>MUZC01000076.1:415875-430974 GCA_002072015.1 Radix auricularia | reverse complement strand
AGAGAGAGAGAAAGAGAGAGAGAGAGAGAGAGAGAGAGAGAGAAAGAAAGATTTATCAAGGGAGAAGGAGAAATAAACAAATAATAAAACACAAACTGAAGAAAAGAAAATAGACCACACAAATGCATTGAGAGGAAAAATGAACTCGGCAATACCTTAATATTTGAAAAGGAGAAGGAATGTCGTAATTTATTATTTAAGAAGTTTTATTTTCAATGAACAAATAATGCTCTTATTGTCATGAACTCGAAACCGGACAGGCACGAATATTTCCGCAACACAAATAATTCCATTTAGAAAAATTAGCCAACAACCAACATGCCATGTGGAGTTATGATACCTCTCTATTCTGCATCTTGATTTTCAACAAATAATTTAATTACTGACGCATTTCCGGATTTCGGTTTGCAGCTCTTAAAAAAAAAAAAACCCATACAAGTTCAACTCAACCTGGCGAGTTTGGCAACAGTTTATCTCTCTTCTACATTCAAACCAGTTCAGAGCGTTTACCAAAACCCTTTGTCCTTAAGTCTGAGAGAAAACTTTATTCTAGAACTTCCAATCTCCTCAAATATATTTGACTAAAAATAATTTCCAGAGTGGCACAAATTTATTATTTAATAAAAGCTAATGCTAACTTCTGACAATTTTACTTTGATATATCCGAAACAAGTAAGAAAATATACAGATACACATATATATTTATGCACAAACTGTGTCACGGGTAAAGTCATGCCTTAGAGATATTCACAGACTTGTCCATTGGAATATTTTTCCCATCGCATGGGATTCCCATGTGAAACGTCCCATGGGATGGGATGGGATGGGACAGGCATAAATTGCCATGGGATGGGATGGGATGGGACAGAAAAATATGTCCCATGGACAAGCCTAGATCATATTCAGCCCCCAAGAAATCAGAAATGATAAACTTCATTGGACAAAAGTACACAGGACCAGACAGAATCCTATGCAAGGCGGCAATGTCATCTGATGTCGAGATTACTGTCTGGGTGGGACGGTCGCTGATTAAAGGTAAATTACAGCATGAACAACATCATCAACAACAAGAAAATCAATCAAATCCAATCACATTGTACGACTGTTGTCGTCACGTTCTGTCCAGTCCGGCTCTCAAAGATTTGATGTAAAGGAGTTCGCGGTTTTCCTGTTTTCGGGAAGACCAAAAAATGAGCAATGTGTCATCTAAGATGGGACAGCTAACAAATTAAATATGCGGGTCTATAACCTGGATAAAAGGGGCATAACAGATGTACACATAAAAAATGTCACATAAAATCTGATGTAGTCACACATCGGATGGCGTGGACAAAACTGTATAAACTGACTTTTGAAAACTGCTTTAGAATATTTGATCTATCATCAAAACGGTAGTCTCCTTTAGGTACCACACACATTTTGTTTTTCTTTCAAACAAGGTTAATACTCTTTAAATAATAATAATAATAATAAAAATAAAATGATAATTTATATAGCGCTGTATCCCAGCAAGGAGCCAGGCTCACAGCGCTTTACATGGAAATAACAATACATATATTAATAAAAGAAACATTCATATCATACTAACTACATAAATGACAATACGTTATACTCAATACATCAGCTACGTTAATCATTTAAAGAAATGTTGTTTTATTAATTTTGAAAATAAATTTTAAAAAAGATGTGTCTTAAGTGCTTCTCAAACTTTGTCGTATGACGGACCTGCATGAATTTTCCCCAATGCTCCACGGACCGGTGCACTAGTCTCCCGTACTGACCTGATTTTCCCTGTTATGACGTGATAGCAAAATGAGCCACTTCGTGACCAAAAAGGCTCTCAATATTAAGCATGAATTCGGTTTGTTCTGTGCTACATGCTATCGAACAATTTTGAAAAACTTGATTGCTTAATGCTCATTTAAGATCGTCTTCATTTTGTATAATAAATGTGTTGATAATGGCAGGCATCGTTGTTTGTTTCAAGTGTTTTTAAATTGATAGTACTTTAATAAATGTATGTCCTCACTTTAGTCTACGTCTTATTAAAGAGAACAAAAAATTTAACATAAAAAGTCATGTTTATTTATTTTTATAATTAATATAGTAGCTAAGGTGAGTATAATTATTTTCATAGGTTCATAATGAATCGTTGATTAATTTATGTAACTTTCACTTTAAAGGCGCTGCAAAGACAAAACATAAATTGCTGTAGTTAGAGGGCGGGCGGGCCGGAAAAAAGACGGTCTAATTCTTATTTAGGATCAATATCGAAGGGAGACCTAGATTTTTTTAAAAACTTCCCACGCCAAAATTTTGAATGTTGACATAATGTCTGAGCTTGGTTTGTGATGAACTATTTTGCCTTAAAAAATAATAATAATAAAAGGACACATTAAGTTCCATGAAATTTGCATGGTTGGCCTAATGCGTTTAACTGGCAAACAACAGGGCCTGGTTTATTACATTTTAAGATTTAAAAATTTACAATATCAGGGTATAAGACATACAACATCAGTTTCGAAACATGAAACTTCAAGTTTGGAATTTAAAATAGTTTTGAAACTTATATCAACATTATAACATGAAGATTTTATTATTGAAACACATAATTTTACGAATGGAATACACGGCATGACAATTATAGAGCACAACTTTAACACCCGGCTACAGAACAACATTAACACTTAGTGGCCGCAGCGCAAGTTTAGGGCAGTGTTATTATATATGAGAGCCAGGCAAAACCGAATTCGTAAACAATCTCCTGTTCCGACCATATTGACTTTAAAGTTTTCGGTTACTTCCAGACTGACTGGTCCGGGTCATCGCCATGGCCCGGGGACCCGGCTACCCTTCATGTGTCACGTGCCTACATTAGCATATTTATTGTCTTCTATGCTAATTTTGACGCCGGCCGTCCCATTAGGACGAAGCCGAAGGATACAACTGCAGCATACAGAGTTTTGGTGTACGGGTAGAAAAGCGCTATCTGGGAGGAAATAATTGCGAGATATAAATGCCGATAGCTTTACAGATACGTTTAGACTCAAGATTGTATAATTAATGAACTTTTTTCTTCTCTTCATGGAAATTAAAAAATGAGTGCATTTATAAAAGGTCACCCCCGAAAACACTACGATAATTGCCATATTTAAAAAAAGTTTTGAAAACATTCTTTACAAAAATGCTACATAAACGCGATTCCGAAACGGTATTTAAAGTGAAAACAAAAAATGTTTTCAATAAGTTTCAGCTATGACAAGTACGTTACAAATTACTCTAGTCACAAATTTCGATTTGCTACAATAGTATCTCTAAGGCAATTAAAAAAATTGCAACCATAACGTACATTCTCATACAGTTTATTGGGTGATATGGCTAAGAAAGTGCGAGTCCCCCATAAACACAATGTCCTTTGTGATTTATGTCAAGATCACGATATTGATCGTACGACTGTGCTGAAGTGAGTTTGTGGGAGCCCATGATTAAATTCATAACACTTACTTGCAGCCTTGCCGGTGTATTGTATGGAGTCATTACATTAACCTTTTAAAAAGCATTCTTAGTACTATGACTCTTTGAATTTAGCAAATCTAAATTTGGGAGCTCGGATTGGGGGCGCGGAGGGAGGGATTATTTTAAAAATAGAATATTGATGGAAACACGTATTATTGTTATTTTTAGATGTCTTTTGACTCCGTCGGATGACAGAAAATTTGTCACAATCATGATGGAAAATTTGGACCACAAGAAAAAAAGAAAAAGAAAACACGTCAAGGTTAGAAATGTTACAAAAATAATTTTTTAAATTTCATATTTTTGTGTGTGTTGTTAAAATAGTCGTCAGTTTATAGGTGGGGCGGGTTTGTCTCGTTGGAATACTTATAAAAGTAAAGGTATGATCTCGTGGGAATACTTATAAAGGTAAGGTATGTTACTAGAATTGAAGTTTGATCAAGTTGTTGCTTAGAGGGCCTGTTGACATCACAAACGGTCGAAAATTATGAGATTTCAATTGAAGTCATGTGCATGTATTTATTAAATTCAATCGTCTTCCATATTTAGTCCCAATTTTTAAAAAAATACTTAAAGATCAAAGTAGAAAAAAATATATGAAATCCCATTTAAAGGTCTTAACTGTTAGTGTTATTCTGATATCCAGGAGTTTCTTTGAAAGTCATACATAAATTACATTCAGTAAAAGTACTGCAGTATTCTTCAAGCTCCGTGAGCTTGGGAGAAAAATAAGGTAACGTAAAGTCTTTAATAAGATATTATGGCGGTAGAGGCGGAAAAGCGGGATGATTTTCTTTCCAAAAATGATTATAGAACATGAAGTTTAAAAAAAATGAATATAGAACATGAAGTTTTAAAAAATTAATTAAAAATAAAAAATAAATAAAAATTACATTCCAAAGCTAAAATGGTAAAATTTATGGTAAAGGTGTAAGAGTTGAGACACCAAAAGCAGTAGTTGCATTATTGAAAATTTTGAAAGTATTGCGTTAAAAAAATTGAGCTAATGTTAAGACCCTAAGAGCATTTGAGCCTTATTGGATATTAAAAGGACTCTTGTCAAGTTAAGTGTAAAAATCCAAGTGCTCAGTATATGTGGGCATCAATCCTTAACAATCTACAGAATCAACAAAATTTGAGTCTGTTTGTTCATATCAACATGTCTTCAATTAATCGCTCAATAAAATTAGGAAGATGCGAGTACTTAAGGCACTTCCACAACTAAGATGTTTTTCTATGAGTTAGTTTAAAGTATTTTCGTTATGCAGCCAATGAAAGTTCATCAAATTTGGGTAAACGTCTTATCTAGATGGATGCTTCACCAACTTTTCAAGTCATAAATGTTATGAACATACTAAAAGAAAAGAATTTGTGTAAAGCTTATATTTTTGAGGAGACCACAGTTAAGAATTTTAGTTTTCGAGTACCGAGCACATGACAATAAAGTTAAACAGTATAAGGAATATTTTGAGACCAAACAGGTTTACTACTATGTTGGGCCGGCTCCATCCAATCTTCAAATTAAGGCGACCAATCTTCTCCTAAGCTCGCAGGGCGGATTCAAAGAGTGAAACTCGATAAAATTATTTCAGTCTCTCCAACAAATCAAACATTTTTTGTCTGTTTAAAAAAAAAAAATTAATTTAGTGCTTTTGGGATGTGGGAAGTCAATAAACAAAATTTAACTCACTCAGTTATTTCACAGTCTTACCGGGTGAGGATTTATAAGTGATTTCGATAAGGAAACAATTGCTTGAATACTGAACTAAATACACCAGGGTCCAGTCAGATATCTAAGTCGGTAATTGAAAGAGGACAAAAAAAAGGGCTGCAGGCCCCCTTTTTTATAATACATTCAGTGTCACACTGTGTCAGTAAAACTGCTTATTCTCTCGTATTCTATCTGGGTCATTGTCCGGGTTAAATTAGCCACATTTTTGGTAAGAAAAAAATATGCGTTGTAGGGCTATGGATGGTAGTTGACACCATCAGTCGAATGATGTGCAGTGGGGAGGGAACAAAGCTGAGTTTTCATTGACTGATTCACAAGCAAAGGCGCCGTTACTTGTAACATCAAGTGTTGGAATGTTTTATGAGCCTAAGCCCGTCATGGCTTGCGTAAATTTTGTCTCAGGGGAGATAATGAGTGTACAGTGTAGCGCTTATCATTCAGTTGAATCACAATATGGACAGTGTCTCGTCGCCTCACAGGATGAGCTCGTCCACTTGGAATGATGTCAGAATCAGAAAAAGTGGACTGGAGAAATTGGGGGGGGGGATTCGAACAATTTATAAGTTGTTCTGTATAAATTTTTATATAATCCCTTTTATTTCAACTATAAATCACCTCCCTGTATCTCTAACAGTAACATAACATCGAGATTTATCTGGTCAAAGCCCACAATTAATTGTAATATTATCTTATTTTAGGAACAACTGATTTCTACGAAGGTTTCTGTGACCACCATAACTGGGAAATGTAAGAGTTACAGTCAATTTATCAAAGACCATATTATATGCGAAAAAGTATAGAAAATAGATCCATATTCCTGTCAGATATATTAAGCAAACACCTTGAAGAATTGTGAATTGTCCTTTTGGAGAGTAAAGTAATTCAGATTGAATATAACCAAAGCTCAATTATGTTTTATGTTTATTTAATTTATAAGATAGTATCTGCATTGATCTGCATTTATATTAAATTTTGGGATAGTCTAGTGATTATGCATTAGCATACCTATAGCTTAATTTTTAAATTTCTTTTTTGTTTTGCTCATTAATTTGAAAAACTATTAGACTATATGCATAATTCAAAAAGAGAAAAAAAAAGAATTCTTGAAAATGCGTGATAAAGTGATTAAGTCTCATGGCTACCTTTCACAAAAACACAACTAACATGAACGTAAAAAAAAGAGTACATTTTGAGCTAAAAATTATCTTCTTCAGTATTTTTAAAGTATCGAATGACATCACTATACCCAAATCGTTTACAAAGTGTTTTCAGGAAAAATGGTAACAGTTTCTAAGATGCAGTTCATTTTCCTTTGTATTGTTTTGCGTTAGAATTCCTATTGTCATACATTTCGCTCCTAATCACCCAGAAGAGAAACTTGAGAGGAAAAAACTTTCGCACGTTTTATCATCAAATTTATCGTTCATTTAATCCTTCATTGCCGTGGGAATTATCGTTTCAATCAAGTGACAAGCTTCTCGAGGCGCGTACATTCTTTAATAAATCCTTCAGCTGGAGATAAAAGTGCGCAGTGTTGACGCATGAAGTAAAGGGCCAACATAGTGGACGTAATTATCCTGCTACCACTAGCGCTGCTTTTAGAAGTTGAACTTTACAACTGTCTTCACGTGTCTCGTGCTGGGAGTGGATGGGATGGTGGTGTTTTGATTGTGCTCGAGATGTGGCTGTTATGTGTGGTGTTTTGATTGTGTTGGAGATGTGGCTGTTATGTGTAGTGTTTTGTTGGTGTTAAAGATGTGGCTGTTAGGTGTAGTGTTTTGTTGGTGTTAAAGATGTGGCTGTTAGGTGTAGTGTTTTGTTGGTGTTAAAGATGTGGCTGTTATGTGTGGTGTTTTGTTGGTGTTAAAGATGTGGCTGTTTTGTGTGGTGTTTTGTTGGTGTTGAAGGTGTGGCTGTGATGCAGGAGTTTAAGGGCATTGAAGGTTTTGAGTTGGGGTCTGATTGTATGATTTGTTTTCATTTGCCGCTGACCTTGTTTTGAGACGCCTGAGACCGCCATTTCACTAGTTGCTTACTAGGATAAGTAACTTTTGAGCTCTTAAATTGGAGAGGATCACAATTAAAATTTAAAATTAAAAAAAAACCGCTATTTCTCACATCTAAATTCTTATTTGCTTTCAATTCTTCCTTACATTTTTAAAATAATTTTTTTCTAAACAAATTAAGGACCACATTTTTAATAAAATGGACATAGAACTGAAAATATTTGATCCTACCAGAGCTTTTGGGAATGGGTGTGCAAGGAAGTTATCAATATTTATAGCACCACCACATGAGTAATTTATAACTTAGATTGCAACTTATTTGTGGCCGACTGATGACAACTCTAAAATTTCATAAAATTATGTCATTGGAGCTTGACCAGATTGACGGTAGGTCAAGTGGTATTGAAGTATGTGAACAATGAAGAAATTTGTTGAATATAGGGATGTTCATAATATGGCGGAAATCTATAAATAGAAATATTATATCTAAATTTATCTTTTGTAAGGACAAATGCATTAAAAAAATTAATAAAAGATACGAGTCAATACGTGAATGTAGGTATATTGAGAATGATTGATCTTATCAGCTAATTTTTAATAATTCGCTAATTTAAGACAGCTTATTGGACTTGCAAAATAAAAAAAAAACAATTTCGTAATTTTACTATGCTAACAATTTTGAGAACATAGTGATTTGACTGTATTTATGCATCAAAACTTTGTTCCGCTGAAATGTAATCTAAAAAAAGAACATTACGAAATGAGCTATGACGTTTTCCGGTTTTAGAAATGAAGAACCCTATAGGACACTGTTGTCGTAAAAATGAGTACACTTGCAATGAGTGGAAGAGATGGTCATTAAAAAACATTTTTAAATAAGTTAAATTTTATGAGCGAAAAAGGCATACATATAAGTGGTGAACACAGCACACAAGTAATGAGTTGATTAAGCACACGTAAAATGTAGCACACACTTGTTGAATCATTTGAAAGGCGAATAAGTTGTTTAATAAAAGAGATTAAATTTTTTAAAAGGCGCTTGAGAAATGAATACAATCAAGCACTATTGAAATCAAATAAAGTTACTGTCCAAAAACTTTGAGCTTAGCCCAATCTCTCATTTTAAGTTATTCGCAATTGGAACAAAGTATATCAGCATCATGCTGTGTTGTATGTACCGTTTATATTATTGTATTTCGTGTACATTTCGCTTAAAACAAGTTCAACCTAACCACGGAGGCGTCGATAGGGAAGATGTCATTCGGGGCGTCCCCCCCCCCTTCACGACTGAAGGTACCGTCCATAAATGACGACAAGCGAATTGGCCGATTTTTACCCCACCCTCCCCCGCGTCATAGGTTGTCACAAAAACTTAGACCCCCCCCCCTTTTTTTCCACTATGACGTCACAAAGCTTTGACATCAACCAAAGCCGTTTTTTCTAAATGAAAATTAGCATGCCGCAAAGTATTTTTGTCATTTAGATATGCATTTAGTGTAAGTCTGCACTCTAATACCGTAACACATGGCACGTGAGGCAATAGAAAACTTCATGAATTAAATGGTAAAAAATCAAATATTTAAATGGAACTTTTATTTAAAATTGCGCGTTTTATTTTAATGTGACGTCCATTTTTAAACACAACCCCCCTCGTCATACATCGTCACAGATGCGTGACCCTCTGCACCCTAGACACGAGACACGTCATTTATGCACTCCCTTCTAAGAGAAGTATTTTCAAAAGAGAAAACAAATCCTTACCACATGAAAATAAAAGTTTAAAAAAGATAAAAAATAGAGAGAGATAGAGGGGAGAGAGAGAGGGAGAGAGAGAGAGAGAGAGATAGAGAGATAGAGATAGAGGGAGAGATGGTGTGTAAACAACCAAATTAGCGTACGTATCCAGACTAAGCATCTTCCTCACCCTACAACACAACAAATCCCATTCTTTCCGTTAAGACCCAGAAACATAAAAGCAGTTAATGACATAAAAAGTATTTCAAATAGAGAAAACAATACGCTAACCCCATGAAGAACAAAAGATTTTTAAAAAATAATTTAAAAATATGGAATAAAGCGTAATATTATTCTTTATAGGGGGGCGTTAGAAACCACGAAACAGCGTAATTAGGGATGAGACGTTCTTAATCCGAGGAGTATCTATATATAAACATGCATATATATATATGTTTGAACGCCTTTAAAAATATAAATAAAACAAATGAAAGACATTGAATTCATAATTTTCCTCTACAAGACATCAGCAAAGAAAACCCCTCTTTGGATTTTGCTTTAGAAAAATCGCATTCTCCCCCACCCACTGTGGTGGATGGAGTAGTGAGGTGGGATTTGTCCTTGGTGTTGGTACGTCAAAGCCCAGTTTGCTTTATATCTTTTAAAAACGAAGACAACACCTCTTTCATGTCTAGCCTTTTTTAAAGA
The DNA here is from genome assembly GCA_002072015.1 of Radix auricularia. Lineage (NCBI taxonomy): Eukaryota > Metazoa > Mollusca > Gastropoda > Lymnaeidae > Radix > Radix auricularia. The sequence continues at coordinate 421,278 of MUZC01000076.1, read as the reverse complement.
GCTCTCTGGTTCGGTATTGTCTCTTTCTTCCTAACTTGTTTTAATTTTGTTTGTGCGGTCAGTCTGTTTTATTATTGCAAGTTTAATGGTATTTTTTAAATATTTTTTTTTCGCTTTTAACCTATTTCATTGTGTATCTTAATTTCTTTCTAGATGAAAAAAATGTCTTCTTCATTTTTCTGACTTAAAATCGAACACAGTAAAATTTTAGACTTAGGTGACACCAGTAGCGTCAGTAAAGGGTGTGGTGGGGGTGGGCCGCCCCGGGTGACACCATCTGAAGGGGTGACACCAAAATTTAAAATTCTGTATGTTCCTGTTATTTGGCACTTGAAGACTCGGAGGAGTTCTATGGGGTAAGTCATGAGGGGGTGACACCATGAGCTACCGCCCCGGGTGACACCAACCCTACCGACGCGTCTGAGTATCATACCCATAATGGTGTCACCCGGGTCGGCCAGCCCCACCCCCTAGCGACGCCACTGCCTAATTATTAAGTAAAATGAAATCTGAATTACAAACATGTGAATCGAATATAACTTTTTAAAGAGAATAAAAATTAATTGTATTGACTACGTGCTTTTATAATCTTTATTATTTTTTTTTTTAGCTCAAGCCTAAAGCACTCCGAAGTATTGCTCTTCTTTGAAATAGAATCAGACGGCCAAACAAGAAACAACACAAAGGCACACATAGACTGAAAAGGTCATTGGATAAGCAAAAAAAAGTTGTCTTAAAGGGTCGTACGAGTGCAACAGCCCCCCCCCCCCGGGCTGAATAAGGTGATTTGAAAGAAACAAATTTCCTTTGTGGATCTCTCTTCTGACAAAGCTTTCATCTTCTCGCTCTTTTCAAAATCCATTATACAACACTGTGTAAAAATAGGAATGTTATTTTTCTTTAAGAATACAATTTCTTCCAGTTTTTCATCAACTCTATAGTTCCCTGTGATTGGTCCTTTGACTCACGTGACACCCCGTTTGACCAATTAAATGACAAGAACGCCTCGAAATGTCTCTCACTCCGGTCTTAATTTTCTCGCCGATTCTTCTCGGGCTAGATCAAAGACATCGCACCCTGTCACTCACTGTCAATAAGATTGACACGAATGGACCCCAGCTTCAGCCCACTCCTGGAAACCTCACCGACAAAATGTTCTGAAAGTTTCGTGTGGCTGTTCGGCTATAAGGCTATGCGTTGCCGACTGTGGCTAAATTATTTACATGTCAAAACGTCTTGCTAGATTTCTTTAGTTTAAAAAATTTTTTTTTTAAATATGAAAGTTGAAAATTACCCCCCCCCCCACAGTAATATGGGAAAGAAGATGTCCGTTATATACTGATAAAGATATTTTAATCTATGCGGTCAACTTTCATTTCTGTAAAAGAGATAACCCTGCCCGTGTGTCCACCTGTTTTGGGTTAAGTGCATTAATCGTTTTATTTTTACCAAACTCAATTGACTAACTTTGACATGGGTAATTAAATCAAACACAATAAAATGGTATATGTTTTTCTTTTTTAATAAAAAAAAGTACTATATTTGTGTGAACGATTTATGTGCTCTTCTTTTGCAGTTAAAAGTATTGCCATCCAATCCATTTTTATCCCCAGAAGTTCTTGAAGTCGCTTTACTCTATTAAAAGAACACGTCTCTTCCAATCTGAACTCCTACAGATGTTGATAGGTATTTTTCTATGTAATAACATTTTTTTGATTATGAAATCTGGAGTTCAAACTGAAGTATTCTTTTTATTTACCAATAATTATCCTAGATTAAAATCTAACTATGGTAGTTCAGCGAGAGATTCCGGCAAGTATCTTTATATATATATTTTTTTTAAAAGTACATCACAGTTATGTTGTTGATAGTCAAAATTGGATTTCTTGACACATAAGACCCGTTGGTCTCCCCTGATCCTGTTGAGGTGACACATTTTAGGAAGTATACAATTATTTGACCAAAGCCAATAGTGAAACATATGAAACCAAAAATAGCACGCGCGATAGTGAACCAATCGATACTAACTTTCGAGCGTTATACTACGCTGCTTTATGTTTGTGTGTGAGTGGTCGTGCGTCAGCTAATAAATGAATCAATAGATCGCACTTTTCCGCACTGTAGAGATGCTGTATTTGTCTCGGCTAAATAAAACAAAGTATTTATCATGCAGATGAAAAGAAACGTTTCCAGGCAAAGATGTATCTTAACTACCTCAAGCGTTGTGTAAGTTCACGGAGACTTTTCAAACAAGAAAAGAACGATTAACTTCTCGCAGAGAAAACAACGTCAATTAATAAACAACGTCACTAAATAAACAACATCACTAAATAAACGACGTCACTAAATAAACAACGTCACTAAATAAACGACGTCACTAAATGAACGACGTCACTAAATAAACGACGTCACTAAACAAAAAATGTCACTAAATAAACGGCTTCAGTAAATAAACGACATCACTAAATAAACGACGTCACTAGATAAACGACGTCACTAAATAACCAACGTCACTAAATAAACGGCTTCAGTAAATAAACGACGCCACTAAACAAAAAATGTCACTAAATCGTAGATCAGCGTAAAAACCCCAGCTTATTTATCGCTTGTTGGCGTTTATTTTATGATAGTTACGTAACTAACCGCCCCTAAATAAAATCCCCATCAATACTTTCAAATTTAAATGATTTTCATTCCTTTTCAAACTACGTCAAGAACGTAATGATATTTAAAAGATTAAAGAAATACAACTATTTATAGAGCTAAGGAGTTGGCTCAAGCGTTGGATTACGATACCCTGGATGTTTTGATCCATTGACCATGAAGATCTACTGTATAATAAAAGACGAATCACCAACAGAACCCCTCTGCGAGCATCTAGATGACACAATAAGAAAATATAAACAGGCCACTGGGAAAAAAAACATAAGTAAGACAATAGAATAAAATGAGTGCTCCCTCTCCCAGATGCCTTGACAGGAAAATAGCACTACGCCACATTTTGCCGTTGAGCTTTTTCAGAAAATAATTCCTTAATAACGGGCCACCAATTTTCCAGGGATGAGACGAAATATTTTGCCCGACAAAGAAACGTGATGAAGCCCCTCTCATCCCCCCCTCTCCCAAAATCCCTGGTGACAAGGGAGACATTTCGTTGTAGCCACTGATCAAAATATTGCCGGTAGCACCGCGGTGGTAGTGCTCAAAGGTTTAACCAGTTATGTAATATGACGTCGTATGCTTTATTTCTAACGGTACGCAATGCAAAACTCGATTCACCCACACTACGTTACAGCTTCAATTTAATTCTCTTCACATGTACGCTGAAGCAGAACGTAAATAAGGAACTTTTCAGCTCTACACAATGGTGTGCTCAGTGCAACTGATATTTATCATGTCCTACATATACATATTCATGTATTCTATGTATAAGGATAGAGAGAGATAATCACCTGATAGCCAGATACAAACAGCCAGGTAGAGAGGGAGGAAAATGGATGATTAAAACTTAACGCGCAAATTAAAATTAGTTATGTCAAAGAGTACTTAGAAATATTTTATTATACTCACAGATAGTTCGTTCTGGCTAATGAGAGTGAAGAGACGTGAAGGCACGCAAGGGGTCGCGTGACCTTCGAGGTTTATGAAGCCAGCAGGGAAAATAAAGCCTTCCTATTGTTGTAATATTTGATCAGTGTGACATGGCCGGTTCCTCGTGGAAGATCTCCTAAAACACGCATCGAAGACATTGAAACCCGAGGGGTTTATCAGGGGCCATGTGACGGCTGCTTGGTGAGAAAGTCTTGAAATCAGATGCCGGGGCATGTATACCCAAAATCGTGTTTTGTGTCTGCTCGTCAAGTTTAACTGATTATTGGTTAACGCAGCGTGTAATTTATGGCACAGCTTTTAAGCTTTAGTAAATAGGCCTACTCTCAGAGTATTCCTACCACTATGGCATTCGAGACAGCACTAAAAACATATATTTTTAAAGTTAACTTTCAAAATTTATTAAACAACAATAAATCTTTTGTTTTATATGATAAACGTAGCTTTTGTGCACCGTCATTTCATTATATTTTGGATATGAATGTTTTACTTTGAAAAATATATGTGTGTTTATTGTTTTTTTTGGTGACGTGCTGTGATCCCAGCTGCTTGCTAGAGTACTTCGCTAGACTATATAAAATCTCAATTTATTAAGCGTGTTATATAAAACCTAGGTGGAATCTATACGATATTTTAAATTCCTATTTGTATGCACAGGTTCGTTATATTATGGTATTTTTCAACCACGTTAGAGTGAAAGCTGAAATAACTGACTATTTCGTTATTTCATTCATTGCTATGAACCATAATATTAGGGATACTATTAATGTTTTTAAAAATGCTGGATAGTTTAAAAAACAAAAAAAAAACAAAAAAAACAAAAAAAACACAACAACAACAAAGAAATTTATCTTAATATTTAATTTTTAAAAATTAAGCTAAATGTGCTGCCAGTAATTTTTCAGGAGGTGAAAAAGCCTTTTTTTAACACACAAAAAATGGGGATTTGAGGTGATGATAAAGAGCTCATACACGCCTACTACACGCCACGAGTGCTCATTATACTGACTCAGACGCCAACTTCACTCACGCAAATGTATAGAAGAATTGATCTTTTGCTGAGGTTGTTGTGTTGGACACGAGAGAAAGAGAACATCTCAAATGGTACCAGAGGAATTGCGAGTCCGTACAGAGAATCACACCAAACAATCTAAATGTGCATTACATGCAACAGGAACCTTAAAGATCACAAAATTATCTATTGTGAGCCTTAACGAAACAGATAAGGAAGAAGTACTAGATGTTGATAGTTTAACACGATGTCAAGGAAATGAAAACTCCGCCCACAAGCCCACAATAGTGCGTTTGTGTGTGTGCGTATATAACACACACACATTTTTGGGGGATAATTTATGTGGGGAAAAAAAGGAAAATACTATTGTCCAAAAACCCCTTAGAAAGTTCCAATGGAAACATTAGGGACTCCCTACGACCATCGATAAAGGGACGTTATTATTTACCAAATATCTCATTCCATCAATAGAAATCACTAGATAATATATTGCAAAAGCATATAACATTATTTAACATCATCATAATCTGCAATTCACATATTTTTACGTGATCGAAAATGACCCACTAAGCAAAAAGTTTGGAACCCCTGTTATAAAATAACCCGTTTAAGCAGATATTTCACTAAAAACAAAAGACCGGCGGTATGTCATTGATAAAATGTAGACATTGTCATTGTGGTTTTTTACATTCATATGTTTCGCAATTCGAGATGCTCTAAAAATAAAAATAAAACAAATAAACCTTATACCTTGTCTATTCGTCTCGTTCTCCCCCCCCCCC
>MUZC01000076.1:392105-415792 GCA_002072015.1 Radix auricularia | reverse complement strand
CCCCCCCCCCCCCGGCCACTCTTTTCCGCCATCCTTTCCTTTCCCAAAATATCTCCAGTTAGTGTGGTCCCGAAATGTATTTTGTCAGTTTTTGTTTTAACCCTCACTAGATAACTAGAATGTTCCCCCAAAAGCTGCATTTAACGTCTGATCACTAGAAACATCAAGTGAACGTTTTCTTGTAATTTACGTCTGGCATTTACGCACTAATGACAAGATTCCAACGCTGTTTTATCGGAATCACTGACTAGCTCGTAGTCTTGAGGATAACCACTTGCCTAGAAGCACGATAATGGATGCCCAGTACTTTAATCACCGAGGAAACCACGTGACGAAATTTGCTTTTTTTTCTTTTGAAGTTGATTTTTCGTAACTTTATTTCAAAGAGTCAATGATTAAGCCAGCAATGGTTATAACGTGTTTTAGTAACACGGCACGGCTAAAAAAAAACTCCAAGAGGTCTAAAAAAAAATAAAAGAAACACTGACTTTTTAATCTAGTTATCATTAGGGATGTAATGTCATGTTTATGTGCTTATTTCTTTATATCTCTAAATCTCCTTAAACACTCTAAAATCTTTGTGATTAAAGAACCAAAAACCCTATGAGATAAATTTGTATTTCTTAACTTTATTGGACATCTGTAATACATGTTCTTATTAGTTTTTTTGTAACCATAAATAAATATCACTTTAACCAACGTTATGTATTTTCACCAATCTATGTTTATGTTGCGCTTAATCTGATATTTTAACAGGTTTCACTCCGGTATCCTACCAGAAAATGAAGTATAAACTTTTAAAATAATACTTGCAATATTAAATGAAATCTTAGGTCAAAATAATGCGCGCGTCAGCATAACAATCTTTCTGTTATTAGATTATCTCAAGCTAAGATTTATAGACGCCATTATACGAAAGACAGTTCATTAACGGTCTGATGTTAACATCTCTCAAAACGCCATTATTTCTCATGAAAGCCCCGACTATCTCTCTACCTGTTAATCATTTGTCTTTCTTTTTTTTCTGGCTAGATTTTTCCTCCATTCAATCTTTTTGTTCTTATTTGTCATCGTCCACTTTCGTCTCCCCCAACTGGGGGACAGACTTTATTTAAACTAAATTTCTTTTGAGTGTCCAACTCTCGTCAAATTAATGTAGGAGATGAAATAAATAATAACACTGCCACAAGTGCTCTCGCTGTCTGATCTATAATATGAACACAATAAAAAAATGGGCTTGGGTGTGGGGTGGTTGTGGTGTTAGTTGTGCTGCGGTCTTCTCTAAATGAAGACCACATTATTTCTTGTTGCGATCAACTCAACAAGCCAAATGCTTGCAGATTTTGGCCGCGTGCTGTTATCAATTGTAGATAAGTAAACAGCGCTGAAACAGATAATGTGCTAACCACTAAAGTACTTCCCACATCCATATACATTTCATATTCGGCTGTCACAGTTACAACTTTGGGGGCCCTACGCCGTATGGTAACGGTATCACAAAACGTTTGAAATATTGGCGTTGTGACCACATCGCAAGACTGGCGTCATGTTTAGAAGAGTCTTGTGGGAAGTAATATTGAAATGAGAGGTTAATTAAAGCAAGAATTTTAATGTCCACATCCACCAGCTCTAGAGAAAAATTCTAGTAAAATAAAAAATAAAAAAAATAATTAAATGCTGCTCTTGATGATTCTAATACAGGCAATAAACTTAGACTGTCTACGGAAATTTTGTTTTTAGTATAACAAATGAATGAAAGACTTTCTTGACATCATCCCATTTTTCCTATTTTAAACAATTTGAAACTATTTGCAACAGTTTCAAGTGGGATACATTCGTTGTTCTTTCTTTAAACTATAATTCTTGGCCAAAGAAGATGTATTTAAAGGCATTTATTTGAGCAGGGAATGCTTTTATCGTTACTTTTTATAACTTGAAAGAGTGGACTCAAGGAGAAGAAGTGTTTTTAAAGTCCTTTTAAAACTTCTCCGGCCTACGGTAAAGAAATTAGTTGCTGAGATACCGCAAAGGCTGCTAAAATGAGTGGGAAAACCCTTTAAATAAAAAAAAAATCATGTTAAACCTGGTCCCTATTGGAATTCAGGACGTGTAAGCGCATTTTCGTATTATGTATCAGTACTTATGTTAGATATCAGCATTATGTAGTTATCAGTAATTGTGTTTAGATTTTAGACATATTTTTATGAATTTTCTTGTGTAATGAATATACCTGACATTTTTTTAAATTTAAAAGTCATTTCTTTACATTTTAAAAAAAATTATTTTCTCTTTAATCTAACTACAAGTCACCACAAATGATGACGTAAAACTCTCTAAACTTTTACACATATTCAAATGACGTCAACTAAAAAAAAACCTAATTCTTTTGCACGCTTTCGCACCACTCTTCAATGCTTGAAAAACTATGTATTCGACTTCCGGCAATGGCGGCCGTTCCCTGCGCTAGTGTTACCTCTCGATTCGAAATATTTTTTGGTAGTTTTAACGGGGTTTTTTAACGGATCGAGTAACTGAGTGTTGATGCACAAATGGCAGGTCAGGACATACAAAAAACATATATACCTCATGGGTCTAGGACTTATGGATGCTGAGATCAAGGGTGATGACAGACGGACGGACGGACGGACAAAACGGGTGCAATAGCGCATTCGACTTCTCGAAAATGCGCTAAAAATCAAGTAATAAAAACTCGAATTAGTATTTAAACGCAATGTCCTAAAAAAGAATTTCCTATTTTTTATTCCATTGAAATCATTAAAAGTCGATTCAAATAAGTAATTCTGAAATTAAACAGAATATGACGTCATATCACCTCACGCTCATCACACCAAGAATGTGTCAATATAATGCGCACCACACAACAATCTAACATAAACATTCACAAAGCGGGAAAACCCCATTAAATATTATTCTAGATTAAATTAAAAGTAATTTAAAATCAATAATTTTGAAACTAAACAAAACAATTGTTTTCAAAAACTGTTGCTTAAATTACGGGAGTCCAACGAAACAGCATTTTAAAAAATTCCACCTTTAACATTAATCGAAATATTTTTAGCTATCGTTTGGAGTTTATTTCAACCCGAAAGATTTTATAATTGGCGAGAAATTGACAAAATACGGCCAATTTTTAAACTATTTTTTTGTGTGTGACTTTTTCAGGAAATCCAGAAAATCTTTTCGGTATTTTTTTTGGCCGTAATACATCAGTGGGACCGCCTTAGGGGCCATCCATAAAGTACGTCAAGCTCCAGAGGGGGGAGGGGTGTAAGAAAGTGTGACAGTTTGTGACAGGGGAGGTGGTATCCGCCATGTGTGACGTCACGTGTTTTATTTTAAATTTTAATTATTTTGTTAATTAAAAAATAAATTTTTGTACGAAAGTGTGACGTACTTTAGGGGGGGGGGGTCCTAGAGTTAACAGGGGAAGGGGGGAGTTTAAAATGGTCAAAAATAGCGTGACGTACTTTATGGACGCTCTTTAGCATATTTGCAAAAAGACCCGAACTCCTTCTCTGGTAAGGTTCATGTGCAAGCTCGACAGACATTTCAAATATATAAACGCAATTTATCCCATTGATAATTGCGTTAATCACAGCGACCTAAGCAGTCAAGACTTCCTTTACCATTGTTGGGAACTAGTGAGTCAACTTTACAAAGGTAAGAAAAATAGAGCATGTTCGTGTCAAGAAAAGAGACAAGGGTTAAATAAATTCATTACGTATAATTAACTTAATTGAAACAAATTATATCATCCACCTAATATTATTATAGATTGATGTCAATAGATGCGTGTTTAGATTAAGAAAATTGCGACTGTCCAAACTATTAAGACTCGGAAGCTTTGCCGGGGTGACGCCGAAGTGATAGCAAGTGGAAGTAGGGAAAATTTCATCCCTCCCTTGGGAGGTCAACTTAGTGGGAGGCGTTTTCGACCTAGTGTCATGGACGCCCAGGTGGTCGCTTCTAGAAGCGACCGTTCCGGGGGGGGGGCTTCTCAGCTTTTATGTCCCTTAGGGGGCCAGAGAGCTGAGGGGGTTTTCCGGAAAGCCCCATGAATAGCGCAGGTTTGGGACTGCTGACTTTCTTCCACATGTAGGATTTTCAGATTAAGAAAGGTCAATTCTACACCCTAGCCCTCTCCGAATGCAATCTATTTACAAATACTACTCTTATTTCGACCTTTGGGATAAAATTTATCTTGTTTATTGAACCAAATTTCTCGTGATTAGTCTCAAGGTAATTTTGGGCAAACAAGTCATTTGTTTATTGAGAAGTAGATTCGTAAAAAAAATATATCCTCCAACATAAAATGTTTTAACGCTTTAAAGAAAAAAGTCGTTGCGGTTTTGTTCTGCCAGTTTATTTACGTCGACATTGTTATGACCTACATATTCACAATTGACCCTAACACGAACTACACTAACATCTGAGCTGTTTTCCATCCGCTATACCTCATTTGCGCAAAGTCCTTTGTTCTAGTCGAAATGCGAATATTTTACGTCAGCTTTGCTTTTGGGTACAAGTACAATGTGTTGGTCCGAATCCTTTTGTAGGTCATCGATTAGATTTTATCCGAAGTATTCGGGATTTTAAAGTGTTCAGTTTTTCCCCTATAATAATCGGGTATTTCGACCACATTGCCGCTGCAAAGGAACCAGTAATTGTTATTTTCTATTCTCTGTTCTTTCTAAAAAAAAAAAAAAACAAAAAAACACTCAATGCTGTTAAGCTCATAATAACCCCGTTTTAGGGTGACCCAGCCGAGCAACTCCATCCCCCCCCCCGAGAGGTATAGGGACGTAGAGAGGAGGAGAGAAGAAAAGGAGGAAGTTGTGGAGTGGAATTCAAACGAGGACGATGGATAACCTCGACAGCCATCTTCATTTTGTGAAGCTTTTCTTCTGTGAAATTGATTAAACGTGGTTTAAGGTCCATCCAGACGAGATTAGGACGAGGGCGGGGGTAGGGGGACTAGCGTGAACTATGGGTGTTTGCGAGGTAAGACCTGTCGGAGACGAGACGCGAGAGGTTGGCGAGATTACACGAGATTAAAGTTAGTTTTTTTTAAGATGGAAAAAAATTGGGGGTGTTGGAGATTTTGTATAAGTTAATTTTAGAAAGGATCGAATTTCAGTCGTGATTGGGGAAGTGGTCAGAGAGATTAGTAAAATCATTACTTGAAGCAATATTGCAAGTATCATGGTCAGCAGGAATAGAATAGTAACTGACTATCATGGTCCAAAGGAATTGTAACGCTACCAATTCTGTTTCTACGGCGTTGAGTAATGAATATAAAACCACCATACCCGAAGCAACTGAGCCGGATAAAGAGAGTAATCATTAATATAAGACCTCACTTGCTTGCTTTGTAAGAGCAGTAACAAATATTATAATCATAAAAATATAATTGAAAAAGCTCTCACACTTAAAAAGCAGCCTACACTCTGGTTTTTTTCCTTCCAGAGACGCAAGAAACAAATTAAGTAGTTTTAGGTCAACCACCGGTGGGAACGCCTGTCTCCTCCACATGTTTCCCCATTAGTTGTACAATAGTCCAGTAGATCGGTTCCCACTTGCCAGGACTTAGGAATAAGAGAAAACCTTAATAATGTTTTCTTCCCTACAAATTTTGACACAAAAAATACAGACCACATAATCAGCAGATGTTGCCAGTATTTGAGGAAATAACCGAACGAATCCCGACAAAACAAGACGTGTTTCATATTAATGTCAATATCACAGACTTTGATCCTTATTATCAAAGCGGATATCACCTTCTGCATCCGAATGAATAAGGGAAAAAAGCGAATTCCTGCCAATCCATGTTTACGTATTCTAATAATCAGCATGTCATTTATTAGACAACACTGACATCATGTGACAAGCAGGTAAGCGATGCGAGCGTCACAGATTCAATCAAAGAAAGACAGAACAAAAAAAAAAAAAAGAAAGTCTTGGAAATTGAGCTAACCCAAAAATTAATTTTAAAAATTATCATCTTGTTGTTTTGGGGCCCAAGACAACTAAACAAATAATGCGCAACCCTTTTTTAGATACTGCAAATGTTTACATTACAAGCTTTGGGAATAGGTTTTTATCGCAATGCAAGTCTGTGTTGAGTGCCATGTCCCTTGGGGGTCACCGATGGCATTGAGAAAACATCGTGACGACATGCTCTATGCTAATGTTGAAGTGCTCATGAGTTTTTATATGCAGAGTATTTTTTTTGTGTTAGAAATAGTTTGAGGTCACCGTGGTATGGAGGGGTTTAACAGGTGACAATTGTTTTTTTTAAAGTCGTATTTAAAAGTATTATTACAATCGAGATTTTGAAAGACAGGGATTGTTAAAATAGTTCATTTTTAATTCAAGTAATTATTTTAAATGACGCATTTTATATTTTGAAGACTTCAATGTGTCAAGGGAAACCCCGAGAGTTGCATTCGAAATGGTGCATTCTTAATAATAGATCTAATGTTGGCATAGCCTACATTGCTTTAAATTGCATCCTAAATGTTTTGCTTTATTTTTATTTATTTGAATATCACTTGTTAGGTGTTTAATTATTTTCACAAAACCCTGCTCACCTAAGTTCAAATTTTGTTGTAGGTGCGAAAGGACGATTGTAACACAACAGCACCAGACAAGCAGAGATAGATATATAGCAAAGTAGGAGGAGATTAAAGATTCTGACGTAGGGGCCGGAGGCTGATGACCGGTCCAACCCTCTGCGTGTGATTTAGCACAAAGAATGATGACGAAATTATCTACTATTGTTTGCGTTATGTTGGATGTTTGCACTTCGAATACATAATGACCTGTCCTGAGAACTTTGATGAATTTTATACTTTTATTAGTTTTCTTTTAAAATGTATGTTACTTTTTGACACACCGCAAACATTGAAAACGCTCAGACCTCTCGATTGAAAATAAAACAACCTTTGTATAAAGAAGGTCTTTGGTTGTTTCTACTTTAATTACCTGCTATTGATTCAAGATTTATTTTTGAAATAGGGTCATAGAGAAGCCGGCAAACTGTTATACTAGAAATGTCGTAGCATGAGACAAATTAGTATATGAAACGTGAACCATAAAAGACCAATATGTATTTCATGGAAACCTAGAAAATAGAGAAACCAGCACACTGTTATACTAGAAATTTCGAAGCATGAAGCCTATTAGTGTAAGAAACGTAAGCCTTTAAAGACCAAAATGTAATTCATAGAAACCTAGAAAATAGAGAAACTGGCAAACTGTTATTCTAGAGATGTCGTAGCATGAGACCAATTAATATATGAAACGTAAGCCTTACAAGACCAGTATGTATTTCATGGAAACCTGATGCATTCCTATGAAACTGATTAATACTTCATTTCTTTAGAGACGGGTGTAATAACAGTAGAAACAGCGAACATTGCACTTTATCTACGTAATAAAATATTTCATTTTGAAGAGAGAAGATTTAGAATAGGTCGGTTCACATCATATCCGATTTCTGATCATTTTTCTTTTACATAGTTTGGCTCATTAAACGGGGATGGAATGAAGCTATAATGATTTGAGAGCGAGGATATTGTTCCAAGTTGAGTATACATTTTAATTCAAAAGGTATATGCTTGAGCTTATTTAATTGTAATAAAATGTTAAAACATCTTCCAAGATTTTTGAAGAAACATCTCAATAATCAGGTGGAAAGACGAGCAAGATTTATTTTTTGTTTAAATTGCCTCTAGCTCTCACATTCTCAATGTGGGCGTCTGGATATCTGTCCCAACTCATGAATGTCTTGTCAGAATTGTACGTCTGTCCCAACTCATGAATGTCTTGTCAGAATTGTATGTCTGTAACAACTCATAAATGTCTTGTCAGAATTGTACGTCTGTCCCAACTCATGAATGTCTTGTCAGAATTGTATGTCTGTTCCAACTCATGAATGTCTTGTCAGAATTGTATGTCTGTCCCAACTCATGAATGTCTTGTCAGAATTGTATGTCTGTTCCAACTCATGAATGTCTTGTCAGAATTGTATGTCTATCCCAACTCATGAATGTCTTGTCAGTATTGTATGTCTGTCCCAACTCATGAATGTCTTGTCAGTATTGTATGTCTGTACCAACTCATAAATGCCTAGACACTATTGTGTGTCTGTACTAATTCAAGAATGTACTTTCTGAATTGCATGTTTGCCCATGAATGTACTGTCTGTATTATATGTCTGTACCAACTAAGCAATGTACTGTCTGTATTATATGTCTGTACCAACTAAGGAATGTACTGTCTGTATTATATGTCTGTACCAACTAACCAATGTACTGTCTGTATTATATGTCTGTACCAACTAACGAATGTACTGTCTGTATTTTATATGTCTGTACCAACTAACGAATGTTCTGTCTGTATTATATGTCTGTACCAACTAACGAATGCACTGTCTGTATTATATGTCTGTACCAACTAACGAATGTAGTGTCTGTATTTTATATGTCTGTACCAACTAATGAATGTACTGTCTGTATTATATGTCTGTAGCAACTAACGAATGTAGTGTCTGTATTTTATATGTCTGTACCAACTAACGAATGTAGTGTCTGTATTTTATATGTCTGTACCAACTAATGAATGTACTATCCCGTACTAAGTCTGTATCAACTCAAAAGAGTGTTGCAGTATTGTCTTAACTACTACATTTAATAAATGGCAAATCATTATAAAGGGGCTGATTACGGGGTTTCTAGCGGATATCCTATTTTCCATCTTGGTATAATCAATTGCAACACGTTTTCTTGAAGTATGAAACTAGAGACTACTAAAGACAAGTGGGCGTGGGGGATGGCTGGGATGTAACAAGGAGACTTCTTTCAATACAGGTAATTTGATGTCTTCGTGTAACTAAATTGCCATATTTTTTCTCCTCGAAATGGCTTGTAAATTTTAAACTTTCATGTTGAACAGTTTGTTAGTTACAACACTGGCCAGTTGTTGTAGCTCGAAGTTGGAGCTGTATGGTAGGTAAAACGGTCAGAATTTAACATTCCACGCTGCATGTGTTTTTATATCTAAACCAGTTTTTTAAAAGTGTGTTTTAAAGTTATCGTAGAGAATTCTTGACGTTTAAAAACAAACTTTCCTCACAAGTAACCATTATGACATTATGGTGAGTGAAAGGGTTACAGAATGCATACATCACAACATGTTACCCTCAATAGAAATATTTACAGCTTCAAACTTTAAAGCGAAGTTGGAGATTTGAGACGAGTATATTTGAGAAGAAAACTGTAGGGCATAATTCTGTTAAAAGTCTGGCTTATTTTCATTGATTGTTATTATTTTTTATTTACATATTTTCTTCAAACAGTGGTGTTAGTTGTGCTAAAGTTGTCGTTAAGTCGTGGTCAAGTTGTCGTTAAGTTGAGGTCAAGTTGTCATTAAGTTGCGGTCAAGTTGTCGTTAAGTTGTGGTCAAGTTGTCATTAAGTTGTGGTCTAGTTGTCGTTAAGTTGTGGTCAAGTTGTCATTATGTTGTGGTCAAGTTGTCGTTAAGTTGTGGTCAAGTTGTCATTAAGTTGCGGTCAAGTTGTCGTTAAGTTGTGGTCAAGTTGTCATTAAGTTGTGGTCAAGTTGTCGTTAAGTTGTGGTCAAGGTTTTAAGATGTGGTCGATTTGTCATTAAGTTGTGGTCAAGTTGTCGTTAAGTTGTGGTCAAGTTGTTAAGATGTGGTCGATTTGTCATTAAGTTGTGGTCAAGTTGTCGTTAAGTTGTGGCCAGGTTGTCATTAAGTTGTGGTCAAGTTGTCGTTAAGTTGTGGTCTAGTTTTCTTTAAGTTGTGGTCAAGTTGTCGTGAAGTTGTGGTCCATTTGTCGTGTAGTTGTGGTCACGTTTTTGGGGGCCAGTTTATGAAAGTAAATATGTAGATTTGCATTCATGAATTTAACTCACTGTTCTAAGTATGGGTCCCCTAGGCAACGCCAAAAAATTTACCAGCACATTTTATCAAAAACTTGGTAGAACTATTGTAATCATCGAGGGCAAGCAGCATATGGGATTAATTTTAAATTCCTTCCCAGTAGCAGAATAATGCACGCATATCTGCTTATTGCTTATAACAGTGCCATTGAAGCGCAATTTAAAAGAATTATTATTGTGTAAAGATGTTATACCAATTGATTTGGGGGTCGTTCATAAAGTACGTCACGGTCCGGAGGGGGGAGGGGATGTAAGAAAGTATGACAGGGGGAGGGAATTTGGCCATGTGGGACGTCACGTGTGTTGAATTATTTACAAAACAAACAAAATTCGCAAGCGTGACGTACTTAGGTGGGGGTGGGGGTTTCTGTCAGTTTATCTATAGCTATAAAAATAACCTTAAAATGACTCGATGGTATTTTCATTATATTTTAGGATGAAGTCTGTTTAATTCCTTGCTCCTAACACTGTTAGATCTTTCAATGGTGCCTGGACACATAACAACTTTCTAGTGTACAAAAAAAATTTTTTTTTTAAATAAAAAAAATTGAATGAGTTTGTTTCAGTTGGGGCAGTATGTAAACAAATAAATTTTAATACACTGTTTGAATCTTTCTGGAAATCCTGCTAACTTTCCGATCATGAAGAAATATTAACATACTTTGGGCCAACGTTAGTCAAATATTTTAACACGAACATTTTGTTGTTGTTGTTTTTTTTGTTGTGTAGCATTAGTATCAGAAGAATTTAGATTCCGTGTGGAGTTCAAAGTTTGGCATCAGGAAATGTTTACGTTATTAAATATAGGTACTTCATTTCGTTTAATTTTTTAAATTAAATTTTACCTTAGATATCTTTTGTTTCATTAAACTTTATTTTGACGTTTTCATATTTTAAGCTAAGAATTATCAATAAGGAATTAGCCACCCCCAACAAAGTGCCGCGAGTAGCATTCGGTCACATTATATAGGATAGTTTTGTTTGTATTTATTTAACTTATTTGCTTTTAAATTTAATTTTGACCAAAAAAAAAAAGAATCTTTTTAAGAACGAGGAAGTCGCCGCCTCTAAAAAAGTGCAGCCCTGGGCATTAGCCCCCCTTGCCCCCTCGCTACGCCACTGCCCTTGCCACAACTAAAAAATAAATATGTATACAAAATAAAATATCATAACATAAAAGAATAGATTGTGGTCAATTATTCAATCAAAGATACTCTCGCCCACAATAGCAAAAAGAGAAGAATATTATTTTTCTAAGTAAAATCAGAAGACAAGACAAACTGTTGATTAAAACGTATTCATTGACATTCTTTGATCAATTTAAAATAATGATCTTCTGAAGAAAAGATTTGCGAAATGGGGAAAACTAACGATGTGCGTAGGTGTGTGCATGCGTGTGTGTGTGCGAGTCGCGTGTGTGTGCGTGCGCACATGTATGTGTGTGTGTGTAATTTTCCCAAATGGATTTCTCTTCTTGGCTTTCGCGAAACAAAACCGCGGCGCAAAGTTGTATAGCCCCGAATATATATTTTTATTGATATATTAGTATTTACCATATTAAATTACCTCGACTCAAAAACGTTTTTGCTTACTACATTCCTTGAAGCACAGAGATGTTTGATTTAGGTTTTTAGTTTTATGAGAGACATTTAAAGGATGTTGAGTGACATAATCACTGTAAAGTCAACTCAAACGTAAACAGTTCACAGATTTAGCACTGGGTTTGACGTTTGAGCGGCTCAAATATGATACAGTGTGATACGCATTTCCCATCACCCATGCGTTGTTGGGGCCGTGGACGAACAAACCGCGGGTTGAGAATCACGCCTTTGTGTTCCCATGGCAACAGGTAACTCGTATCAAAACACCATTCCGGGAATTCCAACGACATCGCGACACGCGTACGACGCTCTCCCGAGACTTGGAACGCCCCACACAAAGACCACAGGATCAGGTAACTCTATTCCGACAAGTACAAAGGGCCGTAATTTTACTCACCAAGCTTGGACTTGAGTGTGGTTCTGCGCAGCATCCCGCCGCACTGCCTGGGCCGGACCTGAAGATGAACTAAATGCCCACAGACGAACACATTTGTCGGACCCATTGTCCGAGGTCTTAAAGATAGCTTTGCTTATAGTTAGCTCCATTTGTTTTTTCCCCCCAGGCCCGTGCTGAACGGATGTCGGTACTTTAAATCCGAATCTCATTTTATAATGATAAACAAAATCTTGCCTCAATTTTTGGATGAACTCTTGTCCACGTTGACATAGTTATTCTGAAAATTCCTGGTGTTTTAAACTATATGTTTATAATTTATTTGTTGATAATAAAAATAATTCAACCAGGAGATAGAAAGGGCTCGAAACCCCCCCCACCCCAAAAAAAATAATAATGAAAAATGTGTGGAGTGGTGGTTATTTAATCAACTCTAGATGTGAAGTCTACATTGTATTCAAAGATCACAAACCCTATATTTTACAAATACAGGATGAATTAAATTAATCTTTTTATTTATTGACGAATTTTTCAATACTTGTAGGTTGGAGGGATATATTTTCTCTTTTTAGAAGTGAAAACGCCAACACAGGTGGTACACATGAATGGTTTTTGGGTCAATCAATTTTCTATAAGTTTCTTTAGTTTGTGTGCAACAAAATGAACATGTGTGTAAATTATCTTTTTTTCCTCTGAAAAAATATTACATCATTCAACATATGTCAAAATTCGCTTGACGATAAATCTAAACAGCTGCGCGATGTCTGGCGCGGCCGTACAGCTTGGAGGAAACATTGTTGTTGCCGCAAGTCTGGGTTATATTACTTGTATCACTTTTATACGAAGAATGGAACAAAAATATGTGCACCTATTTTTACATTAAACAACAAACGATGTACAGAAGCCGCAATAAGACTATCTTCTGATCCAGTATCGATCCTAATTAGTCTGAACGTCTTTCCCGCTTTTCCTTGGCCACAATTGTATATCACGGCGCCAGTTATTTCTACCCATAAAAAGAAATCGATACCTAATTACCATAAGATGTTTATCATTTTCGTGTTAGTTATTAATAAAAACCAGTTAGTCGCCGAAACATAGAGAAAGGTGAGGCATTTACGCGGCTACAGCCTGTGCGTGTTGATGTAGGCAACAGCGTTTGGGGGAGGGGGAGAGTTGGTGGTTGCGGAGGGGGGTAACTGGATGAAGTACTTTTAGGTGAAAAAGCGCAAGCAGAATAGTTCGGTGGTACAAACAAAAAACATCCGCGCATGACAAAAGATTGGCGGTAAACACCATCAAATGGTTGTAATTAAGGAGAGCATAGAGAATTCGTTGTTTGGCGTGAGTAACAATGTAAAAATGCCGCTAAGCAATTCAGCTGGAGGGGGGGGATGAAAACAAACAACGCTCCGGTAGATGGGATACGAAACTAAACAACTAAATATTTTAAAGACGGTAAAGTGATAAGAATTTTATTGGAAATCACTATTTGGACGTGGAGATAAGGATATTGTCAATATCACTTTCTCCGCTCTTTCGTACGATCTCCTTTAATCAATATAAAACTTTCGTAAAGATTTTTAAAATTTAAATTGGTTTTTTTAATAGGTATTTGTGTATTTGAGCGTCAAACTTATAAACACAAAAAGGGGGGGGGGATTTTCGTCTGTATGACTCATCACGAGGATTTTCAAACAAAAAGCGTAGATGAGATGGGCCGTGTCGACGTAAATAAACTGCTGGTTAAATAAATATATCTGATATATAAACGAGTTAATGCCCAAACTCACCCGCACGTTAAGCTTTTCCCATAAAATGTTCGTCTTTTAAAGTTAGCTATGATATTTTTTTAAAATAAAAAAGTGAATGTTCTTGCAAGAGCTGAACTAACAAGTATTACAATTCTTAGGCATCACATTTTCTTATACTGTTTGATTTCAATATATCCTTTAAAAAAGATATAAATATTTGATTTTGGAGTTCAAGGGAGACATCATTAAGATAAGAATATAACTATAAAAATGGCTAAAAGAATAGTTGAATTTTCAATATTAACATTTAAACATAATGATTGGTATTCACATATTTCTAAATCAAGAAATCTGTTTCCTTTTTTTTTTTCAAAATATAATATGTTTTTATATTTAATTTAAAATAATTTAAACATTAAAAAAAAAATAATAAAAAACTGGATTGTTATCAAGTGTCGCTTCATGCAAGAGTTCAATCCCCTTCTTCAACAAAACAAAAAAATTATACTGTTTATTTTGCCAAGTTTTGAAATGCAGATATTAATTGCATGTTTAATTAATTTTCTCACAAGTATTATTTCGACAGAATCCGTATTTTATAAATCCGATATTACTGGTGGGAAATTTCCGTAACGATTTACAAGTGGCGCGTTAATACCACGCGAGCGTCTTGCTCATAACTTTACGCGGCAACTTTCAAACAAACATACCGACTGCCTTCACACGGATAGACACTAACTTACCATGATATTTTAGCGTTCACCAAACTCCCGTCACAGCAGTATATCAACAGCTAGTTTCTCCCCCTTACTACTGAGTGGTCATCGTGAACTAGTGTGAACAGATATGACTCGCTGCCATCTACTGTCACTGACGTTAGCATAATTTTCGGGGGGTGCATGAAATGGCAGTCCTCCCCCTCCTGCCCCCACCCCTCAACCCGCCAAGCCACGCGGCATTTGTTTTCCCCTGTGGGCGACTGTCAGCGAATAGCCGCACGAACAGCTACGTGAGCGCGTGCTTCGCGCGTCACACTTCCTTTATCTCAAAGTGGGGCTCCACGCGCTCGCAAGTTTCGGATTTCCCGACGAAAAAAGAATACCTCTAAACGAGAAAGCGAGCATTAAAATTTAGAAAAAAAAAAAAAAGTTAAATTGACCTTTGAACCTCATCGGAACAGTTTTCGTTTTCAACATTTTAGCGGATATTTTTTTCCAATTAATTATAGAACAACTTTCTAATTAAAAATATGTTTCACTTAAAAGCTAAATGATAAAAAAGTTTTATTATAAATATTTTTTAATATTATTTTCATTCTTTTTAAAATAATTTCATTCTACTAGCTGATCCGTCTTGGGACCTGCTGCTTGGGTCGTGAACGGAGTGTCGGTATCTTTCTATGATCTCCGTTAAGATGTCATTCGTGTTTGACAGTGTCTGCTTCGTTGGAAGGGTAGCAAGGGAAGCTCATTTCTACTGGTTAACGAGAGACAACAGGGTCTTTGAATTAATATGTTACGTAAGGCAAACTGTCTGTGTAAATAATATGTGACGACAGGCAACAGGGTCTGTGCATTAAAATGTAACGAAAGGAAAAAAAGTCTGGGCATTAATATGTAATGAGAGACCACTCTGTACACAGATATCCGGCATGTAAAAGATGTATGATTCTAGAAATTAGTTATGATACTTGAAAATAAAGTTTTGTGGTAGGAATGTATGATGGGTCAAATGTTCTGTTAAGTTTCGTTATAGTGAAAACTTAATTAGATTTGGATGAAAAATGTTATTTATTTCGGTTTAAAGACGAATTCATAGACGTGAGACCCTGCGTCGAAATTATAAAGCCAACGTGCTGTGGTGTCTGTAATGCTACTAACTTGCATGTCGACAATGCGATAAAGTCAGAGCGTTCCCTCTAATGGCAGCTCAAAGTGGAGATATTATTAAATCATCAATAAACACGCGCTATCTTACAAAGTCAAGCAGCATTTAGAGATTTAAAGGAAATCTTAGAAGACAGTCTTGGTGACTGGGATAATTGATCGTTTTAGAAAAAAGAAGGTAAAGAAAAAAAATGTTGCAAATTTGTAACCCCCCCCCCCCCACCAAAAACCTCACACTGAAAATGGCTACGCTCACAAACTATATATAGCCTCGTCATCTCGTCATGTGTAGCCTCCAGCCTATTTAAAGTTGCGTAAGTCGTGGCGTATTGGAATCTCTTCAAGTTAGTGGAGCTAAAAATACCTTCTTTTCTTTTTTTTTTTATGTGTGCTGGACCCGTGAGGCTCCGGAGCTTGAATGTCACGACAAGAATGTAGCTATTAGCAAGGAATCGATCATAACAGCAGACCTCTGCTAATTCCCTCGTTGGCGTTACTTTAACGCCGAGATCCTTTACTGTACACAACACCCCGCCGATTACGTCCCCTGCTCTTTGACGTGATGTATCGTTGATGGCTTTGTGATATGGCGGTTCTTATGATAGGGGCTTAGGGGGGGGGGGAGCATTGTGTTTGAAATTTGGATACGCTGATGTTACTACTAGTCTTCAAATATTTCATAAATTTACATTTCATTGTCAACGTAAAACACGAAGATTTCAATTTTAAAAGAAAAGAGGAACTTTTGATTTTCTCTAACGTCATGAAAAACTCCTAATTCAGCGGTATTAAAGTAATGAGAGAGATTTTCTTTTCCGTTTTGAACTTCATTTGGTGTAAGGCTTGTTTCTATGGAACTTACATTTAAATTTGACTGAAAGAATCTCGGGGCAACCGATGAAGAATAAAGACTGACCCCCTGGCAGGGGAGAAATCTAACTGCAAGACGTCCACTCTGTGACCCTAGTCTGAATATAAAAAAAAATGACGACTAGTGCCACCAGAAACGACGGGTGACGTATTAATGTAAGGATCTAGTGAATGAATTTGCCCAGTCATTGTGGGCGATTTCAATATGGGGATGAAGAATGGTTCGGGGGTGATATTATACGACGGTCATACGAGTCTAAAAATAGAAGCAGCTCGTAGAGCTCATTAGCTTAGCAATGGGGTCACCTAGGGTCGTCTCGTTTAGTTTTTATATTTCTTTATATATTATGTAATAAAAATAAAAACCTATAGGAATGAGACTGGTTTGCCATTAGAGACATTTTTAAAAAAAATAATTTATTTTTAAAACAAATTAAAATCCGTATATTTTAAACACTTAATAAAAAAGATAAACATAATTTCGTCTTTATAAACAACTACATTTTTCACATTACATGACTTCAATTGCATTTACCATGAAAATGTGTATTCTTTTGGGATTACCGGTGTCTGTATCTTATATCTTAGATATAACAGACGCTCCTTCTATGCAGAAGATAATTGCGTCCACAGACCATGACAGATGTTCTGTAGGCAAGTGATGCAGCGGTCACAGGCCACCACGGCTTTGAGGGTTCCACGCATTACCCAGCCGCCTAACCGTTGTTAGTTAGGTTCCAATTCGGAGTTGGGTGACCCACGGACTCCTTAAGCCGCAGGAACAAATCCTTGCCTTCGCATGGATTCGAGCTCGTGACCATCGGTACGCCAGTCGAGCGTGCTTGCCACTCGACCACCGTATAACTCATTGTTAGTCACCAAAATCACAATCGCTTGTCTAGTACAAACACACACCAATGCCTACAGTTTGGGACAGTTTCAAGGTGTCACCTCAAGGTATGTTACTGTATGTTTGAAAACACGTTTTTTTAAAGAAGTTGATGACTTTCTGTAATTGACGTCAAGCGATTGTGGCCAATTTTCACCCCCCTCCCCTTGTCAAACTTCGTAACCAAAACTTAGACTCCCCACTTCCTCCAATATGACGTCACAAGGCTTTGAATCCCCCCACCCCCGAGAAAAATTGGTATATTTCTAATTGAAAATTAGCATGTTGCAAATCAATTTTTTTGTGTCATTTAAGCATGTATTTAGTGTAAGGCTGCATTCTAATCTCATGAGCAGGCGTGAAAAAACGTCAATAAAATAAATTGTGAGCAATGAAATATTGAGGTGGAACTTCTATTTAAAGTTGGGCGTTTTGATGTGACGTCATATTTCTTAACCCCCCCTCCCTCCTCATCACACATCGTCACAAATGCTTGCCCCCCCCCAACCCTTTTTCCACCCAGGCGCGTGACGTCATTTATGGACGGCCTCTTGATCTGAACTTGTCGTTACTGAATCAATCTAAATAATTTTTTTTTTAAATAAAAAGGAATATCGGTGGATTAAAAAGCTGATAATTAAAAATAATCTTACAGGACTTGCACCCCCCCCCTCTTTTTTCCGAATTTTTTTCATGCTCCATCTCAACAGTTGGTAACACTGTATTTGGGCAGATCAACTGTTTTAGAGAAGGGGGAAAAAAGAATATGCTTTGGCCAGGTAGGGTTTTTTAAAATATGATTTTATAATCATTCACTGTGTAAACGGAATTTGTTGGATATGTTGTCTATTACTATAATAGAAAGGTTTCAATTTGAACATAAAAATAAAACTATAATTTTTTTAAATTCCTTTTTAAATCTTTAAAAGTATTTTTACTTGAAACGCACTTTTTCGACGGAATATTATTCTTTTTTACTTTAAAAAAAATATCCCCAAGCTCTTATCAAATATTCAACATTAATCGAAGAAGTATGAAATGGCTCTCGATTCGCGACGGTCATGGGGCTACTGTCTGAAGCTACGTCAGCGGTTTACTCCTGTGACTGAAGATGATAAAAGAATAATAAACTTCTAATTTGGTGAAGTAAAGTTTCTGTAATTATATTACAATTATTATTATTATTATTTTTTTTTTTNGGGGGGGGGAAGGTGGGAGGGATTTATCTCACAAAAATATGATAACAAAAGATGTTGGATGATACAAAACGGAGAAACAGTTAAAGGAAGACCAACTCCCACACAATCATTCAACTTTATTCTCATATTTCAAGAAAATAAATATGCAAGTAAGAAAAGGGTGTCATCGTTTAGTTATTCCTTTTGATGAGAGAATTAGTGAACACACAGACATCAATGCCAAGCAACAAAATTATTCAGTTTGTGTCAAAGTTCCATAGATTTCAACTATTTTATCCAGCAAAGGAAACTATTTCCATGTTATTTTCTATTATCAATAAAAATTTTATTTGTTAGAGAATCTCGTGATTATCTATTTATTTTATATTAATTTGTATCTAATTTCCGCGAAGATAAGCTGTTTCCGCAATGACAGACATTTACCGTAATTCTGACGTGTACGGCATTGACGGACGGCTAGGCAGTGGCGTAGTGAGGGGGGGAAGTGGGGTAAATGCCCCGCGCGGCACTTTGCCAAGGGCGGCAAATTCCTAGTCGTTAATTAGTATACAACAACGAAAATTCTATAAGACAGACAAGCTTTAAATCGAACCAAAACAAAAGTAAAAAAAATACCGGTTATAAAAGAAATAATGGAACTATCCTAATGCATGTGAACGTTTCAACTGGCAAAACATCAAACTTCTTATTAGATATATATATTATTTTTATATTAATGCTACCGTACTGAAAAACCAGAGGCTCAAGTGGTATGAGAAAGTGACACTGATGTAGTGGCTAATTAATTTATTCTTAAAATTTAACATCTGCTTTTGTTTTAAAAAGCAAAACTTTCTGTACCCTATCTATTTGAAACATAAGCCAATCGACTACTTCGAGCTGCGCATCGTTAGGGGAAGGTACATTGTTAGAGGCGGCAAATTCCTTGTAGCCAATTAGCTTCTAAAAAAATTAAAAACTTTAAAATAAACATTAATAAAAGAAAAGCCAAGTAAAAAAATTAAAAGATTTGAAGAAACTATATTAAAAGTGTCCATTGTCAATTTAATTTCATCTGATTCTAATTCTACTGGGTTAACAATAATGTGATAGTACATGAAATAATTGATTCAAGCTTTAATTTAACCTAAGCAAACTTCTGGGAAAGAATCGCTGGCGTTCTTATACAGTTTATTTTGCAAAAGCATAATTATTTTAACTTTAATATCTTTTGTTTTCTAGAATCAACAAAAATAATGGACAAAATGCCTTAGTTAGTGAAACTAAACTTGATACCCATAAATATAAAATTAAACTCATGAACAAGTGTTCAACATTGCTTTTTTCCAGTTGGAAATAATCAGAAATTGGATTTTAAAAAAAAGATTATAAAATTAATAAAGAAGAGCACAGAGAGGACAACGCTGTTGCAAATAAGGCAGTATTCTGGACCCGATGCAATGTCTTGTGAAATAAGTCCGAGTATTCCGAGAGCATCGTGGGGGAAAATGTGTGTAAAAAAAAAATCATGTTAAGCCTGGTCCCTATTGGAATTCAGGACGTGTTAGCGCATTTTCGTATTATGTATCAGTACTTATGTTAGATATCAGAATTATGTAGTTATCAGTAATTGTGTTTAGATTTTAGACATATTTTTATGAATTTTCTTGTGTAATGAATATACCTGACATTTTTTTTATTTAAAAGTCATTTCTTTACATTTAAAAAAAAAATTATTTTCTCTTTAATCTAACTACAAGTCACCACAAATGATGACGTAAAACTCTCTAAACTTTTACACATATTCTAATGACGTCAACTAAAAAAAAACAACTAATTCTTTTGCACCCTTTCGCACCACTCTTCAATGCCTGAAGGATTATGCATTCGACTTCCGGCAATGGCGGCCGTTCCCTGCGCTAGTGTTACCTCTCGATTCGAAATATTTTTTGGTAGTTTTAACGGGGTTTTTTAACGGATCGAGTAACTGAGTGTTGATGCACAAATGGCAGGTCAGGGCATACAAAAAACATATATACATCATGGGTCTAGGACTTATGGATGCTGTGATCAAGGGTGATGACGGACGGACAAAACGGGTGCAATAGCGATTTCGACATCTCGAAAATGCGCTAAAAAAGCTTCTCAACTAAAACTCAAACTGATCTCATAGCGATTTTAGAAGGTACAGTTCGAGAAAAATCATCTTTCTTCGGAACAAAATACCGAATATTTTTAGATAGTTCACATAAGAATCAAACATGTCCATTTGTTTAATAAAAAACGATTAAAAATAAACAGACGTTGCATAATCTTTAAAAGATGTCATTAAAACTAAAGTGAAACTGCTTACAGTTTGCGACATTTCTGAAATTATTTTATATAAATGATGATCCTAAAATAATGGTTTTTCAGTGGCCCAGCGTGGTTTCATAATTTTTCATGACTGGAAAGTATATAGGAGTTTAAGAGAGAATCAAACACATAAAATCTCTCTGTCAAATCACCTCAAACAGTTTATTGAACCCAATTAGTTTACATGATACACCAGCTGAAACGATTTCTGGAACTATTTTAGTACATTTAGGGTTGTTGCTAATTCTTTTCCACGAACATACGCCGTTTTCAATATCAAATTGCTTCTACAGTCAAGGCATTAAACAGATTTTAGGATACAAAATAGTGAGTATAACATAGAGCCATTTTGAGGTAATTATGTATACTATAGAAGAACTGACAGAGGCCGAAAAAAAGTTAACACACGAAGGAAAATTGATAATCATAATGAAATCTTTTTATTCTCTAAGATATGTCAAAGACACTAGAAATTATTTACAAACGTGTAGTGTTGAAAATATACAACAGACGCTGCTCACATGAGAAACTAAAGGAATACTTAAAGGTTGCTTTGACATTTAATAAAATTGTGTGCTTTATCTTAATCGAATCTTCCAATAAAAGAACGAGCGAGCGAATATGTGGCGATCAACGGCGAACATGTTTCTATGCTTGAAAATAAATATGATTTTCGTACACCAGCTAATCTAATATACTTGGACATTTTGCCTTCAAATTGGAGTATTCAAATATCTCAAATGACATTGGTATATCATAACACCACAGGTTCAAAAATAATAAATAATAATAATAATAAATTGATAATTCATATAGCGCTGTATCCTGCAAGGAGCCGGGCTTACAGCGCTTTACATGGAGATAATAACATACATATATTAAATAAATAAACATTCATACCATAACAACCAACCACACTAATTACAGAACATAAAATAAAAAGCTACGTAATCATTTGAAGGAAATGGTGTTTCATAAATTTATTTATTTTTTAATGAATGTCTAATGAGCAACCAAAAAAAAAAAAAACTTTAAATTTATTCATTTTATTTCTAATAGTTGTAACATAAAAATGTAACGCGTCTTTACTATTCCTTTCTAAAAAGGTCAATCTTTACTTTCTAGTGTCAACATACTTTTCGGGAGGGGGCGGTAAAATGGAGTTCTGCCCCGGGTGGCAACATACCCACGCCACGAAGCTGCGGCTGGGAGTCTTATTTTATCTGTTGCAGACTCTCCTTCTACACAGAATATTATTGCATCCTACGCTCATCCGTAGGTTATGTCTATTCTTGCATTTTTATTAGAGTTTTAAATGTTGATAGAGTGTTGGTTTTCCTGGTTTTCTCAGGCAACCCATTCTAAATTTAACAAGAAAAATGTAAGACTTTCTTAATTTTACTGATCAAATTTATTTTTCAATAGTCAAAAAGAAACAATTTTAAAAAATAAAGTTTACTTTTTAATTATTATTATTTTTTTTTACTTTTTAATGGGAAAATGGGAACATATAAACGTCTCATCTTTATTTATTGTTAAAGCTTTTTGCTTCTGTACTTTTATGTGTTTTAAAAAATAAGCTTTCCTGTCTTGAAATTTTAGCAGTTTTTCTAGAGTCATTGCTGCATATTCTTAAAGAAAAATCACTTCCAAACCCGATGACCCAATAGCATTCAAGCTGAGTGTCTAGATGTTGGGGAATTTCTTTGGATGTTTGTATAAGTACCATTGTCTACACTGGGTGAGTGTGCGTGTTGAGGGAGGGGGCGGGATATAGCGTGCTTTTGGCATGAAAACTAAGATTATACTGGGGGTAGCCCTCCTCAGACACTCGAGCAGTGGACGCGTTGCACGACATTTCAATCATAATGTATTGATCTCTCAGGAGACGAGGCCATGTCGAGCGGAAAAATTAGGTTTTGAACTGGACATGGAGGCCATTATTTTCTGGGGTTTGGAGGCTAACGACAGTTCACGCTTGACTTGGGGAGGTGAATGAGGCGTGTAGTCTCAATTGGATGATACAAAGGCGCACAGCCTCGCAGACAAATATAAATCTATAAAGACGCACGCATACGGAGCAGACATGTAGTCCGAATTCACATTTCTAAAGAGTTTTTTTTAAAAAATGAAATCGCATTTATTACTACTTTCTGTCTTAAACTATTCGTGCCGAATCGGAAATACTTTCAATATGTAATACTTGTCAGAAAAGATCTGCTTTGAAAATAAGTAATTTACATTAAATTGTACATTAATTTTGGTCACATAAACAATTCACAACGAAGACAAAAAATGTTTTTAACTGATTATATTGCGACATTCCTTTTAAGAAGTAAAAAAAAATAAATAAAAAATTGGTTCGTCCCTAGTATAAAGGTAGCTCCCCTTCACAAACCATGTGAGCAATCATTATAGGTTATCAATGCCCTCCTCTTGAAGGCTAACCGTTCTTGGATACACAATGAATAATGAATTGTCTTGTTAATGGATATGTCATGGAACCGGATTGTGCCAAAGCGATGCGTTGTATGGCACAATGGGAGCGCCTTGTTTATTGGGGCCTTACTTAAAAATCCATCGACCTGGATTACTTGCGGTCTGCGGCTTCTAATTGCCGTACTCAGCGTTCCGGAAGGTCTGTAAGTGATTAAAAGCTTAGAGTCTGGGCCTTTCTGTTTAGAGTCACGCAATCCGACGCCCGTCACCACACCCACCCATGGGTGTACTCCCGCCATCACCCACCCATGGGTGTACTCCCGCCATCATCCACC
>MUZC01000076.1:375884-389633 GCA_002072015.1 Radix auricularia | reverse complement strand
CGCCATCACCCACCCATGGGTGTACTCCCGCCATCACCCACCCTGTCTGTACTTCCGACATCACCCACCCATGGGTGTACTCCCGCCATCATCCACCCATGGGTGTACTCCCGCCATCACCCACCCCTGTCTGTACTTCCGACATCACCCACCCATGGGTGTACTCCCGCCATCATCCACCCATGGGTGTACTCCCGCCATCATCCACCCATAGGTGTACTCCCGCCATCACCCACCCATGGGTGTACATCAGCCATCACCCACCCCTGTCTGTACTCCCGCCATCACCCACCCCTGTCTGTACTCCCGCCATCACCCACCCATGGGTTTACTCCCGCCATCACCCACCCATGGGTGTTCTCCCACAATCATTTCCATGAGTGTACTCCCGCCATCACCCACCCATGGGTGTACTATCGCAATCTTCTTATGGCCATAACGGAACTAGTTTCCGCTTATTGTAATTATTGTATAATAAATTGTTGCTACATTTTCACCATCTTGTTTGTTGATTAACGTTTGTGAGAGATCACTAAAGTATGCGCGTGTAGGCAGAAAGGGGATAACTTAATATTACACCCCTAGACGACTTGTCAAACAATATTCACATCTTTCTCGCCACAATCACCAAACCAGTTTCCTAAAACTGATTAATAAAGTTTACAACAGTGGCGTAGTTACGGGGGTGGGTCCAAATTCAAATATGCACCAAGGCCCCCACTTTAGGGGGGCCCCCCAGTGTCCGAATTTTTTTACATTAAAATATTATGCCACCGCCATGCATGTGGTTAAGCCCCACCCCCGGGCCGCCAAACCCTTACTAATTCCTAGCTACGCCACTGGTTTGCAACTTTTTTTTTTTTTGTTTTTTTACAAAAGACAAATAGTTTTAGTGAGTGTGTTGCTGTTTTTTTTTTTTTTTTTTGTTTTTTCTAGCCTCTTAAAGACAGCACTACCAAGTGTTATTTTGTTGTTAAAAATCCTTAAGGGAAATAACTTCGAATTTTATTCCTAGTTCGCTTTAATGCACGTCCACACGTAATCAGACGGGATACCCATCAATGCCGTCCAGAAACTTTGGTGCACTACAGATTAAGTTTCTGGGTAGTATAGTTGCCACCTATTCTTGTTATTTAATTTTTTTTTTGGTTGCTGTTGCAATAATTGATTTGTTGAATGAAATAATTTTTCGCTTCCATTCTCTGCGCTTTCGAAAAGCCGTATTCCTCTCTTTAAATGTAGCCGAACACATACCGTAAGTTACACAGTAAATCAGAGTGAACTTAAACAATGTAAGTGGCTTTAGAATGTGCCGAATAATGCAATATATTCTCAAGGTTAAAAAAATGTTTACTGTAAATTCTTAACGGAATGCCATAAAAAATTGTATAAGCTTTGTCATAAGCAGTACTTTAGCTTAACCACATGAAACTCATGACATCAAACTATAGGACGAGACACACAAACCGCTATTGACAAGGACAGCTCATATATGGTTAACAAGCATAAACAAAGAGATGTCAATCAACAAAGAAAAAAACTATAAAGGTTTTCTTAACAAGAATTATAACACTTTCCCCCCCTATCCAATCCGCAATCCTGATGTGACAGGTTCAAGGTCATTCTGCTTTCATGTATCAAGTGACCGTGTAACGGTCCTGACGTTTGGACAAGAAAAAAAAAATGTCGGGTAGCCATCTCGCGAGTCTAATCTCGGCCGCACGTGCACATCAAAAACAACAATATTATTATCGCGCCTGTCAGAGGAGGCTGCTCGGCTTCCTGCTTATTACAAAATTAATCTGTTTGGAGGCTACGGCAACATAAGCTAAACCTTGGCACACATTGTGTTACTTGTTTGTGGTTTATAGACTAGTGGCTAGAGTAAGAATTGATGACGTCATTAGCCTATGATTATTAAAAGAAAGAGATTTAAGTTCATACATTTTTATTCTAGTTTGGATCTACGATTCGAATCAAGAGTCCATAAGCATCGACTACCGATGGCATCAAAAATACTAAATCTTTTTCGGCGTAAAATTATACAGCACATTGATTTGAAATTAAATCAAAACATATCACTTACTGAAAATGTGTGTTGGCATCCTATATCGAGATAATTAGTGCCAATTAACATTTCGACTAAATGTCAAGCTAAATTGTTATTTCCAAAACAACTTGCAATTTTATTCCCTATGCGATTTAATCTGCGCTAATATGTTATTTTCAAAAAGATCTACAATTGTTTTTTTTCATGATGCGACTAAATCTCCATGCTAAATTATAGAACTTAAGGTAAAAGTACTTAAAAAGTAAAAAAAAAAGAAAGAAAAAGGCATTTTGAGATAATCAATTTTTGTGTGTCTATTTGACGATAGCTTCTTAATTTTTTTAGCTGTTAAAGAATTAGACCTAATTACATTGTATTCTTTTCAACTTAATACAGTAGATAGTTCTAAACCATTGATTAAATGATCATTGCTAATTGTGAATTTAACAAAAATGTGAATTAAGTAATTTGAGCACAAGTGTCTTCCATTGCTATATATAAAATGAAAGCAATTTTATAGCCCCGCCTCACCCACCTATCCTACTCATTTAGAAATAATCACAAATCAAACTAAAATACACAGCGTACATGTCCGTGGAACTTCACTGCCGTTCTTTAAGTGGCAAGCGTATCTCTGCACACTGCTGGCGAGCTCTCCCAGGGGGGACACTAACGAGCTTTCAAACACTCTTATCACTAAAATGCAACTGGGACAAGGTGCAGACAGCAGACAAGAATCTTGAGGGCCCCGCGTTATAATAACATTTTTGTTTTGGAATGTGCGGGATACGAAATTCGTCTGTTTATGTTTGCAGCATTCGTAAATACAAATTTAAGAGCCGTTGAATTCGCGTAAGTTTGAAACGCAGAGTACGAAAGAAAATAATAGTTGAAAACAATAAGCCTCGTCATTTCGTGGTGGAAATCTGTTAATACAAATATTCGGTGTATTCAGTTGTACCAATTTCATGTCGATCGTAACCAAATTTCCGGTTACTTATTATACCATCAGATATTTCATAACTCCACATTAATTTCAATCAACTTAGGGGATTTGAAAAGAGAGCGAATCTTGTTTACAAGTTTATTATACTTAAGTCTTTTGAGATTGATTATTAAAATTTCAGATTTATGCCAGCAAAACATTATCTTTCGGATTTTTTTCCCTAAAAATATTTAAAATACGTAATTTGTTATAAAGTTTTCCGGTACGAGAAATGACAACCCTATTCAGAGTGTTCGTTTCAACATCGCTTCTATTTCACAATCATCAGCGCCTGTATTATTGCATGAAAACGGAATCGTTCTCGAAACTATTATGTCAGGTGCCAACTAAGAGCAGCTCCACCGAATAAAACCGCAGAAACCGGTGATTTCTCTGTTCCTAGTATTGAATACCCATTTGTATGTGATTGTTCCACGCGACACGTTGGACCTCTCGCACTAACCATCGCGCTATCACTGACAAATTAATTGATCTAACCAATGACAGGCCTTGACATGAAAACAAATTTAGAAACGAGTAAGTGCATACCTCCCTCTTCTCAAAAAGATTCCACACCCCCCGGAGCCCTCCCCCTAATCTCTCGTGAACAAACTCAATCAACTGATTAATTTCTCACACTTCTACAGTCTACAGGTTCTAATTCGATCCCCAGGTCGCCGCCAGGCGATGTCGGTGTCCGGAAATAGATCTTTTATTCTTGGTTGGATAGTTATGCTCCACTGGGCTGGAACCCTGAGAAAACACAGTTTGGTTCAAGAGGACTGGACACATGAAAAGCTTGTGGCTAAATTCGAAACAATGACTATAGCAAATGGACAATAACCGGAGGAGAGCTTTCTTTTCCTGAGGCTGGATCAAAATAAACTCGTTGGCCATTGGACACGGCTGAGGTGTTTTTTTCTATCATTTGTGCGTAATAGTGTGTGTGTTTGTAATCCGATTATCAATATTAGTACTTTAATATCGCCGTGGCTTGATGTAAATAGTGCCGTAGCAACAACATCCAGAAGTGCAGTTGTGTCTATGACAAGTGCAGTGATGGCATTTAGACATGAAGTGCTAGCATTAAAAAGTCAAGTGGTAGAAACATCAAGATATTGATCTTAATCAATGAAAAGCTAAATAAAGTAATTGTGCTCTCAGATCTTCAATTAAGAGTTTATTAATTAATACTTCAATACCTAATTTACATATAAATATAGACGCTTAATGAAGCGCAAAATAAATACTAGTTATGTCAAACAGATGGTTATCATTGAGACTTATGTTTTATGTATTTAGATCAGTGGTTCTTAACCTTGGGTTCCTGAGTTCGGTGAGTCAGTCTCAGGGGTTCAGCGGAGGTCAAGACAATTATGCGACTCGTGTGATTCGTGTTGACAGCCCCCGCTTGGCCATCATTAAGAAGGGTATAATGACTGGTGGGGTTTAATGCCTCCAACATGGTAAAGAACCACTGATTTAGACGACCAGTGCAGTGCATGTGTTCGGGTCGGTCTTTACCATTTATAGATGTCTCTAGAATTTTTAAGGAGGTCAATAAGAGTGTTTATAAAAAAGAGTGCATGTTTATGGTTGTCTATCGGATATAAGTGCAGCAAGCATTTGGAAATTCGATATGATTTCTGCCCTGTGCCACCTGCATGCTGACTGAACAGCATCTGTTCATTAACGTAAGAGTCTGGCATGATTTATTAAATCTCACGCAGGCCTACAACCGGAAGTGATAAACAGGGTGGCATGTAGGGCGTGGCCTGATAGAACGGCTGGAGATCTCACGGCAACATAGAAAGCAGGGTTTTGACTTATAAATTATATAAACAACGATTGCCTCGTCCGTGACAAGTTCAAAAAGGCGGTTTATGTTGTAAAAGTGTGTTTTTTAAGGCGCGCGGACACGTCATAAGCGAATGCGACTTGCTGTTTCACCTTGAAGTTAAGTATATAACACCCATTCCACTTACCCCAATGGAGACGTGTGTATAGTTCTCGGCTCTTTATATCCAAACCGAACGTTTGACAACACAGAGGACAGTGGTGGCGAAACTTTTAGGGGCCGCGTGACCATAATTCAACCAAAGACCAAAGCTCATTTTTTATAGCAAAGTTACAACAATCAAATGAACCCTAAATATGGGGGTTTGGATTAGCTGTTTTGATTAAGGACGTAATATTTTAGGCGCGTGCCGCTGATGAGGATCTGCGTGCCGACTGTGGCCCGCGTGTCTTAGGTTCGCCATCACCGACATAGGACATACCTTTTGATAAATCGGAAGAGTTTAACGACTGGGAAAATAATCCTGCTAAGTTCTGGTGTATGCCTTCATGGAGCGTTGCGTCTGCCTTAATGCATCAACTCTCACAACGACAAGACGTCTCATGAATATGCAGCAGCTCGACCACGCCCGATGTGTTCAGTAAATAAAATAGTTTTGGACTATTTTTTTAACAGCTGGAGTCAATGACCCATTGGCTGGACGATAGATCGATTTAGCCCTTACGAAAAGACGCGAGCGCCTGGTACAATGAAGAGATACAATCTGTCGTCGTCCCTGTGAATTAGGGCGACATTTTGTTTACGTTGGACCGATGTATTCCTGGACATTGTGTATTATCTTGTTGTCCAATCTGAGCATCTTTAAAGCTGGCTCTCGGTCACTCTTCAATCTGTTGCTGTCTTTCTCCGAAGTTCGTTCACCCGCTTGCTTTCCGCCACCACACACACACACCTTAGTCTAATGGTGATTCATGTTAACTTTGTCTGATTCATGTTCTTTATGTTCATTTTGTCTGATTCATGTTCTTTATGTTCATTTTGTCTGATTCATGTTCTTTATGTTAATTTTGTCTGATTCATATTCTTTATGTTCATTTTGTTTGATTCATGCTCTTTTGTTAACTTTGTCTGATTCATGTTCTTTATGTTCATTTTGTCTGATTCATGTTCTTTATATTAATTTTGTCTGACTCATGTTCTTTATGTTCATTTTGTCTGATTCATGTTCTTTATGTTCATTTTGTCTGATTCATGTTCTTTATGTTCATTTTGTCTGATTCATGTTCTTTATGTTCATTTTGTCTGAACAAAATTAACTTCTGCGCATGCTCCTCTATTAAACGGGTAAAGTGCTCAACGTGGCTAATGTGCACTACGTCTGTTTGGTATGTTGGGGTATACATTTTTATATGAAATATATTTATAATTTTATGTGTGTTACTATTTAATGTGAAGCGCTCTTAGCCCAACTGCTTGCTGGGACTGTGCGGTTTATATATTATCAAATTAATAATATTATTATTATTGTTATTATTATTATTATATAAAGTGGGTGTTGGAGGGGGCTCGTGATTACCATGAGTGCGTGTAGTGCACCAAGTTCACTTAAACTACTCACAACACTTCTATGGATGACTATATCACGGTCAAGATTGGTTATGAAATAAAACTGCAAGTGTGTGGGTGTGCGTGTGTGAGCATGTGTGTGTGAGCGTGTGTGTGTATTGTCAAGGCCACAGGTAGAAATAATGAAAGAGAAAATGAAATTTGAGCGCGTTACGCCATAGGACATACACGGACTGAAGACTTCTAACTGCGTCACCGGTCTGTGTCCCGCGGCGCTTAGCTGATATCGGGTTTGACTTAATGGTCAACCATTTCGACGGTGTGGAGGTTGCGAACTGAAATATAGATATGAACATATTAACGCACTATTATAGTCTTCGAATATTGACGTGTGATCAGCTTTTATATTTCAATAGTAAGAGCTTTGCTTTTAAACGTGATTTCCCAAAGACGCCCGTCCACAAGCAAAGGATAACGTTAATTTGATCGCAACCTTTCAAACAAAGATTATAGAAGGGACTGAGGGGGGGGGGGTCAAATGACAATAGTTCGGGTTTGAAGTTCTTTTGAAAATGAAAAAAAAAAGTAATGAAAGAAAATGTTTACGAAGGTTTTTGACTACCTTTTCCATCAAGACAGCAATAAGATTTTAAAAAGTTGGGTGAGGGAGGGAAACTGAATCCCCAATAAATTTAGAATTGACTGTATGCTAAATCTAGTCTCATTGGGATTTATATTTTAATAATGCGAATATATGACCATTCCCCAGTTTCCGGTTTATTTCAACATACGGTATTTTTCGCTATATAAGACACTCCGGAATATAAAACTCACCTCATTTTAAAGGAGGAAAATCTAGAAGAAAAAAAGAAAGATTTTAAACACAATACTGTCTATTCGTCGTACAAGACGCGCTAATACCCCCCCCCCCAAAAACACACACACACACACTTAGTTTTATGAAAGAAAAAGTGTGTCTCATAAAGCGACAAATGCGATACTCCAATAATTCGATATTATTTAATTTTCTGTTGTTTTTACATTGTAAATTTACTAAATGCCCTAAAGGTCAGTTTTATAAGAAGTTAGAAAGAATTTCCATAACTACATCTGGCTGAAAAGTGTTTCTCATATTATCGAGAGAAGCGGTAGAGTAAGAAAAATATATTTTAAAATATTAACAATTTTACATTATTTATCACAAATTTCTTTAATTTTTTATTTATAACATATTATACAGATAAGTTCCAAAACTTAACACGAAAGAAGCTATGCCCAATTTTTTCATAATTGGCACATCTTATTAAAGAAAAATTACATAACAATATTATTAGCTTTAATATTTTAATCACATCCACGGAATATTCGCCAATCGCCCCACGTAATGCTGGAGAAAGAAGATCAGATGGTCAATCTATAAGAACGGAAAGCTTGCTGCCGTGCACACACCTGTTAACACTGATTCCACGGACCACTGATCTCATCCCGCATAACCCCGCGACTAAAGTAGAGACACCTGCAACTTCTTGTTCACGGTCCCTTACTCTCATCCGTTACGAAAGGTGGAGGTATTAAATCCCCTGATTATGCCATCAAGACTTCAGCTCACAAACGATTTTTGTTTTAATAAATTGCAACAAAAAATAAAAATAAATAAAAATATGTGGTTTACGGGTTTAAATATGCATCTCTCGCTGTAAGGATTGACGTGAAACGCCCAGCTAATTCCACTCTCGCAGATGTGGCGTATCATCAATAACAACTCAATACTGCCTACAGTTCCAACACCTGGTAACTTGGGTACGTGTCCATTCATCTCATCAACAACATCCCGCTGATGACTTAACCATCATGAATACACGAGCTGCCTCCCAGTTTCTAACGTCCAAATCTTGAGGCTGGATGCCCAATTTTGAGGTTTGCTAAATTTTTCTTGCATTACAGTTTTCCTGATTTAACGCAATATGACATGAGCTCAATCGTTGGCACAAAAAGGACATTTTGAAAGAGGTGATATCTCATAATACAGATGCATTTTATATTTTTGAAATTTGATAGAAAGCAACAAAAAATATCTAAAATATGACTAATTTCACACAATTTTAGTATGATATTTACCCACGTTATTATTCGTAACCGTTTAAAACTAAATTGAATACATTATCATGCACCAATTTCTTTTTAAAATACCGCTTTCATGTCTCTTGGACGCACATTTTATTATTTACACTGAGATGATGTTAATTTTTTAAAATGTATTTCATTTGTGAATTTTAAAACAAAATTATTAAGTGTTTTGACGAGTTGAGGGGCACGAGAGTATATGACATTACTGTCTACTTTTCAAAGTTGTACAATATAATACTAAATTTCAGACAGCCTTTCAGCCAAGAGTGTGAGTATGAAACAACCTCTTACAGCAGCGTGTCTCGACCTGCGCTTTGAAAGTCTGTTAGCCTCCGAGGCGAGGAAATCCCTTGAATACTTTTGAAGCTATAAAACATTTCTAAACGCTTGAAGGCTAAACCTATAACACATTTTCTTACTTAACAGTGATATGTAGTTCAAAAAGGATCTAAGCCACCGTCTTACCACTCTATTGACAAGGCATCCAATCATGGTGAAGACGTAATTTGTAGATCTTCAAAGGCGCCTTTGATATTATATGTTGTCCGGATCAGCAAGGATCAACAAATGTAACATGTTAACTAACCAACATATGACTGGAGAATATTTTTATTAATAAATTTCTTAAATTCTTAAAACCATCTGTTTGCATGAGTTAAAACTGATAGTACTCGTTTGTATGTGCAATTTTATCTCCTGATGGGGAATCTGAAACTTTGAGTAAAACTTCATCATTACGTACAACTTATCAATGTGACAATTCTTTCTGTCTCGGGTGTCTCACCTTCATTTACTGAAAATTTTACTAAAAATCTAATTGTGTGCCCCCGAAATAAAATATTCCTAAACAATATTTAACACTTCATTTTATCACAATGATCCATTTTTAAAGATTTGGTGTTTTCAAAAGCGTCTCTGGTTTAACATAAGGGCACTATGTATTACGTTCACGGCATTTTTCTTCATTTCCCCCGGGGTCGACAAGTGAGTTCTCTCTCATATTTTATTTTATTATCTAAAAAATGTACAGACATGGCTTTAAAAATTTCAAGAGGCAATGCTTGTATTTAAGATACAAATAAACAAGAGATTTAAAAATTGCTATTTAAAGACGGTATTCGCCATCTAACGCTGCACCTTATGTTTTCTGTCCGTCACAATCCTCTGACGGTTCTTAACCACTGTCATAGTACAAAAAACTAATCTACTTTCCCATTTTTCTCTCTCGCTCACTCTTTCTCTGAAAAAAAAAAAATTATAGATACAAATTTAAGAACCCCTGTTTAAACGTGAGCAACCCGGCTCTCTTGACCCTAAATAAAGCTAATTGTGCCAGTTCCTCTAATCTCCCACAAAGTAAAAACCCGCACAAGTTTAACTTGTTAACCGGAGGGCGGGATCTAAAACACAAACTCACAAGTTTATCAGAAGCTTGTTGAGAGTGTGAGTACGGCGTGGGAGGGGGAGGCGGGCTCTGAGATCAGAATGAGGTAAAACAAAAAATAATATTTCGAAATATTTGTGTTCACAAGGTCGGTTGTGATAATTGGCACTGGTTTAATGGCTGAAAACAACAACAACAAACAAACAAGCAAGCAAACAAACAAATGTGCATGCATTCTTCTTTTGCAAAACATATTTAAATAAATCAAAATAAAAAACAAACATATATAGACTATGCATTTTTAAAAAAAAAAGAGTCCTTAGAAACGGAAGAGATTAAATCGAAGCGTTTAAAAAAACAAACTCTTACCACTAAAGGAACTGAGTGGTTTACCATAAAAATCTTTGTCTAATTGCGTATTTTGTTTTGATGGTTTGGGGGTGGGGGGCACAAATGACTTGTTTCAGCCTTTTTAATGGTTTAAAATCAATGCCCTTTTGTTATGTAAAAAAATAAAATTCCAAAGAATATGTTTAAAATTTGCATGGGTTTTCCCCCGCATTGAAATACCTTAAGTGCTTGAGGGTTTGTGACCTTTTTGTACGGAGCATTTTGTATTTACATAAGTGTATAACGGCATCAATATTTTATTGTGTAGGAGAAAATTGAAAAAAAAAAGAAAAAACACCCAGAGGCATCCCGTAGGGCGAAAAACATTATTTTCTCACATTGTTTTTTAAAAAAAGATATGTTATATATACGTTTACTATTTAAAACCAAGGATGACAACATATTTCAAAATGAGATGATGCTTTGTTAAGATAACCTGTTAGGCTACTATTTTACAATGAAAATATTCTATTTTTTTATGTGCTGATACGATTATACAGTGAGCTTATATCATTTAACAGTATGATGACTACTTTTTAAAAAAAAAATTAATGACCAATCTTTAATTTCTCCCTGCAGACACCTTTCTTTTATTATCGCTAGATTAGTTTCTTCAACCTTTTCGCCTAAGTAATGAGGCATGCTCTAATCACTCAGCTGATTCATTAATATAAAATATGAACATATAAGAACTCGGGAATAAAGGTAAACGATTTTTTGTTATCGCCGAGTCGCAAGCATCGTACCTATAATATTAACACCATTGATCTGTCTTGGGCGAACCAAAGTGATGCTTGCTTCAAAAAATATATTAAAAGGTCTTAGTTAACTGCTTTGGGTACCAACAGGAACGAAACCTAAGAACCCATGTACGCCGTCCTGCATCGAGCGCAGATGGGAAAGCCCTCCGCCTCCCTATCCGTGTCGCGATTCAGCAGCTAGGAAATGCCACTTAAATTAAGAACACAGAGAAATTAACCTGATTATGCCAGGTCTATGGTTGATCTGCAGCAAGGGGAGCGGGTGAAGAGGTTGGGCAGGATTGTGGTTGTTAGATGGATGGCGGTTGTTAGGTTTCATACAAAATATGCCAGTCAAATATCTCAGTGGAGCATTGTATTGATACATTACAGGACTGGTACTGACTTTTTTAAATGGTTCGATTAATCGGAAAAAATTAGTCCATTAATTTTGATTAATTATATTTTTAACGCATACATCATATAATGATCCCGATAAGTCGCGATTATTATTTCGTTAAATAGGTTAAGTCGCGGTAGATCCATGACTCCTGAATTTTGTGACATAATACAGCAAATTCGCTCCGCTATGCAAGAAATAAATACGAAAAACCTTTTTTGTTTACACGTATGCACGTCTTAAGAAATTATAATAATACATAGTAGAAGTATGCAAGTAAATAAATTATCAATAAATTGGAAAAATATAAGAAATATTTTAATAAATTTAATCGAATTTTACTCGATCAAAATAGTTTAAATCGATTAAATTTTTAACGATTAATCGATAAATTTATCTTTCATTTCTACAGCCCTAATAAAAATGTTTATTTTGGTTAGTTGAAAATAAGAGAAGGGTGGGTGGGAGACTAAAACGACTGGAGGCGCAAGATGAGGTCTTAGTGTTGCCAATACTTTTACGTTTCAAACGTTCCTCTAGAGGGAAGAAAAAAAGCCCACATGCACAAATAATTACCAGCCTGGAGCAAGAGATTAAAATAAAGAACATGTTTAGTGTCACTGACATAATTTGATGCCTGAATGAACTGTTTTTCTTAGATATACAGACGCTCCTTCTATGCAAAAGATAATTGCGTCCACAGACCATGACAGATGATCTGTTGGCAAGTGATGCAGCGCTCATAGGCCACGGTCAAGAGGGTTCCACGCATTAGTCAGCCAACTGTTGTTATTTAGGTACCCATTCAGTGCTGGGTGACTCAGGGACTCCTTAGGCCGCAGGAACAAATCCTTGCCCTCGCATGGATTGGAACTCGTGACCATCGGTACGCCAGTCGAGCGCGCTTGCCACTTGACCACCATATTTAAACGGTTGTATTCACCTAACATTGTGTCGTCGTCCATAACGTGTCTTCCTAGAAATTTCAATCAAATGAAGGCAGGATAGGTAGGTAGGTGCCTGCAGGCGAGCAGAAGGCGAGATGGATTGTTGTGTACCGTTTTTAAAATTTGTTTATGCTTAATGGTTATGATAACTAAACATGAAGTGGAAGACGGTACCACGAATTAAGAGCTAAAAAATGTGTTCAAACTAAATGTTTTAATTTGAGTTTTTAACCTATTTGAGTGTTTTTTTCCTTTAATTAGCCCATTTCAATCATGAAAAAGAAAGCGTAACAGTGACGGATATGATAAGAAAACATTGGCAAGCAAAACTGTTTGGAGAATTATTTTAATGTACCCCACAGCGACGAATTTGAATAGTCTTGGACTAATAAAAATAATGACCAGTTAACTTTACATCCTAAATAGCTTGTCTGTATTAGTTGCTAACCAGAGCAATAAGATAGGTTGTCTGTATTAGTTGCTAACCAGAGCAATAAGATAGGTTGTCTGGACTAGTTGCTAACCAGAGCAATATGATAGCTTGTCTGGACTAGTTGCTAACAAGAGCAATATGATAGCTTGTCTGTATTAGTTGCTAACCAGAGCAATAAGATAGGCTGTCTGGACTAGTTGCTAACCAGAGCAATATGATAGGTTGTCTGGACTAATTGCTAAACAGAGCAATAAGATAGGTTGTCTTGACTAGTTGCTAACCAGAGAAATATGATAGGTTCTCTGGACTAGTTGCTAACCAGAGAAATAAGATAGGTTGTCTGGACTAGTTGCTAACCAGACCAATAAGATAGGTTGTCTGGACTAGTTGCTAACCGGAGCAATAAGATAGGTTGTCTGGACTAGTTGCTAACCATAGCAATATGATAGGTTGTCTGGACTAGTTGCTAACCAGAGCAATAAGATAGGTTGTCTGGACTAGTTGCTAACTAGAGCCATATGATAGCTTGTCTGGACTTGTTGCTAACCAGAGCAATATGATAGGTTGTCTGGACTAGTTGCTAACCGGAGCAATAAGATAGGTTGTCTGGACTAGTTGCTAACCAGAGCAATATGATAGCTTGTCTGGACTAGTTGCTAACCAGAGCAATATGATAACTTGTTTGTATTAGTTGCTAACCAGAGCAATAAGATAGGTTGTCTGGACTAGTTGCTAACCAGAGCAATAAGATAGGTTGTCTGGACTAGTTGCTGACCAGAGCAATATGATAGGTGTCTGTATTAGTTGCTAACCAGACCAATAAGATAGGTTGTCTGGACTAGTTGCTAACCAGAGCAATAAGATAGGTTGTCTGGACTAGTTGCTAACCAGAGCTATAAGATAGGTTGTCTGGACTAGTTGCTAACAAG
>MUZC01000076.1:364639-375853 GCA_002072015.1 Radix auricularia | reverse complement strand
AATATGATGGTTGTCTGGACTAGTTGCTAACCAGAGCAATAAGATAGGTTATTTGGACTAGTTGCTAACCAGAGCAATAAGATAGGTTGTCTGGACTAGTTGCTAACCAGAGCAATATGATAGCTTGTCTGGACTAGTTGCTAACCAGAGCAATAAGATATGTTGTCTGGACTTGTTTCTAACCAGAGCAATATGATAGCTTGTCTGGACTAGTTGCTAATCAGAGCAATATGATAGCTTGTCTGGACTAGTTGCTAACTAGAGCAATATGATAGGTTGTCTGGACTAGTTGCTAACTAGAGCCATATGATAGGTTATCTGGACTAGTTGCTAACCAGAGCAATATGATAGCTTGTCTGTACTAGTTGCTAACCAGAGCAATATGATAGGTTGTCTGGACTAGTTGCTAACCAGAGCAATATGATAGCTTGTCTGTACTAGTTGCTAACCAGAGCAATATGATAGCTTGTCTGGACTAGTTGCTAATCAGAGCAATATGATAGCTTGTCTGGACTAGTTGCTAACTAGAGCAATATGATAGGTTGTCTGGACTAGTTGCTAACTAGAACCATATGATAGGTTGTCTGGACTAGTTGCTAACCAGAGCAATATGATAGCTTGTCTGTACTAGTTGCTAACCAGAGCCATATGATAGGTTGTCTGGACTAGTTGCTAACCAGAGCAATATACCTAAACATCTCGTTACCACAGTCTCGGAAATACGAGATTTCTTTTCACTAGACACAAGATTTTCTGGAGCTGAAAAAAGCCTCTTAAATTTAATTTTATTTCTCCTAATAAGTTATTTACCTATTTTTTAGAATTATCTGGTTGGCTTTCTCCGTAACTCACAATGACTCATAACCCTTTTAAAGACTACTATTACCCGTCAGACATATGATTATTTACGGTGATGTTTTGTTTCACCGGAAAAGACAACGATGAGTTTCTGTTGAACTGGAATCCAATTGGAAGAGATCTCACACACCGAAGAAGCGGTGAAACTTACGATAGAATCATTGACGACATTTCCTCATCCGCTAGCGGCCGTTGTAAGAGACGAGAGCAACCACCTGATCAACGTTTAGTCTTTCAGACATTTTAAAACGTGATTTCAACCGCATGCTTGATTGTTCAGGTTTCAGATTGTTACGAAATGCGCAAATCAAGAATCCATGTTTATTAATTATTTTTTACAATAGTTCCCAGGTGGTGTGGGTGGCGATGGGAGAACCCGGGGGGGGGGATTAAATCAGAAATTTAAGTTGTTTTTTATTTTTAATAGAACTTTATCGTCATGAACGCGACCTCATCTCAGAGCTAAACAATCTTGACTCGGGAAAACCAATATTCGAAAACGACCAGAATCAAGAAAAAGGATGATACTAGTTTTTAACAAGCGTTAGGTTTATAATAGTAACCTAATCGTGTCACACTTTTGTTTTAGAGGGTGCTTATATTACCCTTAAGTAAAATGATTATTAAAACTGGTTCTGTTGAGAAATTTAAAAGGCCTGGTCTTACTGAGAAGTTTATAAGCCTTGTGCTCGTAACACTTATACAATTGTTAGCATTTGTCTTTGTCTTACGGCATGTCTATTGAGAATCTCCTCTGTTTAACTTTTACTCCTTTGCCTCGCGTAATCATATTGACTGTACATCTATGTGTGTAACTTCTTGTGATATTTTATACTTTTCATATCACAATAGTGGCACCATAAATTGAGAGTTGAAAATAAAAATCATGTCAAGCCTGATCCCTTTTGGAACTCAGGACGTGTTAGCGCATTTTCGTATTATGTATCAGTACTTATG
Source organism: Radix auricularia (assembly GCA_002072015.1). NCBI lineage: Eukaryota > Metazoa > Mollusca > Gastropoda > Lymnaeidae > Radix > Radix auricularia. The sequence goes on along the minus strand of MUZC01000076.1, from coordinate 374,038 downwards.
TTAGATATCAGCATTATGTAGTTATCAGTAATTCTGTTTAGATTTTAGACATATTTTTATGAATTTTCTGGTGTAATGAATATACCTGAAAATTTTTTTATTTAAAAGTCATTTCTTGACATTTTAAAATTTTCTCTTTAATCTAGCTACAAATGGTTTGTGGTCACTGAAATAGGACTCATAAATGAAACATTCTAAATTGTAATCAGCTAATCGCCCAAATACTCCGTCAATTGTTGTTTGATAGATCGTGGTTGCCAATCTTGGTGAAAGTAGTTGAATGTTGAAGCTTGTTTCGAAAAAGTTTTCAATTTCTGCCCCTGGGCCGCTAAGATCTTGATTGAAGTCACCACAAATGATGACGTAAAACTCTCTAAACTTTTACACATATTCTAATGACGTCAACAAAAAAAAAAAACCTAATACTTTTGATAATACTAAGACTTCCGGCAATGGCGGCCGTTGCCTGCGCCAGTGTTATCTCTCGATTCGCAATGTTTTTTGGTAGTTTTAACGAGTTTTTTTAACGGATCGATTAACTGATTGTTGATGCACAAATGGCAGGTCAGGACATACAAAAAAACATATATACATCATGGGTCTAGGACTTATGGTTGCTGAGATCTAGGGTGATGACAGACGGACGGACAAAACGGGTGCAATAGCGCATTCGACTTCTCGAAAATGCGCTAAAAACGCGTCTGTTGCACGCATTTGCCTGCATGATATCATGAACTCGTATTAACACCCTTCGGGTATTCCCAGTGGGAAATAGATTAGGTTAATTTTAAATACAATGGTAATAAAGTTATTTATTTATCTTTTTTTTTTGCGTTTGTGTTTGTGAAATAAATGACAAGAAAATTCTTCTTTTGTTCTTTCTGTTACCAGTACATTTAACGATTTATTCAATCACGCATTTTTTGTTTCAAATATCTAAGGAAGCTTCATCCGAGTATACTGCGATTTGTTTTGTTTTTCCCTTGATTTCATACGGCTAAAACGATTTATTTGGATGAGCTGCGAGCTGTTCACCTTTCAGTCTTGAGAAATCAATGACAACATGCATTTCAGGACCAAGGTGGCCTGACTATGGAGATATCCGAAATCAATGTTCGATTTTTTGTTTTGGAATTCGTCAAACGCAGCTAATTCAATGCCGATAGGGATAATTGGTTTCTCCGGTTTTCATTCTAAGTTAACGCGGGAATTAATTATTTTTAACAGCGGTCCTCGCGCTAAATTTGGGGTTAAATCAAGATCCGGTGATTAAGTTAGGTTAGAAATGAAAAATAAATTCAGAAGAAATTAAACAGCAGTTATAGGCTGTGGTTAGATATAACCCTGCCTGAATGTCTAAATTACAAAGATTTCAGTATTCCTCATTCTCAAATAATAAGTTAATGTTGTTTTCGTGTTTCATATTTAAAATATAAAATATGATAATCTTGTAGAGTGCCCGAGAAATGTTATTAACTTTTTTTAAAACTTGATTTTCATTCCACTTAAGCTAAAATTGTTGATCAATTATTATTATTATTTTTTTTATCATCAACAATGTTAAGAGCAGCAAAGAAACAACATACTCAGTGAGTTCTGCGTAGTGTTTGGATAATAAAATTCAAAGAATTTAGGCACTGAGTGGGACTTGTGGGGATATGATTATTATTATTTATTTAATTTAAGTTTGTATTATTTTTTTTTTTATAAATGCCATGGCATCAACTGCTTGGACAAAAGATTGTTCAGTTTTAACGTCAAGCTAACACAATCTGAAGCTAATCCGTCAACACAACATTAAAATCCTTGCTGTGTATGTGGACATGTCGATACAGAGCCGACTTTACACCATTTTGGGCCCCCAAATAAAGAAATGGTGTTGGGCCCCTGGGCAAAGAAAGAACGAAGAAAGAAAAAAAAAATTTACATACTATATATAAATAAACATATTCTCATGGGACCCCTATGCTCGTGGGCCCAGTGGGCCTATGCGTCCAGACGGCCCTCCCGCCATCTCCAAAAGCTAGAACCCCTGTAACGATAAACATGACTGCTACCCTATAACACGGTGGCCACCATCTGCTAAAGCTAGAACCACTGTAGCGATAAACATGGCTGCTACTCAAATCACGGTGGCCGGCGGCTGGCTAAATGATTGACAGCATAATGACAGGCCGTGCTCGAGTGGCAAGTGTCTGGAGGGTAGAAACCGCTTGGGCGCAGACGTCAAAAACTTTGTGGAGTTAAAATGATTTGGAGTGGTGCGAATCTCGACAGGGTCATTCTGATCCATGAATGGCGAGCCCCCGAATAGTAACTGATGGCTTGATTGAAACTAATACATCTGAGGTTGTTACTGTTATTATTTTTATTTGTATCTTAATTTTATTTTGTTGGGTGGTGATAATAGCAGGATTTTATCGATCTGGACGCCGGGGAGGCATAAATAAGGGCCACATGATTAATGATGATGAGGCAGCCATGATTATCGGTGGTGAGTGGAAGAGTTTTAATCGTATGATTGTTGCTTCGTGGGAGGGAGGATGACCGGGGTTATGCGTGGAAGAGGGGTTTATAGAGGAATGAATGAGTGATGCTATGGTCTTTCTTTAATAGAAAAAGGATGTTGAGGATATGAGGGCAGACATGACGATAGGGACAGCGAGTGGGAGAGTGGGAATGGGAAGAGCAAGGAATACAAGGGTGGGGTTTGGGGGTGGGGGAAGATTGTGTGGAAGAGCGTTGATGTTTGTTGGGCTTATGGTAGCATAAATGATGTGGGAATGGTGATGGGGAGGGTGACGGGGAAGGAGCGATGGTGGGGTAGGAGGGATAACGGGGGATCGTGATGGAAGGGTGCATCAGCTCAGCCCTTGACTTAACAGCGTAGTGCAAGAGCTCACTACCGAACCGCACCTTGTTAATCAGGCCGTATACTTCTAGTGTCTGGGCAATACAGATCGCGAGTCTTCTTATACACGAATCGGCTTTCGGGATGATGTCACATACAGAACGTATCCAATAACCCTCTAACTATCGATCTTACAAGCCCGAAGCGGCCAGTGGCAAAGATATCTTCGCTAGACTGCTTTGTAACAGTGGCCATAAATTGCGAACAGAAGATTTGCAGCGCTTCTTTCGATGTTAACGTTGCAGACTTTACATGTAATCCGCAGATTTTCCTGTAAATTTTTTTTAGTTAATTTCACCTGGCTTTTTTATTTTCGCCCGACTGTGACCGTGAGCTGAGTGTTAATCTTGCAGTAAAAAATAAATACACAATCACAGTTTCCAATTGTTAATGCATTTAGAAAAGTTTAATGATTGGGATATTTCGATACAAGACCAGAGGGATCAGTTAGGAATCAACTCACTCTTGCATGCTGTCACGTTTAACTTGCATGTAGGAATACTTCATTTTGGGTTAATCTTTCATGCTGGAACTTATCACTTTAAGTCTGGAACATTGCATTCGCATATTAGGAAATTCACTGTCCATTCCCTCAAGCACACTATAGCAAAGGAAGAGTTGGAAAAACTAGTTGTGTAGCCTTCCTATTCTAAATATGACTAAGTTATTATTTCACCACGGATCCAAATAGAAATCCATAGAAACACCAACCCAAATGAGTTATAAAATAAAATTTAAAGTTTAGGTTCTGCTAACAGCTAAACGCTGGACGTACATAAAAAAAAAAAAGGTTAATATATCTCAGTCAGTTACAAAGGCTCCTTCTATATATGACATGGTATTGCGTCCTACGCTATCAACACAGATTTCCATATAGATCAAATCAATTTGAAGGAGAATTTGAATTAAAAACAATTAAAATGACATTAACAAACACAGCTGTCATCACCTCTTCCCACCCCACGATACAGACATAGATTGCAACAACCAATCCTCCCCCCCCAATCCTCCCGGCCCCAGCTCACTCCATTCAACCCATGCACCTTCCCCGACCCTATAACATAAAAGAGTTTCACCGCCAACAACGAGGATTGCAGTCCTACCCCTCATTTTGTTAACAACGTGATATTAGCTTAAGTCACCTGTGCCTTGTGTCACAGACGTAGACGCATGTATACTTTACCTAAGCTTGGGGCTGTTGTCGCCCCTAAAATTATGGTACTGTAACTCATAACAAAAATGAATATAGGGTGAGGGAAAAGTGAGGAGGGGGTGAGAGCTGGTTTACGGGGCTGAGTTACCACTGGATCACTCAATTAAGGCGCCAGCATCTCAGTCTTAAATGTTTGTGTATCTGTCATTAATTAACAACCTAGTTATTTTGTTCGGAGTTTTTTTGTTTGGAATTATTATTATTAATTTATTAACCTAGCCGTGAGCTACGAATCGCTGTACCAAATAAGAACGAAGGATGCAAGGTTTCTGGTGATAATGTCTACATCCTTTTATAAGTGCAAACACTATAATAGCTTCTATAATGAAGCTATTTCCGTTATCAAATAGATCTACTGTAGAACGATTTTATCACGTGTAGGTCGATTTATTTTTTATAGCGAAAGATCTATTTTTAAATAACAATTCAAAGACTCTTCTATTTGTTTTCAAATTTAAAAAGTTGGTTGTTGGAGGAAGTATTACTCACCTTTGTTAGAACGAGTTAAGTCCCATCAGCTTTACGGGTGTGATTGAATCACTGCACCATCCGGTAAAATATCCATGACACGTATGTGAGCTCGGAGCTTAACTTCCTTTGTTATTTCCCCAAATTATCTTGGGAATCAACAGGATGTTATGAATACACATGAACCTTTGAGTAAGGACATTGTACACCATGAAAACATAGGGATTTAATGGAAGACTCATAAACTATGTATAAATATACAACAAAATAATAAAGATTTAATTTAACTACCAGGATAACACAATCTTAACAAAGTCAAAATTTCACCTCCATATAAATTAGGAATTAGTTGGTAGAGGTATAATTATTTATACCACAGTCCCTATATCGCAATGATATCCCAGTAAATTCCACTTCAAAGCTACGGAGAAAGCGAATGTCAAGTTATGAAATATTAACACAGTCCCATCGATTAGCAAAGCATCGCAGTTTTTTCATCAAACACGAACACACTAAAACCCATGGAACAACACCATCTAATATACATCGATGAGAATCAAAACACATCTACGCCAGCTGAAGATTGGACTATGAAGACATCCTCCAGCCACAACCGCAGATGTCTCACTTACCCATTTAAAAAATTGAAGAAAAAAAATCGTCACCCTTTAATCCCGTCAATACGACACGAAGCATCCGTCCGGGGCGGGTCCCTTCTCTTGACGTTCTCAGCCGTTTGAACGGCAAACGATTCTCCACTGCATCTATTCTTATGAACAATTTGAATTCATTTTTAAAGTGAGGAAGACGGCTGTGTGTGGGAGCAGGGGCGGAGGGCTGGGATCGGAATTATTTTGTGTGTATGTTTGCTTGATGTTAAGGACGTGTGCCAGGAAAGTGGGAGATTGGTGAAAAGTGTAAGGAAATTGGAAAGATGGGTTGATGACAAGTGCAATCAAAGTGGAAAGATGGGGTGATGACAAGTGCAAGGAAAGTGGAAAGATGGGATGGTGACAAGTGCAATCAAAGTGGAAGATGGGTTGGCGACAAATGTAATCAGAGTGGAAAGATCGGTTGATGTCACGTGCAAGGGAAATAGAGGATCGGTTGTGTCCCGTGCAAGGGAAGTGGATAATTGGTTGTTGTCCCGTGCAAGTGAAGTGGAGGATTGGTTGGTGTCCCGTGAAAGGGAAGTGGAGAATTGGTTGTTGTCCCGTGCAAGGGAAGTGGAGAATTGGTTGTTGTCCCGTGCCAGGGAAGTGGAGAATTGGTTGTTGTCCCGTGCCAGGGAAGTGGAGGATTGGTTGTTGTCCCGTGCAAGGGAAGTGGAGAATTGGTTGTTGTCCCGTGCAAGGGAAGTGGAGAATTGGTTGTTGTCCCGTACAAGGGAAGTGGAGGATTGGTTGTTGTCCCGTGCAAGGGAAGTGGAGGATTGGTTGTTGTCCCGTGCAAGGGAAGTGGAGGATTGGTTGGTGTCCCGTGCAAGGGAAGAGGAGGATGGAGTTTAGGACGTGTGGGAGGAAAGTTGTATATAGAGTAGAATAGTGAAGAGATGTGAATTAAGTAGGAGATGGAGGTTACACAGTGTGAACGTTCGAAAAGCTTCAGATTAAGAAGATCAGTTTATGAAACAATCAAGGCCTGTAGATGTAACAAAGCAGACATCGATGGAGTAATTAGCTTTGGAGCATGTTCCGGCAATGAAAAATATGTTTAACTTGGTTAGCTGAGTTCATGATTAGCTCCCTTACGAGGCACTTTGAACAAGTGAGAAGAATTGAAAAGGCAATATTGATTAAAAATTATTTTCTTTACTTTCCCATTATAAATTTTCATTATACGAACATTATATCACTGAAATGTATGTTAATGAACACGTTTAAACTTTGTGTTTTGATTGATTTAAAGAATTTTTACGAGAATAATATATAGTAAACACAATTCGATAATTAATCAAACAAATTTTAAAAGATTATTTGAGAAATTAAGATAGATAGATAGATAGATAGATAGATAGATAGATAGATAGATAGATAGATAGATAGATAGATAGATAGATAGATAGATAGATAGATAGATCTAGATAGATCTAGATAGATATAGATATATATAGATAGATATAGTTATAGATAGATAGATATCGATATAGATAGATATAGATAGATATAGATAGATATAGTTATAGATAGATAAATATCGATATAGATAGATATAGATAGATATAGATAGATATAGATAGATATAGATAGATATAGATAGATATAGTTATAGATAGATAGATATCGATATAGATAGATATAGATAGATATAGACAGATATAGATAGATATAGATAGATATAGATAGATATAGATAGATATAGATAGATATAGATAGATATAGATAGATATAGATATATTTATTTACAGCGCATAAATAATTTTCACAAATGTCGATAAACCACTTCTATTTGACATACCACAAATCGAAAGTTTCCCCGTCACTTCTTCTTTTAATAATCATCATTGGTAGAAGAACTCGATTTTTTTTCTTTTAATTTAAAACAAAACTCTATGTTCAATACCTATGAGATTTGCGCCGATAAGAAATCAAGACCACTGCTGCTACCACAAAAATCAAGACTCACCCTAGCTTTTCACTGTGATCACAAGTCAGCCACTCCATTCCCCGTGAATCAATAACGTTGTCTAATGGAGCACCGGTCAGCTTTTGTTTTTGTTATGTTGTTTAATGGCTGGCTCGGTCGTACCCCCACGGCTTCATCTGTCTCCACCAAGTTATCACTTGCGGGTCAACACTCGCCGCCAAAACTTAGACTCTAGAAGACCGAAAGAAAATTTCAGTGCTCGCTCTACTGTCAGTCCGTGAACAAGTGCCAAAGAATATCGTTAATAATGTTGTTCCTCGTGCCCATGGATCCCCCCCCCCACAATGTTTACCTCACAAAAAAAAAAAAACTCCCCTGGAATCCAATCTCCTTTAATAACGCGGGCACAGCTCAGCTTGTCTCTGGGTCATAGAGGCAAAACGATGATATTTTCTGGCGACCTTTAGGAACGTACAAATTAAATTTACTCACCAGAGTGACTTCTGGGGGACTCCCGTGTGTGTGGTGGTGGTAGTGGTGGTGGTGGTGGTGGAAGGGATGGGGCGGAGCAAAATGGGGTACAGTCCGACATAGTGGTGGGTATCGGCAGTGTACTGCTTGTAACAATTCTTCTCTTTCGTCTTATGCTTTGGGGATTGTTAAAAACATGTGGCGTAGTTTTCGGGTATCCGGGGTGGACTTCAAAATTAGAGCTAATTGAGTTAGCATACAGCGCATCACTTCAGTCGGACTACCGTTAGTGGATATTACGCATAATACTATCTGATTTATGTTTTCAGATGTTGGGGAACATTTTTAAGATCAATTTTCACTTAAATAAGTGATGTGAAAGAAAGTGTCAGGCTGATGCAGAAGGGGACATAATGTGGAATAAAGCGACACACAGTGACATAATTTTACAGGTTTTTGTATACAGAGTCTAAGTTGTATACCCACTTCGCTGCTTGATTAACAAGGTTCATATTTGTGGAATTTTTTTTAAAATCTATTAATAGCTTATCCCAACAATAATACGCCCCCAAAATGTCACATGTGTGCGAAATGCTCTAAATGGGTGGAGCTACACTATACTCTTGATGGTCTTTCAATAGAAACATCCTTAGGGGTGCAGTGGGAATTCTGCAATAAGTACGTACATAAAAACTTGTTCATGCATCACCGAAGCCAGGGAAACTTTGGCTGTAGAGAAACACATGCAGGCCCACAAGCATGTTGGAGGTTCGCCTGTTGACGTTCACATAAGTCGGCGTGCTAAGTTTAGCTATTTTTCTATGTCAGTTGTATGCCTCATAGATTTTTCAATGGCAGAACCAATTTTTTTTTTGAATAGGTGCAGTGGCGTCACTAAGGGGGTTCGGTGGGGGCGGGCCACCCCGTGTGACACCATAAGGGTGTGACACCAAAAGGTAAAATTATTTATATTCCCGTTATTTGTAATTGGAAAACTCGGAGGAGCTCTATGCGTTAAGTCGTGAGGGGGTGACACCATGAGCTACCGCCCCCGGGGTGACGCCAAACCTAGTGACGCCTCTGAATAGAAGAGAAGTCTCTTTACATTAAATGCTTTAAAAGTCCAACAATGTGCGTCGCTGTGATAATGTTGATTTTTCTCTCTAAAAGTGCGTATGTATTTCATGGTGGCAGGGACACGGCTGTCACCAAACACGACCCACATGATGGAGTAGCTCTTCGGTTCCTCATTTGGACAATGGTTCGACATATTCGTACAGGCCAATACCATCAAACACGCACATTAATGTCAACGCCGGAATACATCTTAATAAACAAGGTAAAGTAATCCAAAGTGCAGATCGATCAAAAGGTGTTTTTTTTATAAATAATAATATTTTAGAAAATAATATTTAAAAAAAACAACCTTATTCTAGTGATCGGTGACAATTGGGTTTATTTTTAAATTAAAAATAAAATCTCTGATAAATTGTAAGCCCTACAAAAGACACAGTAACAGCTCCATAATTTGTATCATCCCATCTTCGTATGCCCCTGGTGTGATTAGCTGTAGGAAGCCCTGGATCTTTTAAAGTGCAGAACTTTTATTTCTGCACATTGTATGTATGTATGTATGAGTTAAAGTGTGTGTGTGTGTGTGTGTGTGCGTGCGTGCGTGCGTGCGTGGCGTGCGTGCGTGCGTGCGTGCGTTCGTGCGTGCGTGCGTGCGTGCGTGCGAGCGTGTGTGTGT
>MUZC01000076.1:329218-357778 GCA_002072015.1 Radix auricularia | reverse complement strand
AAAATATCTCTCAAATGGGGCCAGGGGCCCAAAAAGATTGTTTCCTTTTATGGGCTTTATAAAAATTGAAAATCACCAATTTTCCTATTTCCCGTGTAGCTAGAAGCATAAAACTTTGGGAAGTTGCTTGGTAACCACTAATGACGAAGATTGGCGATGAAGAACTTTTAAAATCTCGCTCATGTGGGGCCGGGGGCCCAAAAACTATTTTTTTCTTTCATCACTAATTCTCCAATTTGCCATGTAGGTAGAAACATGAAACTTTAGGAAGTTGTTGGGTACCCTCTCACGACAAAAGTTGGCGAAAAAGAATTTTAAAAATCTCGCTCATGTGGGGCTGGGGGCCCAAAAATTGTTTTTTCCTTATTTGAACTCTATAAAAATTGAAAATCATCAATTTTCCTATTTTCCGTGTAGGTAGAAGCATGAAATTAAGGAAATTTTTAAAGTACGTGCTCCCGACGATAATTTGAGGGGAAAAGGTAAATTTGCAACTCATGGGGGCCGAGGGCCCCAAAAATGTTTTTTCCTAATATGAACTATATAAAAATTGAAAATCACTAATTCCCCTATTTCCGGGAAGGGTAGAAGCATGAAAATTTGGGAAGTTGTTGGGTATCCTCTTAGAACGAAAATTGGCAAAATATAATTGTACAAATCTTGCTCATGTGGGGCTAGGGCCCCAAAAACATTTTTCCTTTATATGAGCTATATAAAAATTGAAAATCACGAATTGTTCTGTTTTCCGTGTAGGTAGAAACATGAAACTTTGGGAAGTTTTTGGGTACCCTCTCACAACGAAATTTGTGAAAAAGAAATTTGAAGTTCACACTCATGGGGGCCGGGGCCCCAAAAACTTTTTTTTCTTATATAAGCTAAATACTAATTAAAAATCAATAATTCTTATATTACCCGTATAGGTAGAAGCATGAAACTTTGGAAATTCGTTGAGTACATGCTTCCGACGATAAATGGCAAAAGAGAATGTTAAAATTCGCACTTATGGGGGCTGGGGCCCCAAAAACAATTTTTTCATTACATGGGCTATATAAAAATTAAAAATCAACAATTCTACTATTTCCCGAGTAGGGAGACTCATGCAACGTTAAAGAGTTGATAAATACACTTTCACGATGCTAGCAGGTGAAATAATATTTACAATATCTCTTACTTGGGCGCCGTGGGCCCAAATTTAAAAACTGAAAATCACCAATTCTCGTATACCCGATTTAAGTAGAAGCATGAACTTTTAGAAAGCTGTTGAGTACAATCTGCCAATAATAATTTGCGAAAGGGACTGTTTAAATCCCATTAAATGGGGTAAGGGGGGCAAAAAATTATGGGGCGCCCAAAAACATTTTTCCCCTTATATGAGCTATTTACAAATTCAAATCATTACTTCTCCTATTTCCCATATATGTAGAAGCAAGAAACTTTGTAAAATTTTTGATTACTTGCTTCCGATGATAATTGGCAAAAGAGAAAGTTAAATTTCCAAACTAATGGGGGCTGGGACCCCAAAAACGTTTTTTTTTTCATAATATGAGCTATATAAAAATTGAAAATCAATAATTCTCCTATTTCCCATATAGGTAGAAGAATGAAATTTTTTTAAATTTTCAGAGTACAAGCTCCCTACGAAAATTGGCAAAAAGAATGTTAAAATTCACTCTAATTGGGGAACGGGGGCCTAAATACATTTTTCTTATATTAAAAACTGACTTATCACTAACTCTCCAATAGTCCATGTAGTTAGGAGCATGAAACTTTGGGTAACTGTTAAGTACCCTCTCACGACGAATGTTGGTGTAAAAGAATTTAGAAATACACATTCATGGGGACCGGGCCCCAAAAAACTTTTTTTTTCTAATATGAGTTTTATAAAAATTGAAAATCACGAATTCTCCTATTTCTCGAGTAGGTAGACTCATGAAACGTTGGGGATTTGATAATTACACTTTCACGATGGTAGCAGGTTAAAAAATATTTAAATTATATTTTACTGGGGGGCAGGGGTTTAGGCAAATGTAGTTTTTTCCTAATATAAAACTATATAAAAACTGAACATCAATAATTCTCCCTTTCCCCATGTACGTAGAAGCATGAAACTTTGTCAAGTTGTTTAATACAATCTCCCGATGAAAGTTGGTGAAAGAGAACTGTAAATTCCCATTCATTGAGGGTCGGGGGCCCAAATATAGCTTTTTCTTATATTAAAAACCGACTCATCTTAAATTACACAATTCATCGTGTAGGTAAAAAATAAAAATTTTGGAAGTTGTTGGGTTCCCTCTCACGACGAAAATTGGCGTATTATAATTTTAAGATTCACACTCATTGGGGCCGGGGCCTCAAAAGCGTGTTTTTTTCAAATATATGCTATATACAAATTGAAAAGCACTATTTTTCATATTTTCTAAATAGGTAAACGCATAAAACGTTGGGTGTTTTTTTTAAATACACTTCCACGATAGCAGCAGGTGAAAAAATATTTAAAATATCCCTTGCTGGGTGCCATGGGACCAAATATAGTTTTTATGCACTCATTCACTTATCACTAATACTCCATCTTCCCGCAGCAAAGCGCGGGCAAATTGCTAGTATACTAATAAAAGGGAAAGCCCTCACTGACTGACTGACTGAGTGACTGATTCATCACTAATTCTCCAACTTCCCGTGTAGGTAGAAGCATGAAACTTTAGAAAGTTGTTCGGTACCCTCTCACGACAAAAATTGGCGAAAATTTTTTTATAAATCACGCTCACGTGGGGCCGGGGGCCCAAAAACTTTTTGTTTTCTACTTCACTAAATCTCCAACTTCCCGTGTAGATAGAAGCATGAAACTTTGGGAAGTTGTTGGGTACCCACTGTGGACGAAAATTGGCAAAACAAAATTTTTAAAAATATCTCTCAAGTGGGGCCGGGGGCCCAAAAAGTTTTTTTCCTTATTTGGGCTATATAAAAATTGAAAATCACCAATTTTCCTATTTCCCGTGTAGGTAGAAGCATAAAAACTTTGGGGAGTTGTAGCATACCCTCTCACGACGAAAATTGGCGAAAAAGAACTTTTAAAATCTCGCTCATGTGGGGCCGGGGGCCCAAAACTGTTTTTTCCTTCATCACTATTTCTCCAACTTCCCGTGTAGGTAGAAGCATGAAACTTTGAGAAGTTGTTGGGTAACCACTAGCGACGAAAATTGGCGATAAAGATTTTTAAAAATCTCGCTCATGTGGGCGTTATATGGGCTCTATAAAAATTGAAAATCACCAATTTTCCTATTTCCTGTGTAGGTAGAAGCATGTAAATTTGGAATTTTTTTCAGTACATGCTCACGACGATAATTTGAAAAAAAAGTTAAATTTCCCACTCATGGGGGCCGGGGCCCCAAAATAGTTTTTTCCTTATATGAGCTATATAAAAATTAAAAATCACTAATTCTCCTATTTCCCGTATAGGTAGAAATATAAACTTCGGAAATGTTTTGAGTACACTCTCCCGGCGAAAATTGTCCAAACAAAATGTTAAAACTCCCTCTCATGGGGGCGGGAGCCCAAATATAGTTTTTCTTACATTAAAAACCGATTCATCACTAATTCTACAATTTTCCATGTAGGTAGGAGCATGACATTTCGGGAAGTTGTTGGGTACCCCCTAACGACGAAAGTTGGTGTAAAAGAATTTTGAAATACACACTCATGGGGGCCGGGTCCCCAAAATTGTTTTTTCTATTATATGAGCTATATGAAAATTGAAAATCTATAATTCTCTTATTTCCCGAATAAGTAAAGGCGTGCAACGTTGGGGAATTGTTAAATACACTTCCACGATGTTAGCAGGTGAAAACATATTTAAAATATCCCTTACTGGGGGCCTGGGGCCCAAATATAGTTTTTAATGCATTCACTCACTCAATCATCATTAATTCTCCAACTTCCGGTGTAGGCTGGAGCATGAAAATATGGGAAGTGTTGAGTACCCTCTCACGACGAAAAGGAAATTTAAAATTCCAAATTTTGTGGAGCCGGGGTCCCAAAAACTATTTCTCTTTACCTGTAAAAATTGAAAATCACTAATTGTCCTTTTTGACGAGTATGTAGAACTTTAAATTTTAGGAAGTTGTTGAGTACACTTCCTCGGTGGTAACAGGCGAATATATATTTAAATTATCACTTACTGCACGCCGACGCCCCAATGTAGTTTTTCTATTACATGAGCCATTAAAGACTGAAAATTACTGCTTCTCTCATTTTCTGTGTAGGTAAAATTATAAAGCCTTCTGTAATTGTTAAGTAACAGCCCACGATGGTAATAAGGAAAATAATTATATAAATTTTTAAAATTTTCACTCATGGGTGGTCGGGGCCCTAAAGCTTTTTTTCCCCTAAAATTGGATATATAAATCTAAATTAACAATAATTCTCCAATCTTCCGTGTAGGTAGAAGCTTGAAATTTTGGGAAGTTGTTGAGTACACTCCCGCTATGGCAAGAGGCAAAAAATATGAAATCCTTTCTCACTAGGGGGACGATTGCCAAAATATAGTTTTTTTCTCATAATGAGCTGTATAAAAAAGACGCATTTTTCAATAACTGAAATCCATATTTACCGCAGCAAAGCGCGGGTAAATTGCTAGTATATATAAATATATTAGGGCTGTTATCGATAAATTTAAATTGAATCGTTAACTTTTGAAAAATTACCGAATAATTAATCTATAATTTTGATTAAAGCTAAAAATAAGATGTATGACGTCATCAAACTGAAAATTTAAAGAGAAGTAACAAAAACAGGCAATTGACAGTTATTTATGAAAATATAAGTAGTTCAACATAATGTCAATGAATTTAAATTTAGTTATTGTTAATTAAGTAAAAACAATGTTTATATTTTATACCATTTTCCTTATAAAAACAGCTTATTTTAAAGTTTACACTTTCAAAGTATTTTTTTTCAATGGGGATGTTTGTACGTATATAAAGCAAACTATTGTTAATTATTAATAATTAAAAATTCATTCATAAATCGCGAAAATTATTTTTACAATTATTTTCCTGAAATTTAATTGCTATTTTATCGATTAAAATTATTTTAATCGATAAACATTTTACCGATTAATCGAGAAATTAATCGGTAATTTTCGCAGCCCTAATACATATATTTAAAATGCAAAACAAATATAAATAAATTTAAAACTCAAACGACTATATTTATTTGTTAATAATTTATCAAAGAAGGCGAAATTAGTTGTTTTTTAAAAAATATATATATATTTCAATAAAACCTCGTGAGCCCTAAAAACAAGTCGAAATAAAATTATGGAACACAGTAAACGTTAGGATTTTTTTTTTTAAAAGTCATTTCCACATATGAGATGATCTATAATGCTGAGATTAATATTGGCATTGAATGAAAACGTCTCGTGTGCAATGTGCTCTATCAAGAACATTCACGGTCCAAGTACCATTAAATAAGGGTGTATAAATGTGCGGCACTGGTCGCAGTCTGGTGACCCCTGACCTAGACGGCTGGACTGATCAAGCTAAAGAAAAGCGTCAAAAATGAACATATTTAATTTAAAAATAATGTTCAAAAAAGGATATTGACTCTTCACCAGGCTGATATAAATATCTAAATATAGAATATCAAGCCTATTTACGAGTGAGCTGCTTCATTTGTTTGCTTTCTATCCATATGTAAATTACTGACTGCATCCATAAACGTATCAACTATCCCTTCCATTAACGCAACATTTCTTGCTCTAATTTGTTTGAATATATTTCTGGGTTTGTCTGCATGTGCGTGTTTTTGTTTAGTCCTTGTCCTGATTGAGTGCTTGTATCTACCTAGGGAATCACACCCCGTACAGTTTAGCCCCCCGTGATCGATAGTTTCTTCTTTTAACCTTTAAGGCGTGTTTAGCATCAGCTGATAAATTTTTCAATACACGAGCACAATAGAAAACATCATGTTGTTTAATCTCGGGTGGATTTATCGCTACAAGCTTTCAAAATCTCTTCATCTCTTGTTTGTGCAGACCAGACATGCTTTCCTTTAGGTACGGTTGTTGTAACAAATGAGATGATGTTGTTTGCATATTGCAGGCTTTTCTTCGTGTTGAAGAATATAATTCACTAAGAAGTAAATACTGCAAAGCGTCACACAACAGGAGAGACGTAGAATTTTTTTAAACAAGGGAGTGGAATTTGTTTGACAATAAAGGCTAAAAAGTATAATTCAACAAAGTATAAACTCAAAACGTTTTCTTATACACGCTTTGATGTATTCACTTTTAACATTTTGTTGTCTTTAACAAAATAACATTGTCGTTTTAATTTCCCTTGCATTACTGTAATATAATGTAAAAAAAAATATTTCATGAAAATGGATTCCTGTTGCTATTACAATTTGATAATGTTATTCCGCGTTGTATAATATTTAAATGCGCCGTAGTTCTCGTGTCTTGGCGCTCGTTTTCGTTTTGATTTCTATTCAGAGAAATGGAGAAAATCTCCTTCGTAAATGTCCTTCCTCATAGATAAAATCCTTACTCACGTATTCCCGTTAAAGACATTGATGTATGACTATCATTAGATGCGGGAGAAGCATGTATATACAAACAACGTCAAGGAGATTGCATGACCCCCAAAATAATAACAGAAGAAAGAAAAACCAACGCCGCCCACCCCCCTTTCATATGAACATTGAACTTAAAGCTGATATAAGGATTGATAAATATCATTTTATTTGCCGCTCTTTCAGTTGTCTTCCTTTTTTTTTCAAATGCATTTACTTTGCTTAGGGGATGTGCGACTGACGGCAATGAATGAATACACACGCGTTTGCTTTTACTAAAAAAAATATTTAAAGCTAGAAAAATGAGGATAGTGATGAATGATATTATCGTTTAATTCCTATGTAGGCTAAGTCTTCTTTTTATTAGAAAGTTGAAGAACAACTGAGAAAAACTGTTGGGGAGGGAGGGGGAGGAGCTGTAAAATCTTAGAATTAGCTGCCTCTGTTATATTCTCAACAGCTAGTAGTGGTTCGACAATTTTAGATGGCACAGTGGTGTGAAGGCCTCATCAGAAAACCAATGTCTAAAATTAAAATATAAGAACTGACTTAAAGGAGGGAAGAGAGAAGAGAGCAAAATAAAAATAAATAAATAAAATAAAGCAAGAAAAAAAACAAAAGAAAAACAAACAAACAAACATTAAGTTTAAAAGGGTACAAACAACAAAGTAGATAAAGTTGCAATCAGGTAAAAAAAATCAAAAGAAGGGAAGGTGTTTATTATTTGTCCCTGCTGCACCCTGTATCATTAGATCCTTCCGCATTATCAACTTTCATATCCAATGAGATTTGGGAGAAATTGTGGAAGGATTCCCCCCCCCCAATTTTTATAGAAACATGAACATAAATGAGAAATCAAGAAACTGAAAAAAAAATAATAATTCACCATTTTTGGGAAAATATTAAAATTGCATGATTTAAAAATTCCATTATTTGAATTTTGCAATTGCGTAATTGGAATACGTTTAACAGATCAAACACTAAATCATCACCTCTCTCAATCACATGGTCCCCACACATCACATACACACACACATACACACACACACACACACACACACACACACACACACACACACACTCACACATAAATCTTAAGAGGCACATATCTAGAAAATTCAAATTAATTCGTTTAGTGTCGAGTCCATGCCGTAAATCAGTTTTTAAATCCCTCTAAATTAACTTCACCGTTTTGTCTGACTGGCTGTCGTGGGCTCGCAGTCGGTCGGTCGGTTGGGCGGAAAAACAAAATATGCAATGACCCACTTCCCGTGATGCAATCCAGCTGAAATTTTGCACATAAACTTGTGTTACCCAAAATTGCATTGTTTTGAAATTTCAAATCGATTGAATGTATCGTAATTAAATCAATGCATTTTTAGTTTATCTATATGTATCTCTATGTCGCACCAGTAGCTATTGTTGACATCCATCTGTCACTAGAGTTCACTCCAGCCATCGATGTTTTACAGCAAGGGGAGTTCAGTCACGTTCAGTCTATGAATGTTTGAACATAATCAATACTCTTAGTTCTGTCTCAAATAAGGGATTTATAGTATTTAAAAAAACAACTTTTTTACCGGTTGTTAATTTACACTTCGCTTAGACAGTGCATTGTATTTCTTACATCGACTATGTTATTTTAATACAAAAATCAGTATGGATTTTTCCGTTTCAATTTTGTCGGATTATGCCCCTTAGTCTCTAATCCTTTACGTCGACAGCAATGAAAAGGCAAGACTGTAAAAACAACATCATTTCATATTAGTAATTAGGAATTGGAATGCTTGTGTTTTGGTGGCGGGATTGCTCTGACTACTAGTGAATTAAGCAGACTGGACTGCTACCTCAACCTGGTAAGACCTATACTACAATGTGCATCTTCTGTATGGGACCCATCCACCAAAGAAAATATTGATAAAATAGAACAAATTCAAAAAAGAGCTGCCAGATTCATTACTGGAGAATATTCAAAACTCACAAGAGTAACACCATTAGTTAAATCATCAAACCTTGAAACACTAGAGGATAGAAGAACCAAGAGTAAATTAGTAATTATACACAAAGCAATTAATTCTAACTTAGAAAAACAAAAACAAAGATAACTTAATACAACCCTCAGATAGACATAAAGATAAAAACACCTTTCTTATTCCGTATGCAAGAACAAACACAAGTTTTCTTTCTTCCCAGTCCGGTATTCAGGCGTGGAATGGGTTGCCTGAAGAAACCGGGAAAGCCAACACTTTATCGTCATTGAAAACTCTAATAAGCATACAGGACTAAACACAAACCATAGATAAACGTAGGACGCAATAGCCTTCTGTGCAGAAGCAGCGTCAGTAACATAAAAGATATGATAAGAGATACCCGCAGAAATATTTCATTTTATTATATTTTTCTTTCACTTTTCTTACTAGAAACAATTAAGGTCTGCCTTTCCCCCAGGAAAGGAACTCCTCAAGCTGGTACATGCGGGTCCCCGCAATCTACGCAAAAGACATCAACATTAATTAAACAACTTGTAAAAACAAAGTTTTTGACCATAAATCCCGTATAGATATATGACACATAACTAAAAGTATTGATCATGTCTATATAGTACGAACCGCGTGACAGACCGTGAAAGACCCCTGTGACATCGAAGTCTGGAGTGAAACTCCAGTGACCCATGGAGGTCAAATTCAGCAGACAGTTACACATGCTATATGGATATTTTTTTTAAAAAATCATTAATTTAATTACGGCACATTCGATCGATATGAAATTTTGTTTCAATGCATTAAGTGACACAAGACTATGCGCGAAATGTCAGCTCGATTGGATCATGCGAAGTGAGTCGTTATTTAATTTTGTTTTTCCGTGGACGGGCAGGACCAAGAGTTCACGACAGACAAGACAGGACGGTGAGGTTACTAATGTATTATGAATTTTTTAAAATAAAAATCAAGCGTCACTCCAGTTGTGTCCCAGACCGGAGACCCGTTATCTCAACTCCCCCCCCCCCCAACCTTCTTAAACGTTGACTGTCCCAAAAATTAAATCTTCATTCAACCGTGAAGAAAATGCTTTAAAACTTTTGAAAACTTTTGTTGTTATAACTTTGCTTTAAAGTTTAACCTGTTTGTTTGCGTTTATCTCCGAATTGAATGCTGCGTGCTGGTTGTTGAATAGCTAGCCCCATAGTGACTAATAGTGACTTAGACTATTAGTGTATGGAGGAGGGCGACAAATGTGTTTGTTGTTAAATAGGAAGGCCAAAACAGTATTACACAGGCTTTAAGAGCTAGCGTCAGTTGCGGTGTATTACGGATAGTGGGAACTGACTTGAGTGTTTGTATTGAATCATCACGGACTGTAAAGAAGACGTGAACAAGAAATCGGATTTCTCATAGTACCACGTGAGAACACAAGTCACATGACACACCGACAACACATGGAAATGACAGTAGATTAAAAGTCGATCGTCCTGTCATCTGCCACAGGGATTCAGAATGCCAACGCGTACATCATTTAAAAAAGGTCAAAGTTTATCCAGCCTTGAGTACTTTCCGTTTCGCCATTAAATCAGTTTGAAATATGTCATTATAATCTCTTCTTAAAGCATTGATTTGACATTAAGTTTTAAGTCCACACATTTATGTTTTATACTTGTTTGTATACGTTTAAATTCTAATATTTTTACCTGCATTTTATACTAAACGTTAAGCCAACTTTTTAAACATTTGTTTTGCCCATATACAATTCGGAGTTGGGCTGAGCTAAAGTGGTGGTCTTATATTAAGACGGCCTCCTTTTTTTGAAGAGGTGGTTGTAATGAAATTTATGTCGGACTATTAAGCCCAAGTAACACCCACCAACTAGACCACACCGGAAAGATAAGAGGATGTAACTCCCATCTGGGAATATAACATGTGGGCAGAATAAATGATACATAATTTCATCAACGGGGCTAAAACAAGGGGGGCCACATCTCATTAATTATCGCTCATCATACAACCAATCAAGAGTTCTTAAGTCAGGTGACCAGTGAAGATGTAATCAGAGAAAACGGAAAGCTCATTCTTTTTCACTGCCAAACTGTACAAGGAGAGACATCGTACAGTAGCGCACCACAGGATCATATCTCTGAACTGTAGGAGAAAAGCCGGCAATCTAACCAGTCTAGTAAGAGTGAACTCAAATCTTATTTTAATGATGTACATTTATAATTTTATGTATTTTCATAGCAGATTTACATTTATTTTGTTTGATTGACATGGATTTAATACCCCACGGGATAAATGTGATATTCTTAGATATATCACGTTTGCTTAAAAAATATGTGCCTACACACGCGATCTCCACCAAATAGATGGAGCAGCGTGTGTGGATGTTAAATTATATAGTAAATAAATTAAATTGTTTTATTGATTGCTGAACCCACGTGTAAGGTGTTCGCCAAATAGGCCTACACCCGTGGTAGTAAGACTAAACCATTAATTCATATTATTATGTCAAATTGTTATCCCCTTCTGGTGTCTTGCTCTGAACGGCTTGTCGTTGGAAGGAGGACCATGTATAAGTCTATGCGATAGAAAACTCCCAGAGTTTTGTTTCTATTTCATAGCCTGGTTCCTGCTACGCCTGAATTCCAGGGAGCTGCACCAGTAGAAGTACGCCACGGTGAGGGAGCCGGACAGCCGTCCCACCCACCGGTACTACATTGCCGATTCAGGAACGCTACCCTTGCCACGAGACATCCTAGCACACCTTGTGACCGTGTCAGCTAAGGTCGATAGCAGATCCACAAGTGCTACCATCTGCCCTAACTGTAGGATTGTACATCCGTACAGTAGGCCGGAGCCGCACTCCATTCGACACAGAGCCCTGTGCCCTTTTCTGCTCAGCTCATCACATAATACCGTGTTAGCTGATGCCAGCCATACCACACTACAGCTGTGTGACCGTATGAGCTGAAAATCTTATCAACAACACACGTGGAGAGAAGTGAGAGCCCACTCTACTGTGTACGATCTATCTAGGTCCAATAATACAGCTACCAACATAGTTTACACAAGCTTAGTCCGAGCCAGCTGACTCTTACGTCACATCGTCAACACTGTGGGAGGAGCACAACACCGGAAGCTGCCTATACACACGCATCGCAGAGAGACGAGGTCAACACAGTACACCAGTCCTGCGAGTATACCAGACTACATAGGATAACCAGACACCATTTAATATAAGTATTCAAAAATAGAAACTTTGGCGTAAGGCAAGCTGTAATGATGATAATTAGCGAGCCATAAGACTTTAAATTCCTTAATCTTAGGGGCACATTTATTAATGAATATTGAGATATTGCCATTGTATATAGTGTACATTAAACGTTAATCATTTATATTATACAATGGTTCGTTTGTTCATCATTTGCGGAGATCATTAATGTACGTCCTTGTGAGTGTGAAAGTATAAATACAAATAATACCCTAGACAAAACATATACTACACATCTTTTCACCACAGTGGTGATTTTAAAAAAAAGAAATATTAAAAATTATTTTTTGAAAATACAACCGGGCATTTTTTCGAAAATGACGCACCCAAATAAGAAAGTTTTAATAACAGTTCTGCCAGAGGCGGATCGATCCTTCATTTTTTAAAAATAAAAATAATGTTTGGGTTTTAGGGGGGGGGGGGGAGTTAAGCTCTTGGCCCACCAATGGCGTCAATAACTTTGATATAAAACATGTTTATGAAAATATTACTTTAATTCTAAAAGTCAATGAAATGCATCTCTAACCGTCATTTTAAAACATTTTAAATTCATATTCATGACTATTTATTATTTTAGTAGCAATACATTTGAGCTGAGTACAAAGGTCAATATGTTTGATGCAATTCATTAATTTTGCTTCTGCATCCTATTTTCGCCGATGCTAGAGCACATAGTTGTCTTTTTAAAAAAGTTTTGGACACTACTGCAGACTTGCCAAAAATTTTGAAAACTCAGCATCAACCCTGTAATAAAATTAGATTAACCCACAGTGGCGTCGTGAGGGGGGGCGGGGGGCGGGCCGCCCCGGGTGACACCATCAGGGGGTGACACCAAAGCCTAAAATTTTACTGTTCGATTTTATGTCAGAAAAACAAAGAATAAAAATGTCTTTCTACTAGGAAGAAAGTAAGAAATACGATGATATACATTAAACACAGAGATTCTAATTTTTTTAAAAATCAGTTAACTTGCAATAATAAAAAAAAAAATCCAGCACACATACAACATTAAAACAAATAAAAAAAAAAAGAAACAGTCACAGCAGAGAGGTCTTTTAAAAGGTTGGACATAAAGTCATTAAGGTTTTGACACACTAACAGCATGAATGAATCCCACCTCACTATATCCTCCACCTTAATTGGGTTGGGGGGGGGGGGACTACAATTTTTTTTCAAGTTTTCTTTGTTGTTTTTTAAGAAGAGAATTTTAAATTCAATGTCTTTGAGTCAATATTTTGTTATATTTATTAAAGACGTGCAAGCATGGATATGCATGTTTGTATATAAATAGTCCNTATTATTATTTCAACCTACAACTTAAGTTTGCGATTCTTTTCATGGCGATGTTTTCAATCAAGTAAGTCATGCTAAATAAGCTTACAAGTTCCTTTTCAATAGTCATTAGAGAGAACATATTCAGTCTTGGTTGTCCAATACGAATTCTAACTAATTTTTGTATTCTTTTCAACTTTGCAAGGATCGCTCTCTGCTGCAGTTTGAAGTCATCATTGAGAGATAGGTGCGAATTTCGATGCTACATTTGTAAATAACTGAAATTTAGCTCATTCAAAAGCAGCAAAATTTATTTTTTAGCTCTATGCACTTGTTTTGAGTTAAGCATTGTGCTACTTCCTTTTCTTTACCCTAAGCCTGGGGCTGGACAATAAGTTTTTTAAGAGTTCTGAAAATTGGACTAATTATGAAGGTAAGCAGTCTTCGAAATTACTTTAATATTCTTCATTAACTTGGCTGCTGCCCATAGAATGGCGTCATTTTTTTAGCTCAGAATAGATGTCTTTATATGCGCTTATTCGATGTTGTGGGGCTTCAAAAAGTTTGTCAATGATTACCATAAATACCATTTTGGTAATATCAAACTGACACTTTCTCTTCTTTAATAGTATTCTCGATTATTTATAGTCTTTTTTTCCCACGGACTTGTCCTTTCCTTTGTCTTCATATGAATCAAATTAAAAATGCTTTCTTTTAACAAACTCAATGAGAGACTTCAAATACTTTGCTGAAATCAAAGATATTCTCGGCTCTTGAAGGAATAATTTTGTATTCTGAAATCTCTCTAAAATTGTTTTCCCTAAAATTCAAGTAACATAGCGACTTTAATTTGTTTAAGTTCCTTCCGAAATCTTTCTGCTTCAAGTCAACAGACACGGGGCTGATTTTCGTTGTTATTAATTCTTTCAGTGCTGCAATATTTGTGAGCCTCATGTTGTGTTGTTGTATTGACATAGTATGAGTATGCGAGTTGACTGAGTATGAAACACGTGGTTTGTGCTGTGAACGGAAAATATTGTGTGGTCGGGAAGGGAGAGGTTGCATGGCTATTAATGCAAGGTTCGCTACGTAACAGAGGTTGATTCAGGATTAATTAAAGATAATTGCTACCAAGACTACAAGGAGATGAATCCTTGTGTCTTGACTTGAAAGTTCTTTTTAAGCCGCCAAATTCACTTCGATTAGGGCCTCTAATTCCCTTAGGCCGGCCCTGCTTACAGCATTATGTCNGGCTGACCATCTTGTGTCAAACAAGGCTTTATTAACTTGTATCACTTTTATGTGTTTTGGAAGTATCTGTCGACGATGAGTAGATGCAACAAGCCAGGTACAAAGATTTTGCAGAAGTCAACTGCTCCACGTTTCCCAACCAAGTGAAGGGAATGAGCTGTACAGGGCACAAAATGAGCAGCACTGCACTTCTTACAAAGATTAGCCCAGACTCTGTTATACTTCTTACTTATAACTGCAGCATTGACTTATGACTGTCTAAGGCATTTTCAGGGATTCATACAACATTTGCCCATTTTTATAAAACATTATGATAACATTTCATTTATTGGGGGCCACTGGCTTTAGTCCGCTCAGCCCACTCCATTTAATCAACCATAGGGGGAGGGGTCACGCATCTGTGACGATGTGTGACTAGGGGGCGGGTGTGTTTAAAAATGTGACGTCACATAAAAAAAACCCGCAACTTTAAATAAAAGTCCCCTTAAATATTTGATTGTTTACAATTTATTTAATGACGTTTTCAATAGCTCCCCGCGTGTTACGATACTAGAGTGCATACTCACACTAAATACATATTTAAATGACAAAATACTTATTTGCAACATGCTAATTTTTATTGAGAAAATTATGGCTTTGGAGAGGGGTGTCTAAACTTTGTGACGTCATAGCGGAACAAGGGGTTGGGGGTTTACATTTTTGTGACAAAGTATGACGCGGGTGAAAAGGGGGGGGTGAAAATTGGTAAACTCACGTGACGTCATTTATGGACGTCCCCCTTAAATTATGAAGGGGTGACACCATGAGCTACCGCCCCGGGTGACACCAACCCTAGCGACGCCCCTGTTAACCCAACAACTATGAATAACCTGCGATTCATTATTATTCCATTTAACAAAAAAAGAAAAGTTACTTTAGAAAATATGCATGCAAGCAAAGATTTTTATGAGAATCCCAGTTACAGCTGCTCCAGCCGTACAAACATAATATAATTTCCATAGCACACACTGTTCACACCGCTTAACTGTGCGCGTATTTTAATAACCCATCCTGTTCAGACCGCAAAATGATTACATCAATATATTTTATTTCCTCCAAAAAAATACATCATGAAAACCAAGAAATCTTGCCAGAAAAAAAATTCTGTTTTCTTGAGAAGAAATAACACTGTTCACGAAGTTTGACTACTAGATGCCATTAAGTCGTAAAAATGAGTCAGACAAGGTTGTCTGTTCTTATCTTAGATATACAGACTCTCCTGTATATCTTCTGTGCAGAAGATAATTGCGTCCACAGACAAATGATCTGTTGGCAAGTGATGCAACTTGCCCAGGCCACGGGTTTGAGGGTTCCACGCATTACCCAGCCACTTAACTAATGTTAGGTACCCATTTGGAGCTGGGTGGACTCAGGGATGCCCTAGGCCCCGGGAACAAATCTTTGCCTTCGCAAGGATTCGAACCCGTGACCAACGGTATACTAATCGACCGCACTGCAACTCGACCACCGTGCCCCAATTCTTACAAATCCAATTCATATTTGATGACTTAATTAGGGGTGGAGGGGATCCACTGAAAAAGCGTGGAACGAAAAACAGTGGACACCGTGAAAACAACAGAAAGACCTATGAAGACGACTTTGCGCTTTTGTCCCACAACAAACAAGCAATGCCGGGAATAGCAAGAGCCCTGGCCACCATTTTGGTATTTCTAGGACATCACATAAAGAATAGGAAAGACATAACGGTAAACTAAACTATCCAAAAGCCCATGTAAATGGCAGGATATGTCTTAGATTCTTCGGGGAAGTGGGGAAATTAATTCAACTACGTCGCTGAGACACACATTTTAAAATTTGCCAAAGGAACTAACAAAGCGGTCGTCCTATATGAATTCAACAACTTAATACTTGAAAGCATTTTACAAAATTTATAGAGTACAAACCTTCGTAAAATTTCTATTTCAGATAATCCTGAAAATCAATACTTAAAAATTAAACACTTGACACAAAAACTTAGCCGTAACCTCCAAAATAATTATATAAACAATGGTCCTTTATCAAATAGAAAAAAATGGAGCCTTCAGGTATAGCCACACTAAAAGGCTCAAATAATAAAACATATAATGATAATGAGACTAAAGCTAATATCCTTAACACATATTCTGCATCATCATTTTCTGCCTCAGGCGACAAGGAAATTTCAATAAATTTAAATAAAATGGAAGAAATAGGTAACATAGCTGTAGATGAGATAGGTATACATTCACTCCTAAAAAAACTTAAAAATAAACAAAGCTACTGGCCCAGATGAATTACCTGCCAGGTTATTAAAAGAATTAAGCAATGAACTGTCCCCAATCCTTGTAGTTCTTTTTCAAGCCTCTCTAAACCAGGGTAAAGTACCCCAGGATTGGAAATTAGCCAATGTAACGCCACTCTTTAAGAAAGGTGATAAGTCCGACCCTGGAAATTACAGACCTGTATCACTTACTAGTATCACCTGTAAATTACTAGAACACATAATATATAGCAGAATAGTTAACCACCTTGACAAATATAATGCCCTATGCCCACACCAACATGGCTTTAGAAAGAACAGATCATGTGAAACACAATTGATAGGTCTAATAGATGATATATCAAAAGGCGTAGATAATAATGATCAAATAGACACAATATTACTAGACTTCTCAAAAGCATTTGACAAAGTTCACCACCTTAGTT
The DNA here is from genome assembly GCA_002072015.1 of Radix auricularia. Classification (NCBI taxonomy): domain Eukaryota; kingdom Metazoa; phylum Mollusca; class Gastropoda; family Lymnaeidae; genus Radix; species Radix auricularia. The sequence goes on along the minus strand of MUZC01000076.1, from coordinate 340,699 downwards.
TACTTAAAAAACTTAAATACTTTGGAATCTCAGGTCCCTTACATCACTGGATCCAAGATTTCCTATTGGGCCGGGAGCAAACTGTAATAATTAATGGATCTAAATCTACACCAATAAAGGTTAACTCAGGAGTTCCACAAGGCACTGTCCTAGGTCCCTTACTATTTTTAATTTATATAAATGACTTACCCAACAATATCTCAACAGGAACTAAAGTTAGGTTATTTGCTGATGATTGTATAATCTATAGAACAATCAAGTCAGAACAAGATAGCAAAATTTTACAAAAAGACTTAGATGAATTAATAAAATGGGAAACTAACTGGAGTATGTCCTTCCACCCAGAAAAATGTCAACTGCTAAGAGTAACAAAGAAAAAGAAACAAATAAATTCAAAATACTTCATTCATGGAAAAGAACTAACCCAAACTAAAGATGCAAAATACTTAGGAGTCATAATAAATGAGAAACTATCTTGGAACCCCCATGTCAATGAAGTTATTAAAAAATCAAACAAAACCTTAGGCTTTATAAAAAGAAACTTTTACAAATGTAACAAAGATATAAAACTAAAATGCTACCTCACCCTGGTGAGACCTATACTAGAATATGCATCTTCTGTATGGGACCCATCCACCAAAGAAAATATTGATAAGTTAGAACAAATCCAAAAAAGAGCTGCCAGATTCATTACTGGAGAATATTCAAAACTGACAAGAGTAACACCATTAGTTAAATCATTAAACCTTGAAACACTAGAGGATAGAAGAACCAAGAGTAAATTAGTAATTATACATAAGGCAATTAATTCTAATTTAGAAATACAACACAAAGATAACTTAATACAACCCTCANATAGACATAAAGATAAAAACACCTTTCTTATTCCATATGCAAGAACAAACACATACAAGTTTTCTTTCTTTCCGTCCGGTATTCGGGCGTGGAATGGGTTGCCTGAAGAAACCAGGAAAGCCAACACTTTATCATCATTTAAAACTCTAGTAAGAATACAGGACTAAACACAAACCATAGAAATACGTAGGACGCAATAATCTTCTGTACAGAAGGAGCGTCTGTAACAAATAAGATAAGATAAGATAAGTGGCCAAAGAAATAACAAGAGTTTGTTTTTTTGGGTGGTAATTATATCAAATGAAGGCCAAATGTTAATGGTAGATCTAAGTATGAACTCAAAAAAAATAATTTTTTTTTTAATTACGCAAATCTTTAAAATGTTTCATAGAATTTTCTAACTAAAATATCTAAATTTAACTGTTCATTGCTGTTTTTTTTTTAAAATTGTTGACATATTGTTAACATATTTGACCGTCACGTGGTATGACACGTGATCACATTATTCAAATATAATTTGTATGATTATGAGTCTTAGAACTAGGCTATACCATTGCTAAGATTTATACTAGTATTATTAAAATTGCCTGAAAGTATTTTGTTTCCTGGATAATTAGAGGATATTTGTTTTCCAATAACAAAATAATGACGTCTGTTTCTTTACATACAAGATTCGCAAAAATCTAAATGGAGTGAGATTATAATGCGTTGTAACTATAGCTTCAATCATGGGGAGTCTATACGCGAAGTATGAAATAGTAAGTAGATTCCAGTATATTTTTTAAGGAGACTGGTTTTGGGGAAGAGGTTAAAATTTACTTCCCCCAGAGAGGGTGTGAATGTCTCCTGTTTAAAAGAAATAATATTAGAAATAAGAAAAAACAATAAAATATTCCTTTAAAAAATCACCCAGGAATCGAAACCTCGGCTAAATGTAAGGAAGGACAAAATTTTAAATGTCACAGCAAAATGGTCGACTATTTGCAATAAAAATATTTATAATTATATGTAGATATATAATTTTGTGTGTAATTTACTGTATATCAATTATTATATATATGGAATATACATAATAATTTGTCAATTCGCAAATTTGTTTTTTGAGCTATTAACATTATTTTTACTGAATATTTAACAACGTCTCAACAATTTCAGACATGTTTAATGTTTAACTTTCTCTATCTTATCTAGACAGACGCTCCTTCTATTGCAGAATATAATTGCGTCCACAGATCATGATAGATGATCTGTTGGCAAGTGATGCAGCGTTCACAGGTCACGGTTACGAGGGTTACACGCATTATCCAGCCGCCTAACTAACGTTAGGTACCCACTCGGAGCTGGGTGACTCAGGGACGCCCTAAGCCCCGGGAACAAATAGTTGCCTTCACATGGATTCGGACACGAAACCATCGGTACGCCGGTCGAGCACGATACCAATCGACCACCTGTCAAACTTTGATTGACAAACAATCGTTAGTACATACAGTTACATACTCTGGAGATGGGACCAAAGTTCTAGACAGAGAAGAAAGTTTGGCTTCAATCATCAGGGAAACGGATTGTGGGGGGGGGGGGGGGGAGGTATAGACACCGCTGCTTCAAAATACGAGAGTGGAATTTATGAAAGATTGATCGAGCTGATTTGAAAAAAAAATGCACATGGACAACTTCTAATGACAAAGGGAAATAAGAAAAAACAAAGCGCTGACATATCGTCGTTTTTATGTTTTCCTCGGTTTAACGTCATTGAATCCAGTATTTGAATTCAATCACCTCCTACTGATTCGGAAAACCCAATTTATAAAAAGAGTTTATGTTTAGTGGAAGCACAGATGAAGACGTAATTAGCTGAATAAACCGAACACGACAGACATTGGCATATTTAAAAACCAGTTAGGAAACCATGCTTAATCTTGATTTTAAAAAAAAAAAAAACCGTACAGTTTCTTTCTAACGTGAAAGCAGACTTGTTGACTTGTTGGGTGGATCATAAACAAGGAGCACCACAAAAACTGCTAGTAACAGAGTGAAGACAATATCCAAAGACGTCAGAAATATATCAAAAATAAAAGCGTACGACAATATTGAAAACACCATTCTATGAGCCATGCGTCATCAAGAAGCAATCGAAAAATAAAACCCAGATGAATAAGGAAATGCCATAACAATAAAGCAAGACAAGAACTAGAAGGGAACACACGAGGCAAACGGCAATGAGGAAGACTTAAGAAGACATTGGAAACGTGGTGTGTGGGGGTGGCAGAGAGCATAGAGAAAAAAATCAGGAAAGAGTGGGGATACTGGCAAAGAGATGGAGCTAAAAAGAGAAGCTTTTACAAGGAATTTAAAGGAAAAATGAGGAATAATTATGATGTTTAGTTCAGGGAGAAAAATGTTGTACGGTGTTAAAAAACAACAACACAAACAAGAAAAAAAACACTCCAATATTAGCTACATTAAAGGATAAACGATGTTTTCGTAAAGTTAAAAAAAAAATCTTTTATTTCGAAACAATCTTTATGTTGTGATAATGCCACAGATGGTTGAATCCCGTGAGGATGGAAGTTATTCAGAAATAACGCTACGCGACATCTGGAAATAAACGAAAAGAGCAGATCCCGCATGGGTGAAAGTGACATTGTTTACACAAGGAATTTTATAATAGCTTTGGGCTAAGTTGATGAATTATGATTTTTTTATACGGTTACTCAAAATACGCTATTTTAATTAACGAGATTTTCATGTGTCTATTTCCTATTAAAAGGATAAAATTATTTGTAGCATCTTCGGTTATTTTATTGTGCAGATATTGCACTCCATTACAACATTATTTTTCCCTATGATAAAAGGTAAACATACACTGAGATAGTTCCAGCATTTCGTAGTGCAATCAAAAGGGGCGTGATAAAGATTTCTGTAGCAGGCCAGTGACAACGCCACAAACCACCTTACTGTAAGACCCAAAATAATAATAATAATAATAATAATAAACACAAGTGTAGGAACACCATAGAACTACCATACCTATATCTGCTGTTACTGTTAACAGTTGCTAACAGCGATCACTTCTCACACCAAAAGTCTGATTTACCTGTATCCTCTACTAACAGTTGCTAACAGCAATCATGTGCTCACGTCCAAAGTCTCCAATACAAGCAGGGTTGCCAACCATCCGTAAATTTACGGACACTCCGTAAAGATTTGTCGTAAAATTGCCAATCCGTAAAATTCCGTAAAAAATATTAAGAAGCCCGTAAAAAATATGACAAAACGTGGAATCTCAATGTTTAAAAAAATCAGTAAATTATGTTTGTGATATTTATTTTCTTGATTTAAATTTTAATTTTTAAATTGTTTTTTTTTTTTATGCTGTAAGTTTTTTGGAAACCAACTTGAGAAACAAATTGTCTACTCCAATATTGGAAAGTCTACTGACTGAGAAATGGAGTGGGCAAAATAACTCCCACAAAATGATCGATAGTGTAAATGTTTCTTTCTATGATCACAAGCAGGAGGAATTAACTTAAACACTGTCACTGATGATGAGCCTCATACAATAAACTAACGTTATAAATTATGAGCATGATAATAGAGACGTACTCATATGGATACTTTACATTTTTTTTAGCAACAATGCTCGGGTTAGGCTTCATATTCGTTCGTTTTAAGGTTAACACTTTATGTGAACTGTATCCGTAAAAATTGTTTTTGTCCGTAAATTTTGTTAAGAGTTCTAATATTTGTCTGTAAATGTTATTTTATTACGTTGGCAACCCTGAATACATGTATTCTCCGTTAACAGTTGCTAAATGCTATCACTAATCACATGGTCACCGGTCAAGTCAACAACATCTAGTCATCGCAACACACGGAAAGTCCATAGGTATAAAGCTACTTACATCTAATGAAGGTTTCCAGTATAACTGTATCAACTGTATCTTCGGAAAAGAGACGCTATTTTCTCGGTCTATATCCGAGTGCTTAACCCTTGTTTGAAATAACAAAACAATAATGTATCCATGGAAACAACCTATATAATTACTTATTGCTGTTACAAATAACTGTACACACACACAAAAAAAAAAAACAACACCTCCACCGCGCCTACTCAACGACAGAGATTTTTTTTCACCCACCAGGCAAAAAATATTGATAAAACTATTTGAAAAGACCCCGCTCCCCGCTCCCCGGCCACCACCCCCTCACCCCCCCCCGCCCAGCCACTCTATGAGACCAATGTAGCGAGGATGCATTAGTGACCTGTCAGGCAGCGAGACCGAAGGTCCTGTGGTTGGGGTCGGTTGGGGGGGGGGGCTTTACTTGGCTCTCAGACGACGGGATTTTTCAAAACTTAAAGTGTCTACCCAGGCGAGTGCCACTGTCTGTCCAGACGTATGTCTGTGTTAGTTATGTCTGTCTGTTTGTGTGTGTGAAGGGGAGCTAGGTGGCGCTGAGTTTATCCTTCAAGGATTCAACGATCTCATTCAAAGGTTTGTTTAGCGGGCTTTGAAGAGACGTGGAATTGGGGCAATCCCCAACAATCCACAGATGGTAAATAATGATGGATTCAGTAGTTAGACAAAAAGCCTGTAAGTGATGTGAAATCGATGGGTCTCCTTCTCGCCCCCCTCCCCGCCTCACCTCGCCACGATACTTAGCATCAACAATCCAGCCGCCGCGACGTTCAGATGACAAAGCCCAAATTACCTGAGGTTGATCTGTTCTGTTATTGTTTTTTTATGGAACATTCTTTTATGTATCATAATGTTCTCGGAATACCAAAAATACTATCTTGAACATTTCCTATTTAAATTAACTACGCATTTAGCATATATATTATAGTCCACCCAGAGACTCGCACGAAGTGGATTACCATCACTCCCAACCACACGGTTCTGGCCTATATCTCTGATACACTTTAATTTGTTTCCAGCGCTAAAATTCAGTTTTCATTTATTTAATTTATTTTCATTGAAATGTTATCTCAGTGGAGTAGCTATATTAGGGTATGCGCACCCGATGTGGATTTCCCGTTTTGCTCGCCACCTTCAACTAAAATAGAAAAGACAAAAACTCCTGTTGACTGAAGATGACACCCCTAAACATAAAGAAACAAGTGGTATGAACGACAGGACTCTCTTCACCCTCTCCTACGACTACACCACTGTTAATCGACTTGCTAACTGTGTCAGGTCACTAGGACAGTCATCACGGGCAGTTAAATGAAAAGTTCTGACTTCGGAGAATCGACGTAAGTGCCATCTGAACCACCGCAATAGTTGCCGGCACTTGTCACGGATACAAAAATACATCACTCTCTTGCTCATCTAATGTTTCAAACATTATTTTCAGCAAGAGCATAAGAAAATTCTCACTTCCCCTCCCACCACCGGAATTTTAAGGAATTAAAGATTCTTTTAGGGCAAGAGAGAACATCAAACCCACAGTAAAAACCTCACATACCTCTTAAATTTTATCATAGTTCAGAATCACAATACTGGCGACACGCATGCGAGTGGCTTATAAAATTGAAAAGTCAAGCCAATTTTTTTTTATCGGATGATGCTATTGGAGGACTTGCACCTGTTTAGGAAAGACTCATGGAATTGTTAACCGTGGTGACCTCGACTACTGAAAACAGTTTTGGCGCGGGTACCTAGAGATTCAAGAAGTTATTTTTTTCACGTTGGGACCTCGAGGCCTTAGAAAAATTTGGCCGGTGGGGATCTCGAGACCATTTTGGACCTTGAGCCTTAAGCACGGATTTATTTTTTCGCGTTGGGACCTGACGCCCTGGGAAGAATTTTGGTGCGTGGTTACCGCGGAGATGAAAAGAGTTTTTGGCGAATGGGGGCCCCGAGTCCTTAGAAGAGTTATGTTTTTTTTTGTTTTTGTTTTTTAAATTCCAAAATTTGAATGTTACTGCTCGGCTAATCATATGCTTGAATATAAACGTTTAAAATGAAATGGGTCGGGGTGGGGACAGTCATATTTACTACACACGTAATCAGTTAGTCGTGTTTCTGGCTTCTCTTGAACTCGTGTGTGTATTGCCAGGCTGGGTGGGGCGGGGTATTGGGGGAAGGGTCTGAAACGTTTTCAAGATTGTCATGTTAAGGAAAATAAGGTAATAAAATGAAGGAGAAACGTCACACTTTTTATTGTGTAAAATAACATTTTCTTATGCTAGGAGATGAAGTAAGACGCTATAGAGAAACATTATATGTCTGCGGTGGAGTAAGCAATAGCTTCTGTAACTTACATCAGATGGAAACTTTGACCATAGCACTGTCCAGCAAACCTTCTCTAACATTCTACAAAAGCTTATGGTAATCTAAGTATCATTGGGAATCTTGATAAAGTTTTTGTTTTGACCTGGTCATTTTACACGCGTAGAAGATACAATATTCCATATATTTATTTGCAATGTTGGGGAAGGCGCAGAATTAATTTTACAAGAAAAACAATTTACGTTAAAAATTGTGCTCATTAAAAAATAAACGCGCATATGGCACCCCCTCCCCATTAGGCTGACACGCTGATTTTTTTAAAAACGAATTGAGATAATTATAAAATAATAACAAATTAGAATTTTAAATCACAAATTAATAAATATGTTGGTTACATTTTATAAGCTCGCCAGCAATTTTCCTTGTTACTAGCTTCACAGTTGTTAATTTTACAAAATAATATATTAAAACTAAACCAGTGCCGAAAGGCATCTAGTAGAGGCGCGCCGAACTTTGTGTTGTATCAGCAAATAAATCAACTTTGCTGTGGATGTTGTCAATACGTCTGATAAAATGATCTTTTCACTGAGATTTGCGTTTGCACTGCATTTATTTTTAATGTGACCGCCTCTGGTAACTTTCACTAAACCCCCCTACAACCCTGCCAACCCCCCCCCCCCCCACTATTCCGTAGCCTGGCACAAGTCCACCCTATTTCGTAACACACTAAATTCCCTCACTCCTAGAACTTGACGTAAAATCGTTGCATTCATTTCCTTTAGTCGTCCATGTAGTCTCGAATTCCAAGATTTTCCAATGTGATGAATTACAATTATATCTTGACGACTATGAACTTGAATGTTCCATTAAATTTTGTTATCGATACTTGTTTTTCTTTCAAAATTTTACCTCAGTAATTTACTAGCCATTGAGTAGCCATTGACAGTGAACAATGCCGTGGAATCCAAATTTTTAAGCGAGCAAAACGTCGTATACCACTGCCCGTGAAGCCAAACACTAAAGGAAGATTTATTGGACAAGGAGTTGAACTTTGCCATTTCACAGCAAGTATCTCGATGATTAGTTTTTAGTCCGGTGCTCGGTTACCACCTCGCCAACAGCACCCCCACCCCAACCTTCACAAACCTATCGACGTATTTGAAACATCAATGACACTTGACCTTTTCAAAGATTAAAAGTTTTTGTTTCTCAACATGTGTCGGTAGCAGTAGCTACATCAATGTGTGTTGAAGTTTAATACAAGAATCTTTCCAATAAATTCCATCTAGAATTTTTTAGAGGCTTGGATGGAGGAGGTGAATGTCAGATAATTTTTTAATATATGTTTCAAAACTAACCTCCATTCATCTTTGAATCAAAAGTAAATTCTCAAAGATTTGCCAAATTAAAAAAAAACTACAACATATAATTACTAACTTAACTAATCTGATTTTACTTACCGTTGCATCGATAAGAACAGGATGAATATAAACCACATTTGATTCATGAAAGCCTCACTTGATTGTAACTACATATAATGCATCTCGCTGTTAGCGATGAAGTGAAGATAGTTTTCCCCGCAGAAACAACAAAGACATCTTCTTGCACAGATGTCAAAGCGAAACGTCAGCAACTTGAAATACTGGCGGTTCATACCAAAAACAGTAGCCATAATAAGGGACGTAAAAACTATGCGTTCTTCTCTATTTATGTGAGCGTATGAGCGCGTGTATGTGCGCGCGAGTATAAGTGTGTGTATATGTGAGTCTTTGTAGATGTGTTCGGCAAGGAATTCAAAACATACATTTAACCCTTAAAGAAAAATATTTTCTCGTACCTTTGAATATTGAAAATACATATAGAAAAATTATTACCCTAACTGATCCTGCATGATTATAACTGCAGAGCGATATGTATGAAGCAACCAAAGGAGTTACAAACTATTATAATATTTCACTTAACGCCCTGCGTAAAAATCATTCCAGTTAAAGCTTGGCGGCTAAAGCTTCAGAAAAATTACATTCAATCGCTGACAAAAACAAATTAATTTTAACGGTCGGATACCATGATATTTTAAGGTCATCTATGTTTTTGGGTGTGAGTGAATGGCATCGGGTGAGATGGGCTTTGATTCAAGGCAGGACTAATAAAAGGGACTAGATCGGACCCGCAGCGTAGCATGCGTCGCAGAATAACGAACAACGTGAGTGAACGAGGCTCAAAGAAGAGAACTATGAGACCCACTTGTTTGCAAAGTAAACCTACCAAAATGGAGCTGGCTCATAGCTTGTTGGGGTATGCGCATTGCTGGCAAGGGAGAGTGGTGCAAGAGGGGGGTGAGGTAGCTCAACAGCAGTGGGCATGTCTCGAGACCAACGATTGGCAGGGAATGAGGGTTTGTCTGCGTCTTGCTTGCTCTGACGAATTATATATTCAGAAGATAGTAGGACGAGTCGGCAGGTTATATAAGTGGTCGATATAACAGGGTACATATGCAAAAACATATTTCTTTGATATTCATCATTGATATGGAGCAAGTATTGTAAAATGGTTCAGTGCTAATCATGATTGATACGGAACAAGTAGATAAAGATGAATATAGTTGAATCGCTGACGCCGCGTTTCTATTCATTAAATTTCATTCACCGAGATAAAGTTGGTTTTAGTTTGGTTTTTTTTTTGTGGTTAAGAGAAGACAACGTTGTCATCCTAGACAACGGTTCCGTCACAGTAAACAACTACTTGACAGCGGCTTCTTCAAATAACATAATCCACACGGCTAATGTTAAATTAATAAGAATTACATAACAGCATGCCAACACTTCCCCACAGCCCTACCCCACATTTTTGTTGGTGATTAAACCTTGTGTACAAAAAAACATATCGAGATGTTGGAGACGTACAGACTGGCATTATACCTTTGAAATTAAATATATATGTAGAATATATATATATATACACAGATATATATATATATATANATATATAATTAAATACATGGAATGTCACAAAACAACTATAAAATGTATGTTGAATACATTAGTTCCTTCGTTCATATACATTTATCATTATGGCTTACTCACTGATCCCTACCTCTGGATCGCTCTTTAAATAACCCAATCACAATTCTTGTGAGTTATAATAAAGCTGTCCCAAACGTCTTGTAATAAATTCTGATAAAATGTACGATATCAAATGAATAATAAGATCATTGAATATATTACAAACCAATTTGGTGCACACACATTTTGTGCGATGAAGTAAATTTCATAATACTCAATTTGGTGCACACACATACACTTACAAACATACATAGTACTTTGTGTGTTCGTACATACATACATAGTACTTTGTGCGTTCGTAATAGCACTTGTGTGTATATACAGGAAGAAATTTATATTATGGAGATATAAATATTGCTGTAACAAATCTTTGTTTAAGGATGCAAGAATATTGCGTTGTGGCGGGGAACAACGTTGGTGCTACTTTAGATACAACCAGGCAGTGAAATGAATCTCTGATGATACTATTAATGAAAAACATTACGATCACTCCATCCGTCGTAACGGCATCCCACATTTACACAATCCGTGGAGCTCCGCTGTAACGCACCATGATTATAACGCATCAAGCTGGGGGACGGGGGGGGGGGGCAATTCCCAAAAACAACAACACAGCGCCCATGGTTTTAGTTTTTTAGTTTTTGTTTACGCCTTCGACCAAACCTTTTTTTTTTTACAACGTTGCTGCCGGCCTGTACAACTAGAAACGTTTCATTTCATACAGTGTCATCTCTTCTCGTGTGCATATTTTAAAACACCCGCATGCACACGCACAAGTACGCACCAATAGCATTGCTTAACGCAGACAACACGGATACATTACAATTACAAGGAGCCTAATCCCGATATACCAGTACGGTAATATCGATTGCATTGCACAACAACGAAAAAATTATACAGAAATGAGGCATCAATCCTTGTATCGTAAGAAATCACCTCCCCCCCCCCCCCCCCCCCCAAATACGCTTTTTTCTATGCCTTCTTTTCCTTATTCTCCCATGTAGGCCATTCTCAAGCTGGGATCAGAGCCAAATCCCACCACCAGATCCAACGTGGTCAGAATATCATCTCGGCTCGTGTTTTTGTTATTTTAAAATTACTTATATTTCCTTTGACTGGAAGCTCCAACGAAATCTGGCCACTAGTCTTCTCGCGGCTAGTTATAAGAAAATGTGTCCCTCCGTTCGCATGTCAGTGCGACAAGCTGCCAGATTGGCATCATTAGATTAAATTGTATAACTACCTCAACAGAAGCACTGAAAACAGACGCCATTGTTAAGTCTGTCACAAAAGATGATGTGTGGGTGGGAACCCAAAAAAAAAAAAAAGTA
>MUZC01000076.1:289892-329213 GCA_002072015.1 Radix auricularia | reverse complement strand
GGGGGGGGGGGGGGGGGGGGGGGGGGTTGAGGCGATATTCTTGTTGTGCTTAGGTCAAATATCTTCAAGGCCACTTTGAAATTACATGAGTTATAGAAGCAAATGTATTTTGTTTCTCATTACTTTAACATAGTATAGGGCTAAGAAATCTAAGTGAACATATAAGGAAAAGGATTTTCCCACTAAATTACTTTCAGACAGTTATAATCGGCCGAATAAATACAACGCTTATAACGGGATACGTGACTGGTGAATTAGACATTTAATTGGCTTACATTTATCTGAAATCAGAAGAATAACAAGATTCGGGATCAACAGCCTATTATCTTACATTCTTACCGACTTGAATTGTATTGCGTTTCATTGTTGTTGACGGAATGGCTTCATGCGTTGGTGGACTTAAATGTCCAAGCGGCCTGGAGGATATTTTAAACAAGTAATTGGCAGGTATTCCAGTAATACAGAGACATTCTAAATATAAACAACTCTTGTGACGTGTCACCCACCAGGAAATTTGTGGCTGTCTCTGTGTTTACTATTCTCACTAGTTGTGTAAGTCATAGAAATGTTTTCAGCCCAATTAATTTTTAACGCACTATGCGTGAGAGGTATTTGAGTCCATCAACGCTAAAGCCATTCCATCATCAACAATGAAACGCAATACACTCGTAGTCTGTAATGATATAAGATATGTGTTAATCTATCTTTATCCATATTAGGGCCGTTATCGATTAATTTATATTTAATTGTTAACTTTTGAAAAATTAATGTTTAATTATGGATAATTTTGATTACAGATAAAAATAAAGATGTAAAGATATATGTAGATTAAAGTAAATTATTTATTGATAGACGTGTTATTTATGGCGTCATAATAATGAAAAATTCAAGGGAAGTAACAAAAACAGGCTATTGACTTTTTTGGTTTTGTTTTTGTTTTATAGAGCTATTTCCCCTGTCTTAAGATATTTTAAAAAATAACAATATTCGAACTAATTTAAAAAAAAAAAATTTAAATCATTTTTAAAAAATGGCATCAAAGTTATGCATACAATAGAAATAAACTTGAGTATTAACAATGGAAAATATTGGTAAGTCTCATTTCTCAAGTGTTATTTCAAGTGTTATTACATAAAGGTCCAATGAATTGTAAAAAAAAAATTTAAACTTATTACAATTACAATTTTTAATTTTTTTTTTTTATTTTTTTTTTTAAGAATCAGGCTTTGTAATTAACATATTACAAGTTTTAGTTTAACTTAATTTTTAATTATTAAAAAACCATTATAAATTTTGAAAACATAGCTATCAATAAAAATAACACATTTAAGTTTAGGCACTAGGATGAAAATTTCAAAATATATTTTTGAAAATATAGAGGTAATACAGCTCTCTAGAAATTGTTTGATGATTAACAAAAACATAAAGATAATCTTTTTTCCGAAGTGATTCAAACGTTATGATTTTTTTTTCTAAGACCTCAAAATCGCTTTTTTCAATAAGTTGTTATCCTTCACATTTTGTACCAATCTAGGGCAAATTTTAAAATTCCCATACCTTGAGTATTTAATAAGAAAAAATATAATATTGATATGAGATACATTTAAATATAAGTAGTTCAATATAATGTCAATGAATTTCAACTTTGTTATTGTTAATTTATTTTTACAAAAAAAGTGTATGTCATTTTCCTTATAAAACAGCTTATTTTAAAGTTCACACTTTAAAAATCTTTTTCTTTTAAATGGAGAAGTAGTTACGAAAAAAAGCAACTATCGTTAATTATTAATAATCAATTACTTATTAATAAATCGAAAAAAAAAACAAAAACATTTACTTTAATTTCAATGGCTATTTTGGCTATTAAAATCATTTTAATCGAAATTTTACTGACCAATCTTGAAATTAATAGTTAATTTAAGCAGCCCTAATATATATATATATATATATGAAAAGAAGATATAAATGACATTTCTATCAAGGGCTATAGTAGGACATCGGTATTTATAACAAAGAAGGTATAAGATATAAGATCCTGTATACGAGTGCATAGTATTATCTCCTCCAGTGAAAACGTACCAGAGGTGGGGGGGAGAGGGGTTGGAGGAGATATTTCCGTCTGACGGCAAATGAGATGCGCCGCCGATAGAAAGATCCGAGGGGGGGAGGTTGGGACCGTGGCGTGAGTCGGTGTTGTCGTGTTGTTGTTATCCATCTCTGGCATTTGCATTAAATGTTAGCTCGAAATGAGTTGTTTATAGCTAAGAGGATGAGTGAGGAAAGTTTAACAGCGCTTCTTCAGGTCATTATCACGTATTCAAAGTAGGGATGTACTAGATTTAAATTTTTTAGATCCGACTGGAGCCGGATAAGGCCGGATTTATGAAGTGAAATCCGGCGGAGCTAGAGACGGATTCGTAAAAATGGCCAGATAGTGGATTTTCTGGAGCCAGAGCCGAAATCTGGTACACCGAAAAATTAAAGGATTAAGGTTCCTTCGTGAACGTCGTACATAAAGCTTGTCGTGGCATCAGTGGCGTAGCTAGGGGAGGGGAGGGGTTCCAAATTTAAAAATCCTCCCGGACCCTTACTTGAGGGGGGGGGCCAAAGGAATGTCTGAAAATATTATTTACATTAAATATTAAGCTATCGGTCAAAATGATGGGGCCCCCAAAGAGGCAAAGTCCCCCGGGCCCATAAATTGCTAGCTACGCCACTGCGTGGCAGTGTTACAGTTAGAAAAGTTGCGTAAATCCTGATATAATTAATGTTATGAAGACACACATAAAATAAAATAACGTATACTACTCATAACGGTGGTCACATTACGAGCTTTGCCGAAAATGTCCATTCACGTAACTCTGCTACTAAGGTTTAACGCGTTCATTTCAGTGTCGTCGGCATAGGTAATAACTGAGCCGATGGGATTTTACATCAAATATTTCAAGCGCGTTGTGGTTAAAAATTTATGTTACCCACTCGATATCCCGTCTGGCATTACGGATTCCTTGTAGAAATTTAATATTACGGATTTATTTTTTTTTACGTGAAGTTTCATGTGTCACTAATTGGAGGATCGAGTACTGTGTGCAAACCCTAAAAATAAGAAAAATATTAAACCGCTTACAATTTGTTTGATTGATGCTGAACCTATTTGGAGATATAGTTAGCTGTACTTTCGATTTATCGACTCCTAATTTGGACCCCCTTGCAAAGATAGTTTTGACGCTTGGAATAGATTCGCTAAATGAGGGCTGAAGATGAAAGTGTCGTAAAAACAAGTTGTCCTTAATATGCATTTCAGATGTCAACTTGCATTGCTCATGTTACAAAAACTCTATTCCATTCAAAATTTAACGACTTTTTTGTCGATAATCCAGACCCTTAACATTGATAAACAGCCACCGCTGAAGAGGCCTTCGCCCTGAGTTTGTTTACATGACCAACCCGTCAGAGTATGCATATATTTCACGGCCGCTGTCCTGTCAGACCAAAAGTGTAATGAACACGGTGACTATTGTTATCAAGGAGACTTGACCATCCAAGACCGACAGCTTTGCGGGGAGAAAAATGTCGTCTGAATTGAGGATAACAGGAAGCTAGAGCATTAAGCACAAACGGAAGTCCCTGGACAAATCGATGGCTTCAGATAAAAACTGGACGGCCGAAAAATGCGGAGACGACTTACTGCGGGTTTGTAAGAGAAACAAAAAATTTAATGAACAGATACATTTCGTTAGGCTTAAGTGAAATTTTTAGATTGTTCTGAAGATGGAACTCAAAATGGAAATTTTTGTAAAGGTTCTTTAACGAAATTAAGGCGACTTTCACGTGAAAGTTTCTTCTTCCTTTCTTAATCTTTCTTTTATTTTTTACTTATTGTCGTGTCATTTTAAAACAAAAATTTTACGTTCAATTACAAGAAAAGGAAGGGAGATGCTTTTTCAAAATCATTTGTTTTCCATCTTATGTCATTAGAAGTAATAATATTGAAAAAAAAATAGAGAAAAAAAAGTATTGTGGCAAATGAAACTGTGACTGAAGTTGAAAAGTAAAAACAATAAAGCAAACAATCAGCCGTACCAAACATCTTTCTCCAAACTCTATCTCTACTATTTGAATGTACATTCTCTTTTGGGTTGAGCCGTTAGGCTCTTAAAACCCGGTTCAATTTTTCGCAGGCGAGCCTCATCATTCGGGCATCGCCATAGAGGTAATCCTCAGCAGGTACCGCAACTTCACCACCCAAAACCCCGTCCAACTCGGGGCAACATTCTAGTACGTGGGCCACCGTCTCCTCGGGGCAGCCACACAGCCGACAGGCCAGTTCCCTTCTGTTGTCAAACTTGTAAAGGTAGCTTCGTATTGGACAATGGTCAGTTCTCATGCGTGTTATGAGCGTCTGACTACTACGGTCAAGTTTCCACCAGGCATCGCTTTTGTCCGGTCGCGGCATTTTCTGGTATACCTTTCTGGCCGTATTCCCATTTTCCCAGCCCTCAAGCCATTTCTCACGGAAATGGTCTTTTAGCCACGACTTGACCCCCAGTTGGGTCAAGGGCTTATCGGGTTGGGGCTGGGCTGCGCCTGCCCTGGCCAGTGCGTCGACCCTGTCTGATTGGGCCGTTCCGCGGTGTCCGGCAATGTACTGTAGGACTACTTTGCCGCCACGTGCCAGGAATTCACCTACTGTATCCAGAATGGCACTCACCGTCTTGGCCTCCAGAGAGCTTCGACTCAAGGTTTCGAGCGAAAACCGAGAGTCGGTGAAGACCACGACGGTCGGAAAACTCTTTCTCCTCGCTAGACGTCGGCGTACTTCCTTCAAACCCCTGTGAATCGCTTCCAGTTCGGCTTCATGACTACTGTTAGTAGATCCACACGGTCCCGACAGTTCGACGCTGTCGGGTCCTGGCTGGGGGTATTGAATTAGCACACCGTATCCACTTTTGCCATCTCTAAAACGTGAGCCTTCAGTGAAGACTTTTACCACGCTGTCTCCATAGGCCTCGATTGTGCGCAGAGTCTCGTCTCGCAAGAGCTCGACGGGACTGGCCCGTGTCACCGCGGCATTTGCCAGTGTCAAACGTATTTCAGGCGGGTCAAGACTTTCATGTGGTCCTCGAGCAGGGACCAGTTGCATTCGTTCCCTGTGCTTGGGTATGGGGACTGATTCTTCTAGTTCGTAGACCGCGTCCATGAAGGAGGGTCACTTCAGTCTTGTCCTCTTAACCCATCTGTCTTGTAATTGGTAGCAGGGTGCGTCATGCTCCAACCTACGGTATCACTCCACCGTGGTCATGATTGCCTTTTCTCGCCTTATCGCCAGTGGTTCTACTTTTGACATAATTTCTACCGCGGCGGTGGGTGTGAACGTAACGCCCGCAAATGAACCGTAGAGCTTGGTTCTGTATTCGGTCCAGGCCCTCTAGAGCCGGACGGCTCGCAAAGGCCTGGACCGGGAGGCTGTAATCAATAGCACTTCTCACGCTACCAAGATAGAGAGCTCTTAGTAGTCTTGCGTCCGCGCCCCAATTCGTGCTAGCCAGTTTCTTCACCAGGGACAATTTAGCTGTGGTCTTGGCGCATAATTCACGCACATGGTTATGCATCTGGAGTTTCTGATCCAGTTTTATACCCAAGTACGTTGGTGTCCGATCCCAACTTAACCTCTTTTCGCAGATCTGAAGCACCACCTCATGCTTCAGAGCATTCCGTCCATTAGTGAAAATGGAATGGACCGTTTTTTCCGTATTTACTTCTAGGTGCCATTGACTGGCGTATTTTTTATACGGTTCAGATCATGCTGCAGCCAGTTCTGCAGTGTTGCGACGTCTTTTCCTGAACTCCATATCACCAGATCGTCAGCAAACATGGCATTCTGGGACTCAAGAATGCCTTGTAGGTCATGGACGTAGGCTAGGAACAATGTACAGCTAAGCGCTGAGCCCTGTGGGAGCCCATCTTCCAGTCGAGCCTCGTTGGATAGCGCTTCTCCAAGCCGTGTCTTGATCGTTCGGTCCGTGAGGAACGATTTTATCCAGCTGTACATTATAGCAGCGACACCTAACTGCTGCAGTTTGTATAGTAGCCCTCCACGCCACACCTTATCGTATGCTTGCTTTAGATCGAAGAACACCGCAACCGTGTGGTTCTTCATCTGAAGTTCGTTTGTCATGGTCTGAATTAAGCGTAGTGCTTGGTCCATCGGGTTGCGTCCCTTGCGGAACCCACCCTGTGCCTTCGGAATGCTTTTGGTCTTTTCGAGGTACCAATATAGCCGTGCGTTCACTAACCGTTCTGCCACCTTTCCCACACACGACGTGAGGGAAATGGGCCGGTAGCTGGACGGGTGTTCGCCAGGCTTACCTTCCTTATGTATTGGGGTAATTATGGCCTTTTTCCACAGCTTCGGCAGTGTGCCTGTAGTCCAGGTTCGGTTGATAAAACTCAGTAGTTTTATCCGGCCTGTCTTGCCCAGATGTTTGAGCATTTCATTGTGAACCTTGTCTGGCCCCGGTGCTTTGCCAGCTTCGCACTTGTTGAGTGCGGTTTGCAATTCTGTCATCGTGAAAGGTGCTGCGAAAACCTCGAGTTGGGGCCCCTGCTTTGTCTCCTGGAGCCCTCCTTTCGCATTCGGTCGATATTTTGGCTAAAGCTATCTCTACTCAATCTCTCTTTTTATCTCTCTCTCTCTCTCTTTCTCTCTCTTTCTTTCTCTTTCTCACTCTTTTTTGTTTCTCTTTCCAGGCCCACCACCAAACTTCTTTCTCTTTAATCTAATAGTATATCTCCGTCACTCTCTCCACCGTCTCCCCCTCTCTCTCTCTCTCTCTTCTTTTTTAAAAAATTTTTTCTGTCTTCCTAGACTCGCCACCAGGGGTAAGAGGCATCTTATTCTCTGACACCTATCCAGCTGTACGGGGCCCTAGTATTTCAGCCCCAGAGTTTGCTCTCTCTCTCTCTCTCTCTCTCTCTCTCTCTCTCTCTCTCTCTCTATCTATCTATCTATCTATCTATCTATCTATCTATCTATCTATCTATCTATCTATCTATCTATCTATCTATCTATCTATATCTATCTTCTTTTAAAAAGAAATTATTTAGAGCCCACAATAAAAATTCTGATCATAATGGCCCCTGTAAAAATTTGATGTTTGGTAGAATCTGTCAATAGACAATAATTTGTCATGGAATGAAGTAACAAATTCTCATCCTACCTAAGGCGACGGCAACACACCAGAGACGGCTACACCTCAGAGAAGGCAACACCTCAGAGAAGCCAACACCTCAGAAAAGGCAACACCTCAGAGAAGCCAACACCTCAGAGACGGCTACACCTCAGAGACGGCTACACCTCAGAGATGGCAACATTTCAGAGACGGCTACCCCTCAGAGACGCAAACACATCCGAGACAACAACTTCCCAGATACCTCATCACATTTTGGGTTATGCTAACTCGTCCATCAGTGACGCTACTACATATTAGATTGTTTTCCTTTACACCACGATTCTCTACATTCCTGCAAGAAAATTTATAAAGTTTTTTTTTTTAAAATAACAAAAATTTTGATATAAATTAAAGAATCTTCAAGAAAAAGTTGGGCTATTCCACGTGGTTTAAGCCTCGCCGTAACAATTGTTTTCGTTCACCTCGCCGGACAACGAACTCGGTTATCAAGAAATCTTGCTCCAAGAACAATAACTCGTTTTTAACACAGTGACATTTTATCCAGGAAAAGACGCGCGGTGCGGTTGAGATTCCATCCCACGCAAGATGAGCAGCCCAAGGGTAGACTTATCTAACAACGATCGTCCATTAATAAGTACAAGTAATGGAAGGCGTGGGCTCTTAGATATTGGGGTGGGGGTCTTTGGGTTTTTGTGTGTGGTTGCCGGAGTCAGATGTGGTTTTGTGTGTGTGTGTGTGGTTGTTTGTAAGATGTGGGTTTCTGTGTGTGGTTGCTGGAGTCATATGTGGGTTTTGTTTTGTGTGTGTTGTTTTGTGGTTGTTTGAGTAAGATGTGGATTTCTGTGTGTGGTTGCTGAAGTCAGATGTGAGTTTTGTGTGTGGCTGCTGGAGTCATATGTGGGTACTTGTGCGGTTGTTTGAGTAAGATGTGTGTTTCTGTGTGTGTTTGCCACTGGTTGCAAGAGTGATGTGTGGGTTATTGTGTTGTGCATACGCTTGGGTGTTGGTTATTAATTAATTACTTTTTTTAAACTTAAGTTTGTCCACGGAATGTAGGATGGATGTGAGGTTAGAATGTGAGTCTTTAATTAAATGTTAGTTTTGAATGTGAATCTTTCTGTGGATGTTAGTTTTAAATGGGGATTTTTGTGTGTATGTTAGTTTGAAATGTGGATCTTTGTGGGGATGTCAGTTTGAAATGGGGATTTTTGTGTGGATATTTTGTTTTGGAATATCGATCTTGTGGGTATAGTATAGGGTTTAAGATAAAATTAAACTAAATTAAACTAATTAAATTAAAGTATATAAAGTTAAATTGCCTAAAGTATTTTTGAATGGCAGATTTTTAAAATAATATTGAAAGATATTTGTAGTGTGGGTGTATAACAATATGGTAACGGGTTACATCCTTTTAAATTAAAAAGATTAATTTTCTTTGGCGAGAGAAAATTGACGTTACAAAACGGAAATGAACTTCGTGTTCTCATTCATTCGTATGTCCTTGACAATGAACTAATCGAATGTGCACTAAGCCTATCCTTGAGCCATGTCTCAAACTCGACAAAATCTTGGCAAACTATTTCTAGCTTACTTCACGAAGCTAATCATTGATTATAAATATTTTTTTTTTAAAATACAAAAGTAATGATGGTTATGGGTTATGCATTAGGCTTTCTCATTATTCGGGAATCGCTGGCTCGTTAGTGTATCACTAAATTCAAGCTCTTGTTTCATTTTAATATTTCATTTAAAAAAAAATAATAATATTTTTAAAAAGCTACAGCGACTCTTAAACTTGAAAAGCCCCGAGATTAACGAAGTTTAAACCAGTGCCTCTCAAAGTGGTGGTCTGCGGACTGCTGCCGGTCCGTGTGCCATACTTTTCCGGTCCTCAGAAGTTATGAAGAAAAGACGGTAAAATATAGTTAAATAGACACTTATTTGAAACCATTAATACTAACCCTATATAATATGTCAGTTTTTAAAAAAATATTTAAAACATTTTGGTTCCGCGTCAGTAAAGTGAAAATGGTTCACGTTTCCCTGGTGCAATGGAAAATTTGTGCCGTTCGCCATACTAAAAAGCTTGAGAAGCACTGGTATAAGCAACCAAGGGAAATTCCTCAAGATTTGGACTCAATAATATTATTAAAAATGACGTAAGCCTCGTTTAGTGCGCTATTGTTCTTTTGCTTCACAGAGTCGTTGAGGGATCTGAAAGGGGATTTGTGGGGGAGGTGGAGGTAAAATGCTTATATAGAAAAAGAAGTGATATGTGGGGTACCAAAGGCTGTAGGCGAGGGAAAAGGTTAGCAGTAGTTTGATATTCTTTAAAAAATTAATTGGTATACTTAAATGCATTGTAAATGACGTAACGGCAGTAGTTAGAATTTCATGCTTTACGGCCGTGGTGATAGATGTTTTTAAGGTACTATTTTTTTCAGCGGATTAGCTTTAGTCGAACAATTTTTATGAAATGAAACTTTGCTATTAAAAAAAATCATGTTAAGCCTGGTCCCTTTTGGAACTCAGGACGTGTTAGCGCATTTTCGTATTATGTATCAGTACTTATTAAATAATATAAACACCCAGTGGTGTGGGTATGTTTGTAACGTAACGCATAACGCAAGAGATGTACGACAGTCTACAGCAGTTAGTTTAGTTGAAAAATCGTGTTTTGATGAGCGCTGTAAAAATATTTAATATGATGACGTCATTGTTTGGTGTGCATCGGTGCGCAAAATACAACCCCTATTATTATTATTAAATACTTTGCGTACATTTCATAAAGTTTAATAATTCGTATTTATCAAAAAAGGACAAGTTAGTTGGTCTTTAAAAAAAAGGTTGGCGCCGTAGGCGCCCAAAAAACGGGGGCGCCGCAGGCGCCACGGCGCCTGGCACAATCTAGTGTTAGATATCAGCATTATGTAGTTATCAGTAATTGTGTTTAGATTTTAGACATATTTTTATGAATTTTCTTGTGTAATGAATATACCTGACATTTTTTTAATTTAAAAGTCATTTCTTTACATTTTAAAAAATTTTATTTTCTCTTTAATCTAGCTACAAGTCACCACAAATGATGACGTAAAACTCTCTAAACTTTTACACATATTCTAATGACGTCAACAAAAAAAAAAAAAAAACTAATTCTTTTGCACGCCTTCGCACCACTCTTGAATGCTTGAAAAATGATGTATTCGACTTCCGGCAATGGCGGCCGTTCCCTGCGCCAGTGTTACCTCTCGATTCGCAAAGTTTTTTGGTAGTTTTAACGGGGTTTTTTAACGGATCGAGTAACTGAGTGTTGATGCACAAATGGCAGGTCAGGACATACAAAAAACATATATACATCATGGGTCTAGGACTTATGGATGCTGTGATCAAAGGTGATGACAGACGGACAAAACGGGTGCAATAGCGCATTCGACTTCTCGAAAATGCGATAAAGAGTTACGCCAAGAAGATAAGGAATAGTATTAGAGTGGTAGCATAAAGTGTATTGACGTCATAAGTAAGTATCCATAGATGGGGGATTTTCCCTTTACAGTAGCTTATAGATAGGATTAATGATAAATTTAAGGAGCCATACATAAATGACGTCTTTCGATTTTGTCGATTCCCCCCCCCCCCCCCACAAACTCACACGTCGTCACAAAAAGGTAGGCACCCTTAAATTGATGTTACAAAACTACCTCCACCCCCTTAAAAGCCTTATTTTCTATGTGAAAGAGAGCATGTTTTAAATCACTTTATTGTAATCAAAGTATGTATTTATTGTAAGGCTGCACTCTAATATCCTAGGACGCGTGTAGCCAAGTCTTTAAATAAATTGTAAGCAATCAATAATCAAATATTTAAATGTAACTTTTAATTAAAGTTGCGCGTTTTGAAGTGACGTCACAGTTTTTAAACACACCCTCCAAGTCGTCACATGTTGTCACAATGTGTGACCTCACCTCCCCCCCCCCTATTTTTTTTAGAGCGTGACATCATCTAAGCCCGCGTTGGGCCATATTTTTTTAACTCACCACCCCACCCCAGCTCGCACTTTCTGCTTCCTCAGTGGGTGGAAAATGTCACCGTTCTGTAACAAGAAACAAAAGCGCCGCCTGGGGACAGATTCACCGCACTTTACTGACTCGTATCTTTATTTGAAAATATATAAGACTTACGTTATTATTTTTTTAAACCTTACATCGAAAACTATATTTATCTTGAAATCATTTGGTATTTAGAAGTGGAAAATTGGAAATTGTCAAAGGCCAAGGGTGTTTGCATGATCAGATGATGAATGATTATAAGAGAATAAACATGTTTGTATTTTTGTAACCAGAAATTTCTTTTAAATTTATTATTAGTGCTGATTTAGAAAAGTCCGGTTTCGCTTTTTAAACGGTATAGTCCAGTAATTAATTGCTCTGTAGTTTAAAAAGAAGTAAATTAAGTGTAATAAAGGACTCATCTTTAAAATGTGAAATATTTTTTAAGAAAATAATAAATATTTAAAAAGGATGAGATGTTATTTATACTTTAGTGAATGTGTAACAATAAGAAATGGAAAATTAAATCAATCTCGAGAGAGATCACGCAACTTTGTGTTCGAAATGTTTAACTAAGAGGTGCACTTCTTATGACCCAGGCTGCTGGATTTGAGAACCCGTAAGACAACTAGACGACCCTGACCCTCCTCGACATGACCTAACGTTCGTATTGACGTTTGACGTAGCAGAAGACACGTACGCATTCATTGATTCACCGGCGCGACTTTAATTGGTTTCTTAATTGGACGCTGAAATCACTTGGCAAAAAAAAAAAACAGTTACATTTATTTCAATCTTTGGCACCACTGTGCAATAAACTGTCATCGGGCACGGTTAGGTGTGACGAGTCACTCTTTAGTTGCTCAATACAGACACACAGAGACATGGAATGGGGCAATACATGTTCAGTTCAGACAGACACATGGAGGCATTGAAGGATGCTATAACTGGTAAGGCCAGACAGACTTTGGGGACATAGAAGTAACAAGTCATTCCAGACAGAAATAGACAAATATTGAAGGGGGCTATAACTGGTAAGGTCTGACAGACTTTGGGGACATAGGCAGTGGCGAATTTCGCTTGGTGTGCGTGGGGGGCCAGGAAAATTTCAGGGGGCGCCGCAAAATTTTATTAATATCAGAGCATTGGGTAAATACTAGGGCTGTTAACGATTAATTTAAATTTAATTGTTAACTTTTGAAAAATTAACGATTAATTAATCGCTAATTTCGATTAAAGCCAAAAATTTTAATTTATGATGTCATAAGTAACACTCATTGACGTTCTTGTTGGAAATCTAAATAACACTGGCATCTCTCATATATATATATACTTTTTACCAAATACGCAAAAAGACAAGTGTTTTGACATTACTTGGTTCAAGTGATAAGCGGGTCAAGTTGAAAATTTTCAAATAACCAGCCGAACTGAACAATCATTCACATGGAACTGAGGAAACTCAAACTGGTATGCTCAAAACGGTCTTGGCAAGGAATGACATTATCAAATATCGGTGTTCATTAATTATCCCCCATTGTACTGGATTAATGGAGTGTAGAACTTTCATCTCCATTTTGTAATGCAGTAATTCACCAGAAGAGCTGTCGTCATTTCTGTCTCAGAGTCAAACGCCATTACTGCCATTAGCTTGATACGCTTTTCATTTGGTTTGATAAGTTGGCGAACTTTATCAACATATTAAATATGCCAGTCAGTTAATAATTTAAAACCAAAATGTTCGTGTAATCTTCAAGAAATGTATTATTTAACAGCCGCTATTTTTAATTATTTTTTTTTTACTTTTTGACCTCCAATTATTTGTAAGTGATTGGTCGATTAATAGTTAAAAATAATGTAATCCTTAAATATTTTAAGGATTAGTCGAGAAATTACAGCAGCCCTTGTCAATACTAATTATTAGCCTACTAATTTATTAAATTTTCAAAATTAACAAACAAGTCATACAGAAGAAACAATATAATCTGATATGTTTTCATAATAGTAACGTATATTTATTTCAATAATATATTTATTGATCTAAGAAAGAAACTTAGTTTATGCGAATTTATATAGAGCCCCGAACCTTATTTAAATTCCTTCTACATGAAGCGAAACGATAAACTGTTGATTCAAAGTCAACGTTCTCACATAGATCACGTTCATTTGAAATTAATGCCAATCCAGACAGACGTTCGTTTGTCATTGTTGAGAGAAAATAATTTTTGATGATTTTCAATCATTGCTAACAGGAAGATTGAAGTAAATTTTTATAGAGTATTGACGAATTGGGGAGACCTGGTGACATATGTTTTTCAGTCAAAAAATGGCAGAACCTCTTTAAGTTGTAGTTCACTAGATAGTGATGGACGTTGTGATGCGTAGAAATCTTTGAAGATAAAATATTCAACGATTGCTTCTTCAAGGTTAATGTGTTTGTAAATTTTGCATAAACTTCGAAGAGGATCTTAATTTTCTTCCAACATTTGTGATGGATCAATAAAATAGAAATAAATAGCTGTGCCCCTAAAGTCATTAAATCGACCATCTATTTATTTTAGAAGTGTATCCAAGATAGTGAAGTACGTTTCAGATTTAAAACTGTTAGTTGGATCATCAGCCCTTTCATCTCTGCTAAGTTCGCCTGCCATACTTTTATTTTCTGCAATTTGTGTTTCTTTAAATTTTGTTTTTACCCATCAAGTTTGGAATAATTTTCGTAAATAAATTATTAGACATCTACTTTCAGAATTTTAAAAAGCTTGATCGATTCTCATTTCAACAAACTTATTTCTTCCAACATCGATCAATCGTTTTGCAATTGCAATGTCAATACTCTTGAGCTGCAAGTGGTTTGATAACATGAAAATATCAACCAACTTTTGTACAAATAGCATCAGAATAACAAAAGTATATTTTGTTATTAAAGCAGATAGTTCCATTGCTTCTGCTCTGACACTTCCTTTATATTATGGTGATGCCCTTGAATTTATATCTTCTAGAGTGGCTAGAACAGCAGAGAATGATCCAACAAATACATCAACTTCATGCTTACGACTTGCCCATATTGTATCAGAAAGTTATTTCAGAGCATCTACTGTTGATTCATATTGAGATTTATGATGATTTTAAGAGTATGTAGACGTGGTAAACTAGACGTAAAGAATGCATACAACCTGTCAGCTATGTCAAAAATAACTGTATAAATCACTGTTTACAGACATAGTTACCGAATTCAAAACATGGGCACAACAATGAACATGGATGGCATTATGTGAAAGTTTGAAGTCTACTCTTAATTCCAGACATTAAAGATGCGCCATCGTTGCTTTTCCTCCGCAGATTGTAATATCAATGTTTCGCATTTGTAATGTGTAGTTCCGTTAGAATCTTCTCAGGAAATGCGGATGCAGCATTGCTATTTACCAAAGTATAAAAGCCTATAAATCTTTAAACAACATATCCTGATTTTGAAACTGAACGGCACGTGACATCTTATCAATTTTATATATATCAATGGTTTAATCGATAATTACAGAAAAGAAATGTGAAGACTTATCTTCATTATCAATTACTGCCGATAATTCAGATGCAAATGATTGAATTAAATCAATCTGCACATCATGACTTAAATGAATTTCATTTTTCTTTTAAACTCTAGATGACTGTCCGAATGAAATCATAGTTGGCTAATAAACTTAATATTTGACAAAAATGTCCAGTATTTCTACAACTACCATCGCTAAAGCTAGAATTTTCTCTGTGTACTCAGAATGGCAAACCTTGTTTTGCTAAGAGCAACGTAATGTCTATCATTCGTTTCAATACCTCTCTATTCTGTTCATATTAGCGACGCTCCCAGTGGCGTAGCTAGGGTCATGTGCGCCCGGGGGCAAGACACAAATTCTGCGCCCCTTGACGGACCGAAAAATTCACTGAGCCCCCAAGAAAAATTTGAAATTTTACGGTTTATATGGTTCATTTTTTGAAGCAAATGATATTTTAATGAAATACAATACAGACTAATAATTCTCTATACGATTATTAACAATTTATTTGAAAAAAAATACTCTACGAATTATACATGACTCGAATAGACATAATCTAAAATAAATTGATCTTCCTTGATTTGAATGTCGTCAATCTCGCTGTTAAAATTGATATTCTCAAGTGTTCTCTTTCGATGCTAAGGAGTGCAAGATCATCCAGACGATCTTGATCCATTGAAGCACGTAATTAAGACAAAATAAGGTTTACTTTGCTGAAGGACCGCTCACAGCTTTTAGTTGAAACAGCAATTTTTAGAAGTATTTGAAGTGAAATGCGCAGATTCGGAAATACGTCATCTCCATATGAAACAATAAAATCGAGAAGATCCAAAGTAGTTTCCGGTAGAACTTCAGTCCGGGTACTAAGCATCATTTTTTAGTCTTTGATTTCTGTACACAATTCGTAGAAATTAGCAAAATGTAAGCAATTATAACGAAGCGTATCGACTTTTGTTTCAGCAAGAAGTGATTTGACGTCTAGTAAAAATCCAAATTTGATGTTTAGGTTGTTTAAGACGTAAAATCCGTATTGATATNGAATGTTGACAATTTCTTGCTCAAGCGATTCAAGATCAGATTAAGCTTCCTTGAAACTCACAGTAGGATTCTGGAACCGTTTCTGGACACTATCAATTTTATCAAGTATGATGTTCCAGAAATGTTTAAAATCTAGGAAGTTAAAGTTTTATATACCTACCAGCAAAGCTTCTGCATCACTTCTGGTGTCAGGCGTCATATTTGTATGTTCTGATAATTTTTCCAACAGCCCTGCCATGTCATCTAGTCCTTCATAAATTGCTATAACAGCTTCTGATCGTGCAATCCTACGTGTTTCAGACTCCCTCTTCATTGTGATTGGCACAAATCTTTTTTTAAATTTTTCCCAACGAGTTGTTGAAAGGGAGAAAACATAAATCTATACTTTTAACTGTTCCAAAAACGTGATAACAACTGGATCATGTTTAGTTAAGTGTACTCTTGCTAAATTTTAAGCTGTGGTTGTCACAGTTGATGAACAATGCTTTGTAATTTCTAGCACATTTTCGCTGTTGAAGGCCGGAAACATTCCCGGTCATTACAGAAGCATTGTCATAACATCGTGACCGACCGTCGGATAGTAGTATGCTATTAGATTCCAGTTTCTCTACGATAACTATTTCAAGGCTTTTTGCGTCTTTGGAATGTATCTTTGCAAAATCTGAAAATGATTCTTTGATAGTTACTTTTTAGTTTGTAAATCCACATCCACAAATATGATGACTTGAGAAAGCTTTTCCGGTGTCCTAGATCGATTGGAGTAAAGTAAGATACCGTAGTACTTGTGTTTTCTGATTTCACTCAACAGCTGATTCCTTACAGTCGATGTAAGTAGGTGGATACATTCATTTTGGATTTTAAAAAAAAAAAAAACACATCAGCAATCCTACATTAGGAGTTGTCATTTATTTATGAGTAGAATGGCGCCCCTTAACGCTCAATGGGGGCGCCTAAATCATGTTTAACAACTGTTTTGTAATAAAGATATATTCGAAGCTCCAATATTCAATCTTGCAAACGTATTTGGGATACATTAGTTTACATAAAAATTAAATTAAATAATGAGTTTTAATACTCATTTTGGCGCCCCCCTAACGTGGCGCCCGGGGGCATTTGCCCCCCCTGCCCCCCCTCGCTACGCCACTGGACGCTCCTGACTGACCAAACAAGATATTACAGTTTTGAAATATGATATTTAGCAAGCCAATATTTTCGTATTGCAGTTCAGTGTTGATTAAAAGTTTCGTGTTTAGCAATCTTTTTTTCTGCTCTAGTTACACCTTTTTAGTGTTCATGAGGACGTCTTAGGGGGGCGCCATTTTAGACCCAACTGGGGCGCGGGGGGGGCAACCCGCCCCCCTGCCCTATAGCTAAATCCGCCACTGGACATAGGAGTAACTGGTCATTCCAGACAGAAATAGAGAAGCATTGAAGGGCGAAAAATCTGCTACGTCCAGACAGAAAGGGATATAGTGGGGAGTAACACGTGTTAACTACAGAAAGAAGGACAAAGGCATTGTGAGACGTAATAACCATAATCAGACGAGATTAAACACAGATTATTGACATATAACTTCATATATATTTATAAAGCTTTTTATTTCCAGCTGTCCGGTTTAGAAGGAATACTTTGTTTGCATGCATCATCCATTGTCGGTCACAAAACAAACCTTTATTATCTATTGCTTGCTGGGGTAGTGCGATATATAAATGATCAATTTTTTATTTTTTAATATATTTTTTTAAATTTTTTTTTTCAAACATCCTTGTCTCAACCACTAACATTGATTCAATTTAAATTGACACACCGATCTCTGAATTGCAAGAAAAGAATTTTAAATCGTTATGTTATAAACTGCATTAACCACCAATACCTAATATTAAATCTATGTTAAATTAGTATTGCTACACGCAGTTGAATTCAGTAATCTTCATCCTCAGACCAACGTGCGATCATGTACTTGTGATCAGAGCAAACAGAACTGTTTTTTTAGACTGTTTATCTGAGAATGTGTGGAGACATTCTTCTTTCACCTTAAAAAAATGAAATTGAAATTGGATGCCTGTGTTTGAGCTGGCGATGTAAATGACGCTTGGGAAAAAAAAAAAACGTAGTTGAAATCGTGTATTTGGGGCCATGCACCTCATGCTTGAAGAAACGGGAGCCATCGGGAATGAAAATGGCGGCTCAGTAAAAGATACGGGTAAAACAATATTTGACTTCAATGCGGAGAAGCTATACGGTGTTTAAGAGCTAAACTCTGGCAATGTTTATGAAACGGAAGAAGTGTGTGTGTGTGTGGGGGGGGGGGGTATTGTGTCACTTTGAAATCTTTGTATGACTGCTCCTTGGATACAACGTATCGAGTCACAAGTCACAAGAAAGATACATGCCATAATAAAGATACTCTAAGTCAAGACGATCCATCAAAACATAAACAACCAAGCAGGCAAAGTCAAGCTAGCCCGTCAAGACTGTCCCAGTCAAGGCAGCCGAAGTCTATACAGAACAATTCCAATGCGTCTTTGAATGACAAGGGTCGGGAAGTACGAGCTGTTTTTAATATTTTGTTTTGCATGAAGAAAACGATCTCATCAGATGGCAAAGTTAGATTATCTCCCTTTAAATCCAATAATACTTAGCGAGAGCTTCTATAGAACATCCTCCTTACAAAGGAGATGTTACTTAATTTTATTTATAAAGCTGATTACTTCCTAATATTTTCAATGTATTTCCTCTCTTTCTAGTAAACTCCCAGACAAAAGAGAGATGATTCCCCTGAGACTGACCATGAGTTTACTCGGAGAACCGAGTCGAACAAGTGCGATTCGGTATTTTCCCCTACTGCAGCTTACTGACTTGGCGACGTAATGTTGGGACAATCCCATTATCCCATGTCATCCGCGTCAACAATACTTAAACATTAAGCCTTCAGTTTGAATCATATCTTAAATATCTCCAGGGTTTTCAAGCGATGTTGGTTTTATTTTTGATATCGTGAGGAAATAGCAAAATGTATCCCGGGGCAAAATGTACATACATATGGGACCTTGTTCTAATTAGACGCTTTTTGCGTTGCCCCATTAAGCGTAAGAGGGGTTAACCAAATAATTTTAGAAACTTAATTGACTTTTTGGCTATTTGTAACAAATTAAATCGTAAAATATGAACATTAAGAAATAGATCTAGATCTTAATTTTTTTTTTTTCAATTTCTGCTGAGAAGTGCGCATTTATTTGTACTCTTTTTTTCTTTGTCTTTTTTAAAAACAACTTCATACAGAATAGGACTGCATAAAGCTTTTTTATTAAAAAAAACAAATTACACAGACTATTTGTGTAAGGAAACAATAAATTAAAGCTTTATTATCAACTAATACAAATAATGGTAGACGTTTCGGCTCATGCCTTCATCAGTACAAAAACAATTACATGTACTTACATATATATTAAAATTAAAACATATTAAAGTCTATGTGATAAAATGAAAAGAAATGAAAGACAAAAATAAACACGGACATAGAATATAAGAAAAAGGAGGAAGTTGAAGTATCTAAAGTAACAGTGAAAACCACAACGGGAAAATGATTTTGCAGTCATGTAAAATTGTGGATTTGGTTAATTCCATATGGAGCCAACGTACCAAATCGTTTTATGAGTCTATTTTCCATGTGGACTCTATCATGGGTATTGGTTGCATATAAAATACCAGTAACTACAATATCCAAAATGCCATCGTGGTCAACACTGTTAAAATGTTTAGACACAGGACACTGAGCCTGTTTATTTATATTGTACAGGTGTTCTCTAAACCGATCTCCAAGACAACTTACATACGGTGAAAACACAAAGTGGATTTAAATCTGTAAAATCTGTTTTCGTCTCCCTGAACTACCTCCAAGACTTTAATTGAATTTGTTAAGGAAGCTAAAACAATATCATGCCATAAGACTGTTATGTGGTACAAGGAATTTCCAGTCGTCCTGTATAAAGAGAACGGTGTTGAACACAAAATCCAGATAGGGAAAAAATATTTTACCCCAAACATATTACAGCATGTTAGCGCCATAGCTTCTGGATAATAGATCGTTTGCTTGAGTACGTAGAACGCAACCCGTTACACTCGACACTGTGACAAAAACACATGCTCATGTCATAGTAAAGTTCCATCATGTCCATGGAATTATGAAATTATTTCGACTTTTGGTGCTGCATGGCTTTGTAGAGTCGATGCGAGGTGAGGTGAAGCAGCGTGCAGGCATGGAGACTTTTCTAAATTGCTATTATTATTATTATTTTATATGTAATTAATGTGTAGATCTAAGAACATTTTAAAAAAAATAATAGAATTTTGTCTGCGAGCCAGATTCAGTCACAAATAGAGCCACGTCTGGCTCGCGAGCCATTGTTTCCGACCCCGTTTTTAAAGGCTTCAGCTCGCCTTCATTTAGAGATCAGCTAATTTTTTATTCCGAGAATTAAATGTAGTTAAGAATTACAAACATACCACATGTTACTACTACGGCACCAAAGTCAATTCGTGTAAAGCAGAAAACAAAGTATGTTATAGCAATGCCATCGAATTAATTTTTGCTATTTACTATATACATATATATCTTTTCATTTTTATTTCAATTTGTACCGGTATTTTTCTAAAATTGATTTTTTAAAAAAAATATTGTTTTGATTCGGCTGTGCGGAAGAGAAAAATGAGAAGAAACTCTAAACTGTGATAAGTGGTAAAAATCGAGAACGTGAAATCGTTTAAGGACAATCAGAGTCGTTGTAATAATCGAATAAAACAGGCGAAGACAGGTCCGTGTCCACCGGAGCCTTTTCATTAGCTCAAGTGGGGCTCAGGGTCATTAGAGGGAATGAGGCGATCAAGAGATAGGTCTAATCGGATATGATCGATTTCCACGCGAGGGCCGACAAGTTAAGACGGGGAGCGAGAGGGGGGAGCCCAATAGTGGATTAGGTTTGGACAGCTTTAGTGGGGGTGGTGGGGGTTAATTTAACTTTATGTGGGGGCGTGTCTGGGAAATTGGTCTCCCTTATATATTAGTTTCGTCTCCGTCTGGTGTACGAGATTGGTCTTGGGAATTTTGATTTGCTGGTTAAAACGGTTTTAGACGATGTGTGTTGAGCAGCTGTTGCGCTACTGAGATCAAATCTGTTTGGGATTAATGAAATAGGCTTAAAATAAATTTGGAAGACTGTAGTTGTAGTTTTTTTAAAAATAAAAAATGCTTCTTGAAACATGGTATGATCGAAATAGATTCTCAATTCTTAGAAGAAAAAAATAATAACCCTTGTTGTATTTAATATCATTAACGGACGGGAATCCCTAACAGTCGACACAGTTTTTGCAAGAATCGAACGCTGTCGGTTTCATTTCATTCGAGCTCATTACTTAGAAGCTTCATCTGATTTCCGAGAGCTCGGTCATAGAATATATTTGTAAAGGTTGAACGTTATTACCTTTCTTGAACCTTCAACAAAATTACTTTGCTAGGTTTCTGTTAACACATATTATGCATCAGAATTGGATATTTTTTACGTTTCGTTTAATACAAATACTTTTTTTCAAGAATCATGTAAATCTTTTAATCACAGAATACGCATCTTTTCCTTTTTTCTTTCATTGTTTTCAATTGCTGGTAGTCTCATTTTAGTGATGTTATCTATTTTTACACATAAATATGAAGTATGTATGAATGTATGTATGACAATGTATGTATGACAATGTATGTAGGTATGTGTGTAGGTAGGTAGGCAGGCAGGCAGGAATGCATGCATGCATGTATGTTTGTATGTATGTATGTACGCATGTATTTTATAACTGACTAAAACATTCATCCGATCACCATATTGTTGATTACCCTCCCGGGATGGTGACTGGCAAAAGATTTTTTTTTTAAATATTGACACTCATAGGGGGCCGGGGGCCCAAAATGTTTTTTTATTTTATTATTAGCTATATAATTTTTTAAAAGGTGTTAGCTACTTTGAAAATGAATGGATATTGGCCAAGCTTGGTGCATAGAAATTTGATAGCCGATATTAAAATACTATGGGGCATTGAACGCCTAATTTCCATTCTTTTTGGGACAGGGACTAAAATTATTTGTTTTCTTAACATTTTAAGATGTTATTCTCATTATGATTTTTCTTGATCTCTTAAAATAATGACAGACATATCTATTTTATGATCCAGATTGAAATAAACATGTATCTTCATCCAGAATGAAATAAATATATTTTCACAATTTAAATCTTGCACGAATGGACCTTATTGTCATTTATGATATGAATGTTTATTTAATTAATATATGTGTGTTATCATCTCCATTTAAAGCGATGTGAGCTCAGCTCTTTGCTGGGATAAAGAGCTATATAAATTATCAATTTATTATTAGTATTATTATTTTATATACAAAATTTTTAAACATAAGCTACTAGAAAATGGGGTGTTAATAACAAATATATCAATTATTATCCAGCTTTCTTCTTCTTCGTTCTCAATATTAAATTTTGAGTTTTGCGTGCCACGAGTTTTGCGCCAATTGGCCCGTGGTCTCCGATTTTAATCGATAAAAATTACCGATTAATCGAGAAATTAATCGGTTATTTCTGCAGCCCTAAAATTAACCGTTTTCTTAACGAGTTTCCTTGAATTGCCTTTCTTCGGAAATCGTTGCAACGCACGAACGGGTATTACGTTAATCAAATGAGGGGTGAGACTGCAATAAGGCTTATACAAAATTAAATGGAACAGACGTAAACAAGGTAAGGGTTAGCCTGACAGGACATAACAAAACAGTGAACGTTTCGGCAAAGAGCCTTTTTCAACGGACATACAATGCACAAATAAAACGAATATAAAAAAATAAAATAATAAAATTAAGAAACTTAGCTGCGGTGAAATCCAAAGACTTTCTTCGATTCTTTGGATTTCACCGCAGCTAAGTTTCTTAATTTTATTTTCATGCTAATGTTTCAAGACGGACTACAAACGAGGACAAGCGCTCTTATGTTTGCGACAATTTGTCGTCGCTCTTGTATTGTGCGCTCTTAAATGACATGTGACAACAATTTAAAGAAGCGAAATGATCGCAACATATTTCAGACATCAAGCCTTCAGCTAAAAAAATGGTTTATTAGTTAATTAAATGACTTTTTTTTTAAAGTTTAACTCTTGTTTGTCATACACCAAGAACAGTTGACTAATTTTTTAAAGTTTCGTCTAACTTTTGAAAGTGTCCAAAAAAGTTGTGTAATGTGGCGTACTTTTGTAACTTTTAAAATTAAAGTAAATCTTTATTGAAGAATTATTTTAGCCGAAAAAGGTATAACGTGGCATAGACAAACTTGGCAGGCGCCTAGGGTCTTCAATTAGTCTTATTATTAGTGGGGGCCTCGCACACGAATCTTTCCTTTTTTCTATTATATTTAGGGCCTTCAATTCCTTTAGGCCGGCCCTGGTGCAATGAATAAATTCCTGCTGATCCGCCACATTAAAAAGTTTGAGAAGCACTGCTATATAATGGTCGGATAAGACTTTTTCAACGTCAAAAATATCGTCCCTACAGTCGCGCTGGAGCAGTTCTTATAAATTAAGTTTCTTGTCGTACATTTCAGGGAGTCCTCTATATAACGTTGATCCGTTCTTAGGAAACGTCGTAAACCGAATTTCAGTGTAAGTCGGAACATTAAATATATACTATAAAGTACTGTACAGTGGAGCCCAAATGAGGAATACAACGTTATATTATTTTATTAAAATTTGAGTAAATGTGTAGGTCTGGGGCCCGATTTTATAAAAAAAAATTTTATAGGATCCCCCAGGGTGCAAAATATCCTAGTTATACTACTAGTGCTGTAGAACCAACGCCGGTATATCCTCCCTCTGTGAAAATGAAAAATTAAATGGAAAAGACGTAAACAAGGTAAGGGTTACCCTGACCGGACGTAACAAAACAGCGAACGTTTCGGCAAAGAGCCTTTTTCAACGAACATACAATACAAAAAATAAAACGAAAATAAAATTAAACAATAAAATTAAGAAACTTAGCTATGGGGAACAAAGAATCCAAGAAAGTGAAACTGAGAGATGACAGAACGAATTTATATAGGAAAGCAGAGAGTGGGCGGGGCAAACGCCTAGGTGGTCAAAGAAAACAACACATTCATCCCATGTGTGGCGAGTGTACCGTGATTTTCTATTAATCTGTTTTCAAGCTTGACCCGCGTGGGAGTGTTTGTGCACAAGACAATAGCTGTGACTGCCAGGTCCTTGACACCCATATGGTCGCGTCCATTGAAGTGACGGGAGACGGGACACTGTTTGTCTTGTGTAATCGCCCTAATATGTTCAGACATTCGGCACGACAAAGATCGTCCCGTCTCCCCTATGTATTTCAAAGGACAGCGCTTACACACAATGGTGAAGACAACGTTGCGGCTAGCGCAAGTGAAGCCATCCTTAATCATAAATAGTCCCTTAGGGAAGTTTATCTGTTCGGCTTGCACAACAAAAGGACATGTCTTACACTGAAGTCGGCCGCATGGTAAAGTACCCAGATGGTTGGGTGATGTGAGGAGGCGAGTGCGAACCAGAAGATCACGTAGGTTTCCTAATTACAATTAGGGGTGGGGTGGAGAATATGTTGTTCGTCTCAGGGTCCGCAAGGAGGATGGCTCGGTTCTTCAGGAATATTTCTTTGCCTTTGATGTTGTGTGGATGGTAAGTAAGAACCAGCTTGCTCCTTTGGTTGGTATCACGGGTGCGTGGTAAAAAGGCGTCGGCACGAGTGAAGTTTTTGACCCGCTGAAGCGCATGTTGAAGTGTGGCTTCAGGATATGACCTTTGTCTAAAAAACTCCACCATTTCCAAAGTCTTTTCCCAAAAGTCCTCCTGAGATTGACACAGTCTACGGAGTAGAAGAAGTTGAGAAAAGGGAATGGAGTCCTTACAAGTTTTGGGGTGAGAAGAAGGGTAGACACGATAACAGTGGCTGTCTGTGGGTTTGAAGTAGGCCGAAGTGAGGAGGCAGTTTTTCTGTGAAAATGACAGCGCCACGGATTTAATCGAATTTTTGCTTAATAAATAATATTTATGATTTCATTTTTTTTAGCTTTGTTCCGATGGAAAGATTAACAAACCAAAAACTTTCGATGTGTCTCTTCAAGAAAACCTTGGATTATGCTTGTATTCAAGAAAATATTAAATACATCATCTTTTTTTATACCATGTGGTAGCGATTCTCTTTACCGTATAATGAATGATATAGCCAAATCGTCCACAGAAGGAGCCAAATTTGCTCTTTTTTTCTTCATGGTCTTTCATGTTGTCCATCTTTATGAAAAACTAACCTTAAATTCTTTGAGTTGAAACCAGGTGAGAAAGTCGAATTGATGCTGCTGAGGAATCTAAAAATAAGTAAAATATGATATTGCATCGGCAATATTTTTGTGTGTGGAAAGTTCCAATCTTTTTTTTTTATTAAAAAAAAATAATTTGACATTGTACAATCACTTTGATGCCATGCTTGGTGATCCGAATTTTAAAAAAATTAAATCAATACATGGACATCAATTTCGTAGGAGAAAAAAAAAATAAAAGCATGATGAGCCCATAACCTACGCGCAAGATGAAAACAAAATTGTATTCTTTTCCCACCTGGCTGACACTTCAATTAAGACTTCAGAACAAAGATTTTCACAGCTGTAGCATAAAAACGGGTACTTTTGTTTTTATATCATACATATGTGTTGTGATATTTGTTCGTCTTGATCAACGAAGACCATTCTCATTACATTAACAGTGGGCTGAGGCAGCTTGGCGTGTCCTTTGGGGGCTTATTAGATTTAGCATCAAACATACTTTCCTTCTGTTGCTGCTCTAATTGCATCACAAATAAAAAAAATCTACACAAAGCAATCCCCTGTTCGGGGTCGGATATAAATCTGGTAAATTCCAGTCAAATAGTGCCATATGGTACAATAACGATCCTTCCAGGAGAAGTTCTTACCAGAAAAATGTTGTTTCACGTGATGATTTTTGTGTGGAAGAAATAGCAAACAAAATGTTTTATGATATCTGAGTTAATCTTGAGTTTTAACATTGTTAAAGCGTACAAAACCGTTTATTCTTCAACGAGTGGATTGTTTGCTGTCAAGTCAAGTTCATCTGGGTCGTGTCGTTCTCTGTGAGAGAATTGGGATTCCAGGGATTTCTCTAAAAGTAAAAATAACTTTTATTGATACTGTACTCAAATTTAAATACTAAAAGTCGGAGACATAAAATTTATTATTAATTATAGATTTATTTATTGTTATAAAATTTACAAAAATAATTATAATTAAGAGTGTACGACATTAATAATATAGATATAAACTGAATTATATGTAAGTTATATTTCTTGAAGAAAATAGGCACAAATATTAATAACTAATTTTTTTTCTCCTTAAATCCAAAACACTGAATATCTGACATAATGCGTTGAAAGAATAACCATTTTTAAAATATGTTCTACTATCTTTGACAGATGTTTTTTTTTTAAGTTTTAAATTTGTTATTTAATGAAAACCCATATATTTAGCTTGCATCGCAGTGTTTGTATATAGAAAAGGGTTATATAGGATAGAGTCTGACGGGAATTTTTCTATTTTCTGATATAATAATATTATATGTAATAGTGTTTTATTGTAATTATTTTTAACAACATTGATTCGCATTGGTTTATTTAATATCATTTTACATTTGAATACATACATGATACACTTGTCAGCACTGAGCTTTTGATTAACGAATTTTTATAAATTTGTTTTTTTGAAATATTGTCTTTTTAAAAAATCATCTTCAATATTAGGGAATGTGTTTAAAATAGGGCTGCGGAAATTACCGATTAATTTCTCGATTAATCGGTAAAAATTTTTATCGATTAAAATAATTTTAATCGATAAATAATACGATAAAATAGCAATTAAAATTAAAGAAAATGTTTCAATTTTTTTTCGATTTATTAATAAATAATTAATTATTAATAATTAATAATACTTTGGTTGTTTTGTTTTTTACGTACAAACTTCTCCATCTAAAGGAAACATGACAAACGTGAAAGCTTTAAGTAACCTGTTTTATAAGGACAATGATATAAAAAGACATTGTTTTTAATTGATTTGTAATAACTTTCAATAACAAAGTTTAAATTCATTATATTGAACTTTTTAAATTTAAATAGGCCTATATCTCCTACAATATTATAGTTTTAAAATTAAATTAAATACATTGCTATGGGCTTTTTTAAAAATGCCATAAAAGGTCACAAAATGTGAAAGAAGACAACATAGTGAAAAAAGTGATTATGAGGTCTTAGAAAGAAATCATGACTTTTGAACCACTTGGGATAAAAAGATGATCTTTATGTTTTTGTTTATCATCAAACAAATTCTATATAGCTGTATCACTTTTATATTTTAAAATTAATTTGAAATTTTCATCCAAGTGCCTAAACTTTAATACGTTATTGAACTTATTTTTATTGATTTGTCCTAAAAGTAACTCAATAAAAAAATCAATTGCCTGTTTTTATTACTTCCCTTGAAATTTTCAGTTTAATGACGTCATACATCTTTACTTTAAGCTTCAACAAAATTATCGATTAATTAATCGGTAATTTTTGAAAAGTTAACGATTAAATTTATTTTAATCGATAACAGCCCTAGTTTAAAATGTTTCACATTCACTTTGCTGTCTTTATAGAAAAAAATTTTTAAATAAAAATTGCATTTAGTTTTTATTTTATATTTTGGAACGCAAAGGCCTGGGTCAGTTATTTGGTAATATAGAGAATTTATTTTTATAAGTCAAGGAGTTATTTCAATACTGATCTTTTTGCTCAAATATTTTTTATTTTTTTGTTTTTCGTAGCAACATTAGGTTTGAATGCATACAGGTTAATGAAAGAGCAAAGAGATGAATAATATCTCATTAGCAACTGATGAAGCAAACATCAAAGCTTTGTCTGCGTGTCTAGCTTCTTTCCATCCCCTTTTTTTCTGCATATTGCAGACCATGAATATTAGGTTGATTTTTGTTTCTACTCTCACGCTCTTCATTTTTAAGCCAGTGGACACAGCCTTTGTTCACAAAACAAAACAGAAAGGACTTAAGAGTCTTATTTGGAGCTTGCTCTCTGAACTCAAATTGACTTTTTGTCCCGAATCTATGCCAAATTCTCAGAAAACGGACGGAAAGCAGATAATTACTTACACAAACAACTAGCGTCAGGGAATCGATTGGTGAATTAGTTTTTAATACGTTCAAATTTAGTGTTCAATTTTTTTTATATCTCCGAATCTCTGTGGTAAATATTGACTAAAAATGAGGTGTGGCCTAGTCGTAACAGCAGGAGTATATGGGTAGTATACGTATTTAAAAGATGTCCCTTCCTTCTTACATTAAATCTGTCTTATAACAAACGTAGATTTTTTTTTTTAAAAAAACGTTTTATGAGTAGTCTTTTATCCTTATCAATCATTTTTTTCCCCCTGATGTTGCTAGATGTAAATGATTATAATAAGCTTTCATATTCACACACGCAAGCACACACGGATAAGAAAGCGCAGACGTAAATGTGTTTATATTTAATTTTTGAAATGAAATATTTGCTTTTTTTTTCTTTTTCAATTAAAAGAT
Source organism: Radix auricularia (assembly GCA_002072015.1). Taxonomy (NCBI): domain Eukaryota; kingdom Metazoa; phylum Mollusca; class Gastropoda; family Lymnaeidae; genus Radix; species Radix auricularia. Next base: position 300,688 of record MUZC01000076.1, on the reverse strand, counting down.
CAGAATGAGGATAGGTTATTTTAAAAAGTCACCAATCATTACATTTGTCTTAAGAAATGTTCGTTCAAAATCTTAGAATCCATATCATTTACAAAATCTTAGAATCCATATTATTTACAAAATCTTAGAATCCATATCATTTACAAAATCTTACAATCCATATCATTTACAATTAAGCTAGTCAACGAAATAGTGTCAAGACTTTTCGTTTTTAACAGTAAAATGATATTACATTCCTTTACATTTCTAGCCAGCATAAGAATTACATTAGCATTTAGATGGCAATAAATAGCTGAAACATGATAACTTACTTCCTGTGTTGAAAAACTCATTTTTTTAAAATTCATGCCCATCGATGTTTTTAAAAGCACATGTCTAAAGCTGGGGGCATGGGCCGCTGAAAATATTCTATAATGTGAATTAGCTTAATAAGTTGTTACAGTTTTCAGCAACAAAATAGAAATTTAAAATAGATCTTAATGCGTTTTTTTTTTCAGTTCTATTTTACACAAAAAATGGTGAAATCATTCGGAATGTAGGCATTGAACCAGAAATGGAACTGATGAAGTCTGATTTAACCAAATACGAAAAGCGAATGAGCACAACATGGTCCATTCTATTTGTTGTATAGGACTTAATAACTAATTGATAACAGATAATATTCAAACTCACTATTAATGTTGGTGTATATATGTTGATGCATAACCACACCGCTACATTTTACGACTACCATATTAATAGTTCAGTTCATTAGCAAAGATATTTATAATTTACGTTTAATTGGAGTCAGAGTCTCCGCTATAGGTTTGCCATTTAAAAATCACTCGTATTTTTAAAAATTAGTGATTTACAGGACTCATTGTCGTTCCCGTATTCAGCATAAATCCATTATTTTGTATCTTGTTTGTGTTTAGTAACGATCATGCATTAGTTCTATATGATGTATTCGATATCATTCACGATCCGGTATTCAGTATCCGGTATCAATCATGTATTCAGTATTAATCACGAATTCGTTATCAATCGTGTATCCATAGTTAATCATGCATTCCGTATCGACGTATTCACACCATGACTTGTTTACTGCAGCAGTTCCGCTCCCTGCAGCTAGTTGCATGTTTATTTTCTATGTGGTAAAGATTCCATAAATAGCAACGCTGGCTACAAGATGTTCCATATCGGATAAGATGTTATTTGCTTTTACCGGAATTAAAATAAAAGATCAACAACCTCTCCGCACTTGGAACATGTATGTTACAAGGCTTGCAGAGTGCACTTATCTGAAAAGGAAAACTTGAACGTTGTCGTTTCTTCGCGTGAGCCAAAGTACGTCACGCTATTTTTGACCATTTTTAACTCCCCCATCCCCACTGTCACAAATTTTTGACCCCCGCCCCCTAAAGTACGTCACACTTTCGAACAAAAATAATTTTTATTTAAAAAAATAATTAAAATTAATATAAAAAAATTAAAATAATAAAACCAACCGTGACGTCATACATGGCTGGACACCCCATCCCCTTGTCTAAAACTGTCACACTTTCTTACACCCCCTCCCCCCTCTGGAGCGTGACGTACTTTATGGATGTCTCCTTACTCAAATGTAATATTAGACTCCTTACTGTCAGAATTTATATAGATATATAAATAATTTAAATTCAAAGTTTTTATATGAAAATATTTTTTATGCGTTGATTGAAGTTCTACTAGATTTCTTTTAATTTGCATAATCATATACTTGAAGGCGGAAAATTTTATTTGGCTAGAATTAAAAAGATGATTTAATCTTTTTTGGTAAAAGATTCTTGATTTCTAAAGATAAGAGAAGAAATGATGCATGATGTATGACGAAGGATTTACCGGTGTAAATAAAAAATAAAGTGTAATAAATGTAATATAATTAAATGCGAAGCTTAAGCACAATTTAACCCCCACGCCTTTCCGCCATGCGAAACCTCTTTGTTTTTGCATGCGTAATTTATGATGAGTGTATCAAAGTTGAGTTCTTTAAAAACGAAGCTAGTGTGTATTTTTACATACGTTGTTTTAGCTTACGTCATTTTCAGTGAAGCGATGTTTCAATATCGCCGGAAATCTCTGAACTCTCTAAAGAACTGAGTCCCATATTTCGTGGTCGAGTCTCCAACTCAACTAGCTGATCGACTATAAATCACGCCAATTTAGTTTTGCACTATCTAGAAGAAATGGCCTGAGATTAATTGCGTGAAACAGCTTCCTTTTTTTTCTCCTTAACGCACTTAATAAAATTACAGTTTTACTTTCACCACTAAAGTATTTAGAGAATTAAAATAGAAATCGTCGCAATTAAACGGAATTAAATTAATTGATTGATGCGTATTTCTATTGCGCTTGTATCCATTTACATTTTTAAAAAAATATATATTCCTAACCTGATTGATTGCAAAACCACCCCACTTATATTCTTATTAGACTTTTGTTGTTCGGTGTCAAGACGTGTACTTCGTGAGCAATTTCTTTCTTTTTTTTTAACTTACGATTGCACGATACTGAGGATATTCTGCTGACTTTTACCACCAATACATGTCACATTTATTGGAGTGAATCTTTACAACTGACAAGAGAACTGAGAGATAATTGTGTGGTATACATTACGTGATTACAACATCTTTTGTTGTTGATGTTTTTCTTGTTGTACGCTCGCCTTTTAACTCGCTACTTTTCTGTCTCGTCGTGACAACTGATGAATTCCATCAGCGCCTCGCGATTCTCTGATCTCCGGCACCCTTACCCTGGTCAAATGACCTATGGCCGTTGATCCTGAAAGCAATGCGATGACTTATTTGTTCAGCGCTGTCAGATGGTTTCTCATTTCAACAGGATCGGGAACAAGACACAGACCAACAATAAACTCAATAATTTACGCCGGATTTCTTCGGATGAATTAAAATATGAAAGAGAGAGAGAGAGAGAGAGAGAGAGAGAGAGAGAGAGAGAGAGAGAGACAGAGACAGAGACAGAGAGAGACAGAGAGAGAGAGAGTCGAAACATGGAGATTTATATCACAAGTGTTGTGAAGGGCTGAACGTTTTTTTAAGCACAATAATTTCTCATGTTTAGAAACTATAACTCGTTACTTAACACTTCTTTGTCCGGGTTCAGTTGATTTTTCGGGATAAGTTAAACCAATTAAAATTTAACTATTAAATATCAAAAAAAGGTTTTTATACAAAAATTTAGAGCAATTTTTAAAAGACCTTCTTGCTTTAAACTTTTATTTCACTGAGACAAAAAATGAACTCTGGCCAGAAGAACATTCTGATTTAAATTGAGGTGGGGGGGGGGGGCATTATACCATCAAGAGCCGAACACAAATAAACAGATATTGTGTTGTGGTGCTATCCTAAGAGAGTTTTATTAATGAGGTTTAAAAAACGCCATAGGTTGTCTATTTAAGAAGCGCCAATATTGTGCTTGAAAGCTAAACATGCACATTTTAATTGCGCGTGACAGTTGTCGTGAGGCTTGTTTTTTTCAGCTTAGTCCAGGACTAGTGAACGGCATTTCATTTATATAACTGAGAGCAGAACACCCTGCTTTTCATAATATTAAAAAGTACCTATTGCAAAGGTTCCAGTAGTTGTTACTAGTTACTAGTCTAGCATGAATTGTATTTTATAGCGCTACAGAAGAAAGCCTTCTTCGTATCCAGTTATCGTATGCCTGCCATACCACTATCTATTTCACCCATGCAACATGCAACATACTTACTTACATAACAATATTCTGCTAAAAAATTTGGTTTGCTATTATTAACTAAAAATTCAGTTGAACATCTGGCGGTCGTTCTTGGCCATCGAATCAAGATTTGTTTTCTTCAGCTAAACACGTGAGAAGGTGAAAGGGCTTCCAGGAAATCGTCGTCTTCCTTTTAGGCCAAACTCCTTAACCAAACCAAATAGGTAAGCTTTAGAGCTCACAAGTTACCGTCCTTTTTGTCCTTTGACAGGCAGTTAGGGGTTGAGGTGGGGGGGGGGGTCTAATATCTTAATAGTCTTCGCCGCCCTAAATGGCTGGGCCTTATATTTACACGGACCATAAAGCCGATTCTTATTGGCAGTAATGCCGGCGGACCAAGAGATATAACCCTTTTCTTCACAACGATGACTACCTCCCCTTTCTTTTCATTGAAAGGAGATATATAACAAGGATTTTTTTCCTTCATATCTTAAGACGATGAAGATGGAGCACCAGATTACAGCTCGCCACAAAACTACTGATCGTTATATGACGAGGAACGGAAAGGGTTGATCTTTTGGGTTTTTAAAGAGGGGGCAATTCCTCTAAATAGCAACGTAGCGATCAAACCAGAATTTGGGAATGGCCTTTTTTTTTTTAAAGTCACGCATACCTATTAAATGACTCACTACTCTCTTCAGTCACGGCGCCCTGGGAGAACTGACAGTTGCTCACAGTCGCCAACATTTTTAAATCCATTATATTAACTTCACCGTCGTCTCGTTCGTCCGTCCTTACGGTGTGGCGGAAAAACAAAAGTAAAAAATTACCAACTTTCCGTCATGCTGTCGAGCTGAAATTTTGCACATAGACTCGTGTCACCTAACAATGACTTGTTATCAAAATTTCAGATCGATCGAATGTACAGTAATAAAATTAATGCACTTTTAGTGTATCTCTATATAAATGTATGGTAGTCTGATGTTGACATTCACGTGTTTGCTTGAGTTCACTCCAGCCATGGGTGACCACGCCCCCACCCCCACCTGTCCCATTGTTACACCAAGAGAGTTCAGTCACGTTTAGTCTGTAAATGTTTGAATATAATCAATACTTTTAGTAATTTTTCATATATAAAGGATTTATAGTCAAAAACTTAGTTTAAAACGGGTTGTTTTTATTTAAAATTATCTTTACACAGGCGCCCGTTTAGATGGTTCGTAGATTCATATCACTTGAAATGTGTTATTAAAACATGAGCAGCCTGTCGAAGACCTGGATTGAGCTGACCGCTGAGAACCGTAAAAACCAGTTTGTAAACGAGATTTTACTTTGCTATTATTAATACGACCGGCAGGCAGAGGCGTATGATATGGAATACAGGGGTGACTGTTTTTCTTGTATTGAAAGTCTCACTGCTCCACCGTCTAAGAGTTTTTGGGCCCCTGAATACTGGGTACGTGTGGACCCCTCTGGACTCCACCTCGTGCCTGAAGCCATTTCAATGTCCCCACAGGACAACAACCTTGAAATATGTATGGGGCCGTCCATAAAGTACGTCACGCTATTTTTGACCCCCCTCCCCTCTGTTACAAAGTGTCACAAATCTCCCGACCCCCTACCTCCCTAAAGAAAGTCACACTTTTGAAAAAGTTTGGTCTCAGGTTTTTATGACTGTAGGGTTTTTACAGCGGGCAGTAGGATTGTTTATCCATGTGATAACCTCTATTAAAAACGAAATTATAATTTAGATTATCTTTAGCCCTTTACTATAATAACTAAAAAAAATGGAACAGTCCAATGTATGAACATGTATTTATCATATATTTTAAAGAAACTTAATGTAATCGTTTTTAATTTTATGAAAATAATGATTATATTATACAAATATTACCTCTAAATCCTAAATGTTTTGTATTATAATACAAATTCCAAATTTCTTGATCAGTGATATAATTATTCGGCAGACAACATAGAAATAATAACACCTTCGGTAAGTCTTCGCAACAGTATACTAGCGCTCTCAACTAGCCTGAGGAATTGTAAACAACACATTGAAAAGATACGCATTTCATGCTATTTTGACATAAAACTAATTCTAGTGTTTCACAAAATTTGTGAAAATTATTTTTAAAACTATTAAATTTTACTTTTAAAAAAATTAAAAATTAAATGTGACGTCAAAATTGGCTTGACCCCCTCCCCCCGTAACACTTTCTTACCCCCTCCCTTGGAGCGTGACGTACTTTACTCTCAAGCCAAATTTAAAAATAAAATAAGATGTTTATTGAATATTAATTGAAAAAATATTAAGTAAATGTTCAATTAATATTAATATGTATGAAAGGTAAGTAAAATAGATATTTTTTAAATGAATGCACGAATAGCTGTAAACTATGACAATCTTCCTGCCACTATTAACTAACTTACTAAGTATAAATTTTGTATAAAATATAACATATCTATATATTATATAATGTACACTTAAGTAAATGTTTACATTTTTTAGAAAACTGTGACGTAAAACACGATATTCCGAGGAACATCTTTAGCGAACCGTTCATTGTGCAGTAAAGTTTTTCCGTCAATTTTCGTTGTAAGCTAAATTTTTCAACTTTTTAATTGTCCGCATACATATCTACGCGCACAGCATCAACATTTTAAAAAATCAAGCGTGGCTGACGGGGCCCCCTTCCACTGGTGCCCCTGAATAAATTCTTGGATTCATCCCCTGGCGGCGACCCTGGGGGCAACTTTGACCCACAACGTGTGGCTACTGCGTTTAGTTCACCAAAGACATTTTGTTAAATACATACATTAAAGTTTAACATTTTATTGTTTTAAAAAAAAATATATTTGAAAATTCTATTGTTTTGACTTTTTAAAGAAAACTATGTACCTCAGTAATCTAGTTAAATATGTTATTATGTCATTCTTTTATCCAAAAGGTACATCTATGTTTTGAAAAGTAAAAAAGAATTTACCCTAAAAAAACAAAACTCCTCCGCTATATTGTCTCAATGAAAGAAATTGACATTTGGTGAAGAAATAACATAGATCTAATGCCCGATACGCCTTATACAACTCCCTCTCCCCCAAATGTCACAGGACTCAGTTATATCTATATCCTTTATTTTACCAAACTATGTATCGATCTCGAACATGTGATTATTGAAATGACTCCAAGGCCCCAGTCACTCAGACAATCAATATTTACCTGGTGAAAGGACCCCAAGTTCCTCATATTTCCTAGCTTTCAATCCCACCTGGTGTTGATTGAAAGGGCCCCAAATGCCCCCACATTCCCTAGCTTGGTGTTTATTGAAAGGGCCTCAAGGCCCATTCCCTCTGGCTATCAATCCCCGCCTGATGTTTAGTCGAAGACTCCGTCGATACAAACAGGAGATAAATATTCTTCCAGGCGGTAATAACGTCGGACAAATGTGAGTTAGAAAAAAGAACAACCAAAGAAACGTTGAGGAAGAAAACAAGAGAAAAAGCAGGGATGAAAATATCTTATTAAACGTCCAGGAAAGAATAACGGTTGGTTCGGTCCAATGGACACGTGAGAACGGCGCATCAGGTCTGGTCCCACTATTTATGCAATGCTTTCCCCCGAGGGCCTTCTTACTATGCATGAAACCGTATTAGACAGCGCAGCCTTAAGTCTTTGGAAGCCGCACTTCCTAACAGGAGGAGGGAATTTTATGTTGTATGGGGAAATAGAACCTGGGTAGAACCGGGGAGGTTACCCAGAAAGTGAGGGGTGGGATACGGCCGAGTCGGGGTACGGACGGCGTGGTGTGGTGGCTTGGTTCTGGGAAAGGGGTCAAGCGTAGTGGGTAAGGGTTACATCTGCGAAATTAGGGGGCTGAAATTGGTGACTTTTGGCCAAATCACTTGTAGCTGATGTAGAAATATCAATCAGGTTCTGTTTTTTGTTTACGGTCATCAAGATTATGTTGATCAAAAAATATAATGAATCTGGTATTCCTCATAAACTCACGAAGTCCGTTACGACAGCCTGATTGTTCTGTGAGGTGTTAATTCAACGAAACAAAATTTACCATAGAGATCTAACAGGATTTAATTCGTTGCGAGCTCGTGCGAAATTTTTCAAACCATTATAGAATGATGTTTAGAAAAGTAAGAACACTTACCTTAACTGAGACTGATTTGGGCTGCAGATAATCGTGCTAAGAAATTGCTTAAGAGATGTGGTGCGGTGGGGTTGGGTTTTGGAAAGAACAAAATTTACTGTGTGAACATAATAATAATAATAATAATAATAATAATAAAATGATAATTTATATAGCGCTGTATCCCAGCAATGAGCCGGGCTCACAGCGCTTTACATGGAGATAATAATACATATACTAATTAAAGAAACATTCATATCATTCTCACTACATAAATGACAATAGGTTACACATCAGCTACGTTAATCATTTAAAAAAATGATGTTTCATTAATTTTCAAAATAAATTTTAAAAAGATGTGTCTTAAGTGCAGTCTTGAATGACTTAGCAGTTGAAATACTGCGGATGTGTAATTTGGAAGAGAATTCCATTGTTTGGCTGCACAAAAAGAGAATGACCTTTCGCCAAATGTTTTAGTTTTTGTCTTAGGAACATAGAGAATGCGTGTATCTGCAGAAGAGCGTAGCTGACGACTTGGTGAGTAGACCGACAAAAGTTCAGTAAGATATGAAGGGCATGAGTCAGAAAAGAAGTTGTGACACAGAACGGCCAGTTTGTAATCAATTCGGGCTTGTATGGGTAGCCAATGAAGTGAGTAAAGTAGCGGAGTGATTGTTCTGTTTGTAATGGAGTGGTCTGGGTTTAACTTGGATGAACTGGGCTGTTCTTTAGCGGAAGCTCCAATTGCTCTAGTTTTGCTGTGGGGGTGGGGAGAACTCGCCCAAATTGGCTTCTTTCTTGAGGGAGTGTCTAAACTGGCAGATGGTCTTCTCATTGAGAAAATCCACCATTCTATTCACTTCAGTTTTGTTTATTCGCCATGCCGAAGCAAAAATTTTTATAACAAAGACATAATTTTCTATCTCTGAAAATATCGAGCAGAAAGGTTTAACAGAGGAACAACATCGCAAAAGGCTTTGTTTTAATTACCTCAGTTTTCTACCCCCCATCACCTTTGTCTCGATTTTTGATGGTCCGGTGCGCTGTTTGTCCTATAAAACGTGTTCGACCAGACAAGCTGTGTCCGTTTTACAGGGTAGCATTTTTATTTAGATGTGTTTATAAAATCTGTGTTAATCTTGAGAGTTTTAATAATGAAGTATTTGCAAGTTGGTGTGTTTTATTTTTAATTAATTTTTATTTTTACATACATGCACCTAAAGACCAATTATTTTTGTATTCTATTTTTTTTTCAAATACCGCTGATAATACAGCTAAAATAATTAAATTTAACGGTTAATTAATTTTTTTAAATATTAAAAATCGCAGTGAAGTTTAAGTTGGATCTAGAAGCGAGCTCCCCTGATTTCACCAAAATGTCCACGGCATTGTTTAAGGGATTGCCTATGGTAAGGAGAGATAAAAGGTGAACATCTGTCGCTACCAAGTGAGTACCGTAGGCAGAGGCGTCACTAGGGTTGGTGTCACCCGGGGCGGTAGCTCATGGTGTCACCCAGGGCGGTAGCTCCTGATGTCACCCCGTCATGATTTAACCCATAGAACTCCTCCGAGTTTTCCAGTGCAAAATAACGGGAATATATAGAATTGTACAGCCTGGTGTCACCCCCTGATGGTGTCACCCGGGGCGTCCCGCCCCCACCGCACCCCCCTAGCGACGCCACTGACCGTAGGCTCATTCTATACACCATATAACGCCATGACACATGGAAATAATTTACAATTAGAAAACGCAAGATCTATTGGCCGGGGACATTCTCGCAATTTTAAAGTCTGGCGTTTTCAGTGACTGTGGACGGTGTTAATGTTGGAAAGTGAGGAAAGTGTTGATGTTTAATTCTTTTAATTACATCACATAAAGTTAGGTCAATTAGGTCATCTCAAATGTGACGTCATAAAGCTTTGCCCCCCCTACCCCCCATAAAAGCCTATTCGAAAATGAGAACGTTTCAAATCACTTTAATGTCATTAAGTATATATTTAGTTTAAGACTGCATGGTAGGGGAAAACTTTTTAAAGTTTCACCTTGCGATGCAACAATAGTTTTTAAGGCCCCTCCCCCTCGTCCCATATCGTCATAAATGTGTACCTCCCCCCCACCCCTAAGTGGCATCATTTATGGACGGCCTATAAAATTAAAAAAAAACAAAGCACACACACACACACATAGAATAACTATAGCGCCAAAAGCATGGTGATTGTGACTTAGTTTAGGCCCGCCAACGCCAACATCCTCAGAGAGACAAATTCGTATCAAATTCTTTTGAGAAATCGTTTTGCTTATCTAATCCTTTTTAGTAACTCAACCATGAGACCAATTAATTGGGTTTATCTAGCCTAATACATATATCAAATAGAATACATGGGAGCTTTATCATTAAACAAACACGCCAGTAAACATTTCGTGTATTGTGTCATGTTGGTTTTGATAAAGCGCGATTTATCGTTTTCTTACACAATTTGTGTATTTTCTATTTGGTCTGGTCTAGAAATCTAGATGACTCAGTATACTACCATATACCTTTATATTTTAGTAAGTGAAAGAGGTTTCATATTAGAATTATTAAGTTTAATTATAGTCGTTTCGTTTCTTTTTCTGTTATATTACCTCCTACTTATATTTTATTGTATTAGACATCCTTGTTACACGGTCTGATTTGCTGTAACGTGTTGAAAACGTTTGATTTTGTCTTTAAAAAGTAAAATTATGGGCATTTTAGTATTGCCATTTCTGTGGTTTCCAATTTTCAAGGAAATGAGTTTTAATTATTTACATTTACAAATTACGTCTGAAGTGCTCTGCTAAATTTATGTGATAAATGATTAATTTTTAAGCATATTTTGTGCATTCGTTTTACATTACAAAGTTAAAAATTAATAATAATATTAAAAAATGTAAAGAAATACTTTACTTTTTTTTTT
>MUZC01000076.1:278658-288898 GCA_002072015.1 Radix auricularia | reverse complement strand
CATAGCGTATCATGCCCCGCCGACTTGCTCGTCATAAATAGTGCAAAGAGAGGCGGGGGGGGCGCTGAGAAAACGGACACAAACAGCAGCACGAAGTAATGGGGGAAAAAGGCGAGTAAACGAGGAGGCCTGTGCGGTTGTTATTACCTGCCCCCCCCCCAATAGTAATAGTATTAGTAATCGAGTGAAAATGATGTAGAAGGATGAATGGAATGGTTTCCTGTGAGAAGTCTGCACACGGCAGATTTTATTATTCCACACGAAACGAATTATTTTAGGCCTACATTCTTGCGATCGTGCGCGAATCAGTTGCTTGCGGTTTTCATTTACGGCTTTAGGCTTTACGGTATACTCTAAATTTTAATTTATCGGCATCACTTACACAAGTATACAATAGTATAGCAAAATCGGCTGATATACTTATAATCGGGCCAATACTAAAATTAAATCAAAATCTAAAAAAAAAGAAATTATTTAAATAAATTTAGATTTTAGAATTAATACACACAAATAATGTCGTATTTTAATATATTTATGCGTTTACAATTTACAGAAGAGTTTCTTAAGATTTAATTCTTTCCTGTTCCAGGTGTTTACTACAAAGAGTGACTAAAACTAGTCGTAGCAGAAGTTGAGTATGTCGTAGCACTAGTTTCCTGACTAGCGCTACGACATGTAACGCTAGCAACATCCGACCGGTTCGTCTGCTGTTACGACAATCTTGTAACGCTAGCAACATCTGACCGGATCGTCTGCTGTTACGACATGTCGTAGCACTAGTTTCCTGACTAGCGCTACGACATGTCGTAACGCTAGCAACATCCGACCGGGTCGTCTGCCGCTACGACAAAATTGTCGTAGCGCTAGCCACATCCTTTTTTAAAATTTCATTTCGAGCAAAAAATTGAAGCTACAAAAATTACAGGCAAAAAAATGTAAAACTGATAATATAATAATTTTAATGTTTATTTTGAATATTTAGTCATTCTCATAAATTGTAAGGTAATTAGATCATTAATTGTGTGTTTTAATGTATAAGTAAAAATAATAAACTGCACATACTGCTTATTGATATCAAAACAAAACTCAGTATAAGGGAAACAACTACTTTTAAAGGAACAAATATATTTCTTATGTAAACATGGAAATTTCAGTCATACAATGTGAAACAACTAGATTTATAAAAATTATTACACATTATTTAAATAACAGAAAATAGGAACAAAGCAAAAAAGAGCAAAGAAAAACTATTAAATCACATTTAAATTTGTAATGGATAACTTTTCATCCTGTGCGAATAACATTAACATCAACAAAAGGACATCTGAATGGACTTTGAAAACTGCTGTAAGCAACATCATTATCCTGCAGCGACTTGGATTGACTTTGGCAACTGATGAAAGCTCAAAAGGTATGTTCCAGAATGCTTGAAATCATATGCTACGCAAAAGGCACTAAGGCAATGATGTTTCCTCCAAAAAGTACTTGGGTGCATTTCGAAAGTTGCATAGTCTTAGAGGCTGCCTAGGTGTTCTTTATTCACTGTAAACATCTGTTCTGCAAAATAACACAGCTTATAGTTTAAATAATATCAATGACATGGCAAACAATAAAAAAAATATGTCTTTTTAAAAAAAAAATTAAAACATTTAAAAACAAAAACAGGTTAATGTGTTAATAATAAAAATATACTTTAAAATTATAGAATATGGAATTACATTTTCCCTCTTTGATGCAGAAATTTTGCAATTTTCCTAAAGGTATTGTTCCAGGATATTCGTAATCATTCTTAGCAAAAAGCCCAAAAGAAACTTGGATGGACTTTGGAAGCTGTATAGGTGAGCTTGATTAATTGGACACATCTTTTCTGAAAATATAACTGCTTATGTGTTAGATTAATAAAATCAATAACATAGCAAACAAGTAAAATAACAGATGTCTAAGAAAACTAGTGAAAAAGGCAAAATATCGGTTAATGTGTTAGTAATGTGAATATACTTTAAATGATAGAATATGGAATTACATTTTACCTCTTTAATACAGAAATTTTGCTATTTTCCAAAAGCTAATGTTCCAGGATGTTCGTCATAATCTTAGCAAAAGGCCAGAAAGAAACTTGGATGGACTTTGGAAGCTGCATAGGTGAGCTTGATTGTAAAAAGCTTTTCTGCAAAATATAACAGCTTATGTGTTAGATTAATAAATAGGAAACAAGTATAAATATAAATGTCTTAGAAAACTAGTGAGAGGAATATACTTGTTAATGTGCTAGTAACACAAATATACATTAAATTCTAGAATATGTAGTCATATTTTACCTCTTTAAAGCAGAACTTTTGCTATTTTCCTAAAGGTTTTGTTCCAGAATTTCATCATATTCTTAGCAAAAGGCGCCAACATCACTATGTTATCTACAAAGACAAACATGGATGGAATTTTGACTCTGCATAGGTGTGCTTGATTAATTGGACACATCTTTTCTGAAAATATAACTGCTTATGTGTTAGATTAATAAAATCAATGACATAGCAAACAGTAAAATAACAGATGTCTAAGAAAACTAGTGAAAAGGCAAAAATTAGTTAATTTGTTAGTAAGAAAAATATACTTTACATTCTAGCATATGGAATTACATTTTACCTCTTTGATACAGAAATGTTGCTATTTTCCAAAAGCTATTTTGCCAGAATGTTTAAAAATCGTGTTCTAAGCAAAAATCCTTTAAGCCAAGCTGTTTTCTTCCAAAAGTACTTGGGTGCACTTTGGAAGCTGCATAGGTGTTCTTTATTCACTGTAAACATCTTTTCTGCAAAATATAACAGCTTATGTGTTAAATTAAATAATATCCATGACATGGCAAACAATTTAATAACAAAAACAGGTTAATGTGTTAGGAATGTAAGTATAAATTATAGACTATGGAATTACATTTTACCATTTTGATGCAGAAATGTTGCTATTTTCCTAAAGGTATTGTTCCAGGATATTCGTCATCATATTCTTAGAAAAAGGCCAGAAAGAAACTTGGATGGACTTTGCAGACCAATGGAAGCTGTTTAGGTGTGCTTGATTAATTGGAAACATCTTTTCTGAAAATACAACTGCTTATGTGTTAGATTAATAAAATCAATGACATAGCAAACAAGTAAAATAACAGATGTCTAAGAAAACTAATGAAAAGGCAAAAAATTAGTTAATGTGTTGGTAATGTAAATATACTTTAAATTTTAGAATATAAAATTACATTTTACCTCTTTGATGAAGAAATTTTGCTATTTTCCTAAAGGTATTGTTTCATGATATTCGTAATCATTCTTAGCAAAAAGCCCAAAAGAAACTGGGATGGACTTTGGAAGCTGTATAGGTGAGCTTGATTAATTGGACACATCTTTTCTGAAAATATAACTGCTTATGTGTTAGATTAATAAAATCAATGACATAGCAAAGAAGTAAAATAACCGATGTCTAAGAAAACTAGTTAAAAGGCAAAATATCGGTTAATATGTTAGTAATGTGAATATACTTTAAATTATAGAATATGGAATTACATTTTACCTCTTTAATACAGAAATTTTGCTATTTTCCAAAAGCTATTGTTCCAGGATATTCGTCATAATCTTAGCAAAAGGACAGAAAGAAACTTGGATGGACTTTGGAAGCTGCATAGGTGAGCTTGATTGTAAAAAGCTTTTCTGCAAAATATAACTGCTTATGTGTTAGATTAATAAATAGCAAACAAGTATAAATATAAATGTCTTAGAAAACTAGTGAGAGGAATATACTTGTTAATGTGCTAGTAACACAAATATACATTAAATTCTAGAATATGTAGTCATATTTTACCTCTTTAAAGCAGAACTTTTGCTATTTTCCTAAAGGTTTTGTTCCAGAATTTCATCATATTCTTAGCAAAAGGCGCAAACATCACTATGTTTTCTACAAAGACAAACATGGATGGAATTTTGACTCTGCATAGGTGTGCTTGATTAATTGGACACATCTTTTCTGAAAATATAACTGCTTATGTGTTAGATTAATAAAATCAATGACATAGCAAACAGTAAAATAACAGATGTCTAAGAAAACTAGTGAAAAGGCAAAAATTAGTTAATTTGTTAGTAAGAAAAATATACTTTACATTCTAGCATATGGAATTACATTTTACCTCTTTGATACAGAAATGTTGCTATTTTCCAAAAGCTATTTTGCCAGAATGTTCAAAAATCATGTTCTAAGCAAAAATCCTTTAAGCCAAGCTGTTTTCTTCCAAAAGTACTTGGGTGCACTTTGGAAGCTGCATAGGTGTTCTTTATTCACTGTAAACATCTTTTCTGCAAAATATAACAGCTTATGTTTTAAATTACATAATATCCATGACATAGCAAACAAGTTAAATTACATATATCATTTAAAAATAAAATAACAAAAACAGGTTAATGTGTTAGTAATATAAATTATAGAATATGGAATTACATTTTACCTCTTTGATGCAGATATTTAGCTAAAGGTATTGTTCCAGGATATTTGTCATCATTTTCTTAGCGAAAGGCCCGAAAGAAACTTGGATGGACTATGGAAGCTGCATAGGTGAGATTGATTGTAAAAAGCTTTTCTGCAAAATATAATCGTTATGTGTTAGATTAATAAAAATAAATTCCGTAGCAAACAAGTATAAATATAAATGTCTTAGAAAACTAGTGAGAGGAAAATACTTGTTAATCTGTTAGTAACACAAATATACTTTAAATTCTAGAATATGGAGTCATATTTTACCTCTTTGATGCAGAACTTTGGCTATTTTCCTAAAGGTATTGTTCCAGAATTTCATCATTATATTCTTAGCAAAAGGCGCCAACATCACTATGTTTTCTACAAAGGCGAAATTGGATGAAATTTGGCAGCTGCATAGGTGTGCTTGATTAATTGGACACACCTTTTCGGCAAAATATAACTGCTTATGTGTTAGATTAGTAAAATCAATGACATAGCAAACAAGTAAAATAACAGATGTCTAAGAAAAGTAGTGAAAAGGCAAAAATTAGTTAATTTGTTAGTAAGAAAAATATACTTTACATTCTAGTATATGGAATTACATTTTACCTCTTTGATACAGAAATGTTGCTATTTTCCAAAGCTGTTGTTCCAGAACATTTAAAAATCATTTTCTAAGCAAAAATCCTTAAAGCCAAGCTGTTTTCTTCAAAAAGTACTTGGGTGCACTTTGGAAGCTGCATAGGTGTTCTTTATTCACTGTAAACGTCTATTCTGCAAAATAGCACATCTTATGTGTTAAATTAAATAATATCCATGACATGGCAAACAATTTAAATTACATCTCTCTTTAAAAAAATAAAATAACAAAAACAGGTTAATGTGTTAGGAATGTAAGTATAAATTATAGACTATTACATTTTACCATTTTGATGCAGAAATTTTGCTATTTTCCTGAAGGTATTGTTCCAGGATATTCGTCATCATATTCTTAGAAAAAGGCCAGAAAGAAACTTGGATGGACTTTGCAGACCAATGGAAGCTGTTTAGGTGTGCTTGATTAATTGGAAACATCTTTTCTGAAAATACAACTGCTTATGTGTTAGATTAATAAAATCAATGACATAGCAAACAAGTAAAATAACAGATGTCTAAGAAAACTAATGAAAAGGCAAAAAATTAGTTGATGTGTTAGTAATGTAAATATACTTTAAATTCTAGAATATGAAATTACATTTTACCTCTTTGATGAAGAAATTTTGCTATTTTCCTAAAGGTATTGTTCCAGGATATTCGTCATCATATTCTTAGCAAAAGGCCCGAAAGAAACTTGGATGGACTTTGGAAGGTGAGCTTGATTGTAAAAAGCTTTTCTGCAAAATATAACTGCTTATGTGTTAGATTAATAGAAATCTTCTGCGTTCTCAAAATCTTTTTTGAAGGAGGATTTAGATCACAAGCCCTATATCCGTGATGTATTGCGCTGTAGCTGTCAATTGGCTCAGATTACCATACAATTTATTGTGGAGGGTAGCTTCCTGGGGCCAAATGGCCGCTCGGGTGTGGAGGTACAGAGGGCAGTTTTGTAACACATGTTCCACGTTCTCTGCAGCTGTTCCGCAGGGGCACGTTTCAGTTTTACCAATTCGAAGTTTGCAGAACATGTGCTGCCTAAGTTTGTTGTGGCCCGTCCTTAGTCTGAATATGATGTTCTGAGATTGGCGGGGGAGTTTAAAGAATGCATCGCCCTCTGGATGGTGGGCTTTCAGCTCGGACCATCTTACTGCTTCACTACTTTTGAGAAATGCCTTTATTTCTTCGGGGTGTAGGGGTTGGTCTGACTGGACCTGTTTGCCTCCAGTTTTTGCCAGGGAGTCTGCTGTGTCATTTCCCTCAAGTTCCACATGGCCTGGGATCCATTGGAGAACAAGTTCTTTTGTTATTTTACTTAAATTCTGTAGTTCTATGTTGAGTGATCGATTGATCGAGCGGTTTGGATCACGGAGAGATTGGAGCACTTTTTTTGCATCAGTGAGGAATACAATTTTGCTGTTTTTGGAGAGCGGATGGGTTGTAAGAAACCCTGCAGCAAGCTCTAGTGCTTTCCTTTCCTCTCTAGTGCTGTCTGAGATGCTTCCTATGGCAGTTGCTTTTTCAAGGTGTTCTCCATTAGGCCATTTTATGAGGATGCCAGCTCCTCCATTTTTTGTGTTTTTTACTGAAGAGCCATCGGTGTAGACTCTTACCCGTGAGTTCTCAGGGTATTGGGTATTGGTCACTGATGTTTTTACAATTTCTTTCAGTATATTGGTTGCGTAGTCAGATTTTATTTTAATGTTGCTTAAATTTTCTCTGATTTTTATTGGTGGACTTGGGTCCCAGGGTGGGAAGTGGCTGTGGGGTTGGGTCGCTTTAATTTCGATGTCAATTTTGTGTTCATTTTTTAGCAGTTTGGCTTCTTGTATAAAATTTGATCTATGGAGTCTTTTTGAAGAGTGGTATTTTTGCATCTTGGGTTTAAGGGGGTGATGTCCTGATGCTTCTAATTTGGTGAATTGAGTTAAGGTTTTGGTTTCTCGTCTAACTCCCATAGAGCTTAGGGTAGCTAAGTCCTCCATGGCTCTGATTGGGGTAGTTTTCATTGCTCCTGTTATTATTCGTAGCCCTAGGTTTTGAACTTTGTCTATTTTTTGGAGGTTCAATTTTGCTTCTGTGCCCCAAACTGAGGCTCCGTATTCAAGGGTAGGTCTAATGTAGCTGGTGTAGGTTTTCTTCTGGATGGAGTGGTTTGCGCCCCAGTCTGAGCCAGCTAGTTTTTTCATCAGAGCTAGTCTTTGGATTCCCTTTTTTTTGAGCATTTTCTATTTGGTTTCTCCAGGTTAATCTTGGGTCAAAAGTAACACCTAGATATGTCGGATTGTCATTTTTTTTCCAAGATTGTTTTGTCAAGGGTAAGTTTGACGCTATGTTGTTTGGTTGAAAGGGAGAAGATTGTGTAGGTAGTCTTTTTGGTATTTATGGATATACCCCATTTTTTGGACCATAGATTGAAATTGTTTAGTGCTTCTTGTAGCCTAAATTTTGAAGTGCCCGTGTATTCCTCTGTGCTAAGGAGAGCCAGATCATCAGCGTACATGCTGCTTTTTACTTTTTTGGGGATAATTTGTAGTAAGTCGTTTATGAAAATTAGAAACAGTGTGGGTGACAGAACACCTCCCTGGGGAACTCCATTTTGTATCGTAGATGTGTTGCTTCTTTTGCCTTGCATTTTGACTAGAGCTTTGCGATTTGTTAGATATTCTGTAATCCAGTTTAACATTTGGTGGGATACCTGAGTATTGAGTAGCTTTAGAATTAGATTTTCTTTCCAGACCTTGTCAAATGCTTTTCCTAGGTCAACCCAGACGACGATAGTTGATTTCTTTTCCTGGAAGCCATCTTCTATTTCTTGGGCTATGTAGGCTATTTGATCTCTGTTGATCTGCATTTTCTGAAGCCTGCCTGTTCATCTGCTAGTAAATTTTCGGATTCAAGTATCCACATCAGTCTATTATTTACCATTCTTTCCATCAGTTTTTAGACGCAACTAGTCAGACTTATTGGTCGGTAGCTGTCAACTTGGCTTCTTGGTTTGCCATGCTTCGGTATTGGGATCATAATAGCCTTTTTCAGAATAGTTGGAATTTTTCCAGATTTCTAGCTGGCATTGTAAATTTGTAGAAGTTTTTTCTTAGCCAGTGGTCCGAGGTGGGTGAGCATATCGTTTGAGATCTTGTCTATTCCTGGAGCTTGTTTGGGTTTGAGGAGATTCATAGAATTGATGAGCTCTTTCATAGTTAGGTTTTCGATCATTCCATGAGACTAAGTGAGGTGTAGCTCTTTTTGGAGCTTTTTCTATTTTCTCTTTTACTTCTTTGGATCTCTTTTTGTCAATACTAATATTTCCTACGCTACTGAAGTGGTTTATAAATTTTTGAGCAGCTTCACGGCCTGTGAGATTTTTATTGTCTGCTTCTAAGACTATTGGAGAGCTTTGGTTTTCTTCTTGGTTGAGACTTTTTGCAATTTTCCAAAGTTTGTGACCATCTCTGTCCACATTTAGTTGTTCATTAATAGAAATAAATTTGATAGCAAACAAGTATAAATATAAATGCCTTAGAAAACTAGTGAGAGGAAAATACTCGTTAATGTGTTAGTAACACAAATATACATGTACTTTAAATTCTAGAATATGGAGTCATATTTTACCTCTTTAAAGCAGAACTTTTTCTATTTTCATAAAGGTATTGTTCCAGAATTTCATAATTATATTCTTAGCAAAATGCACCAGCCAACATCACTATGTTTTCTACAAAGACAAACTTGGATGAAATTTGGCAGCTGCATAGTTGTGCTTGATTAATTGGACACATCTTTTCTGCAAAATATAACTGCTTATGTGTTAGATTAATAAAATCAATGACATAGCAAACAGTAAAATAACAGATGTCTAAGTAAACTAACGAAAGGGCAAAAATTTGGTTAATGTGTTAGTAAATGTAAATATACTTTAAATTATAGAATATGGAATTACATTTTACCTCTTCAATACAGAAATGTTGCTATTTTCCAAAAGCTATTGTTCCAGAACGTTTAAAAATCATGTTCTAAGCAAAAATCCTTTAAGCCAAGCTGTTTCCTTCAAAAAGTACTTGGGTGCACTTTGGAAGCTGCATAGGTGTTCTTTATTCACTGTAAACATCTTTTCTGCAAAATAAAACTGCTTATGTTTTAGATTAACATTCCACTAACATGGTAAACAAATTACAATTACAGCTGTTTTAGAAAACTAGTTTAAATCATAATAATTTAAAAATAAATATAACCTTTATAATAGATAACCAAAATTACATTTTACCTTTTCTTATGTAGAATTCCACCTTTTTGCAAATGTCTGGTACAGGAATTTGTGCTGAAAAAATAATCAAAATTGCCAATGCCAGTATGTGGCCACATAAATTTGAATGGACTGGAGAATGGTTGCAGCTAATTCAATGAGTAGGATATACAGTGATTAAATTTTCGGCTAAAACCTATATCTCCGACCGGAGCGTCGCGTCTCTTCCTGTTGCTATGATGGATAGTTGTTATTTTAATTTTAGGGTTTGGGTTAGGTATAGCTTTAGAATTTTCGGAAAATTCACGGGGCTCGCACTATTTTTCCGGGCCGGTGACGTGCCATAGCAACGGGATGGCCGCCGATAAGGTCGGCCCGGTCGGAGATATAGGTTTTAACCAAATTTTCTGCAAACTGCAAAGTATTACTGCTTTTGTAAAAACTTTTGTGTTAGATTAACACACCAGTGTCATAGGTAATAAAGAACAATAACAGATCTTATAGAAAACTAAACAAAATCAAAGGGTTTATATGTTGGTAACACAAATAGATATATATTTTAATTTTTTTTTTTATTTTGAAAATTAAATTTTACCTTTTCTTATTTCCAAACTATCTTTTACAAGAATGTTCGCAATAATACTCAGAGCAAAATATCCCAATACCAATTTGTTTCCTACAAAATGCATGCTGGTGGACTTTGAAGACGGATTTAACTTGTTTATAACAAAAATATATGTCAACAGTAAACCTTGACTTACTTGAAAAAACGAGAAGCGTTTCCAAGGCAAGCTGGGCGCAAAATGGTGAAATTCAACTCTCATAACAAATGTCGTGAACTCATTCCCCCCCCTACCCCCCCCCCCCCCCCCC
>MUZC01000076.1:232407-272355 GCA_002072015.1 Radix auricularia | reverse complement strand
GGGGGGGGGGGTCCGTAGAGCCCACCCCTTCCCTTAAAAAAATAATAAGATTCATTCTTTTTCACATCCCTGAATTTTTACATTTCAAGGATAAATTTTAAATAGAAGGGTTATTTGTATTTGTTTTTCAATAGTTAAGTTGCCTAATTCAAGAAATTAATAAACAATAAATTGGCATCTTCCATCCATCTCTATGGCGCTACAGCTCCATGTAATTAGGGTTGCAACTTTAGCCTGCCCCACGACCTGCTTCCACTAAGTCCTAATCAATGTCCTTGTCCTCCAACATTGGTTGCCCAGTTGCTGTCGGTGTTTCTCAACACGGCTGGCAAGATCAGTAGTAACTGACTGCGGCTATTTTAAATGTTTTTTTTTTAATTTTTAAATTGAGAGCCGCATTGAAGCTGTTTGTGCATGGGTCAAACCTAGCTTTGAATTTGAAATCTCCCAGTAATCTTTGCTTTGTAACACATCTTTCCTAAATTGTACGCGAGCAGCATTGTAGAGCCGCATGTGGCTCGCGAGTCGCGATTTGGCCACTGTTACTTTTAACTCTACATCTTCTATGCATCTAAGCCTAGGTGGTGACTGTTTCTGCTTTGTATATATATATTGCGAGTGTGTGAAATAGAACCCAAAAGTTACATCGCACTGGGTTGTTGGTTTTATTTCTTATCTGGTCGAATCCTTTAAAATAAAAAAATAAATAAATAAAGTTATCGTTGCAAATACAAGACAGGCAAATTAAACTTTTCTTATGAAAAATAATCATGTAATGTAATATATCATTACCGGTGTAACAGGAAAACAAAGTCTTGTGCTACACATAGATTATAGGCCTACACAAGGGAGTGCCTGTGTCACTGCGTGTAGCATTTCTTCTCTAATTACCTAAGGGGGCGTCTATAAATGACGTCACATGATTTTGGCTGATTTTTTCACCCCATCCGACCCACCTCCCATCTGATGTCGTCACAAAAAATAGACCTCCTCCAATATAACGTCACAAAGCTTTGCTTTCCCCCATAAAAACCCTTTTTTCTATTTGAAAACGAGCTTGTTTAAAAGCATGTTCTTGGTCATTTAATTATTTATTGATTGTAGGCCTGCATTCTAATATCGCGACGCGCGTGGAGCCATGTGAAACGTCATCCTATAAATTGGAAGCAATCAAATATTTAAGTGGAA
Organism: Radix auricularia; assembly: GCA_002072015.1. Taxonomy (NCBI): domain Eukaryota; kingdom Metazoa; phylum Mollusca; class Gastropoda; family Lymnaeidae; genus Radix; species Radix auricularia. The sequence continues at coordinate 271,167 of MUZC01000076.1, read as the reverse complement.
CTTTTATTTAAAGTTGCTTGTTTTGACGTGATCACCGAATTCTTAAATTCCATCCCTTCATCACACATCACCACAAATGTGTGACCCCCCCCCACTTCCTAGGTGCGCGACGTCATTTATGGATGGCCCCTAATTATAATTATGTGGTTGTGGCTGGGGAGATGCTCCAGTAAGGCATAACTTTTACTTGGTGGCAGCATTTTTTCTTCGAACATTTTGTGTTCTGCCAATATTTTTGTTTTGTATTGTTTTGACCGTGCATCAGGATTTTTAGAATAGTTATGTTTATCTTAGTTATAGGTAGTATCGCATTGAGTCGCATTATAGTGGCTTATTATTTTAAAAAATAATCAGGTCAGGTAGCGACTGCGTGGATTCACGGGATAATGAACTAATAAACTACAGGTTCCTTCACGTGAAAATTTATAGGTTAAAAAATATGTATGAGTGAACAACATTTAAACTAGGGTTGTAGTGTAGTGAACGGATGGTTATTGCATTTATATTAGGGCTGCGGAAATTAATGATTAAGTTAACAATGATTGGTTATTTTTAATAAATTAAAATTAATTTGATCGTTTAAAATTTAATAAAACATTGCTAATATTTTTCTAATTTAGTAATAATTTATATTTTTGGTTACATACATACTTTTCTCTCGTATTATTATAATTTATTTAGACCGACATGTTATCAAAAAGGTTTTTCCTCCTAATTTCTTGCATAACGAATTTTCTTAGTTACATCACGCAATTTGGAAGCCATGGAATTATCGCGATTCTACCGATTTCGGCGAAATAAAGAATTGCAACTGAATAGTATTAAGAGGATCTATTGTTTAGCATACATGCGTTATAAAAATATAATAAATCTAAAGTAATCGATTAAAATTTTACCCGAATAACCGCAAAAATTAATTTTAACCAGCACTAACGCTAGTTGATATATATATATATATANTCGGACCAGGCTTATTCGGTTCACCGATACTTTCCCATTTTTTATTTGTGGGTGACCGGGGGGGGGGGTGGGAGAGTTTGTTCAACTAAAAACAATAAGCTCGTGATTCTTGTGCGAATGTGAAAGTGAATGTCTCAAGTTTCAGACTCCAAAACACGCTTTTAAACGACGTTTTTTTTAATGGGGTGGGGTGGTGCGGCGGAACAAGGCATGAGTTTTTTTTCCCCCGTGTCTACCAGCATTAAAGCTTCACTTTTCATCAGTCCAAGTTGCGGCTAGTTGTGAATTCAATCAGTTGCTGCCTGGTTTCCAAAACTGAATTTCAGATATATCAAGTCGTCTATAAGTATAAAATTGTTTAATTTCAAAAGTAAGTTATGTAAGTAATAAATAATTGCAATACAAATGTAGTTAGTTATTGATTTTTTGTTATCATATTCTTGTATTATCGCAGCTGATAATGTGGCCCAATGAGCAAACCAAATGAACTAAAATTAGATTCATTTAATTGATCAGGAAAGATTAATAGACCGCGCTGGTAATAGTGGATCCGGGAAAAATCAGAAATAAATTTAACTTTATTTTTTGTACTGAAATCAACATTTAACCCTAGAAACAGTTATTGAGCCAGTTGACCTCTAAAAGTAGGAAACAAGACTTTGACTCAACCATAGACTATTGGTTTATAGTTTATAAGAATGCTACGATTTTGAGATGGTCACACAAAGCCTACTCACCTTTACTTTTACTTCCAATACTAATACCCATTTCTTAATTTCCAGGTCAAATTCCCTATGAGCCAGTGTTAGGCCTATCAGTTTGAGAAAAATTATTATTCAATATAGTTAATTATGGAGAAGTCTACTCTAAATGTACTCCTGATCAGTTTTTAAAAGCAGTTTACTCTTTCACAGGTAATAGCAAAACTAACCATGCAATACAGCAGTATTCTACTCGTTATCTCCCTTGCGTTTGTCAAGAGTGCTGAAGTAAGATTTGTATTTGTTTTTAAATTAATTTAAAAATATTGAAAATGTAATTAGACTTTATTTTTAAAAAATAATCGTGGCAGTGTTAAAATATGTTCATAATTTTTCATACATTTTTTGTCTCAAAATTTTAAATTTGAATAGGTTGATTTTCAAGTTTTAAAAAAAATTTTCAGGTGGACAGGAATTTTTTGTTCATTGACTCGGCCTTGAATACCGCAGATGTCCCTGTTGTTGGAGATTTGTTGATCCCTGAACTCTTGAAGCAACTGGGTCTTGATACTCTCATTTCACTTGTCAATAAGGCTGGCCTCGCTGCAACCCTATCTGGACCAGGTAAATGGGATGAAATGGCAACATGATCGTGCTAGGACTTAGGAAATGCCATTTTAAAAATAAAGATACTGGACCCTTTATTTTAATACTGATGATGCATGTAACTGTAAAATTCAACAAACAAACAAAAAAAAAAAAAGTTTAAGATGGAATTTCAAAAGAGTTGATGGGATCTATTTCATTTTCATCAGCAGGCAGCTGAGATATTTTTAAAATCAAGGCTTTCAATTTATTCAAGATCTAATTAAAAAATTTACACTCCCGAATAATTTTGTTCCAAATTCAATCATATTTAGCAACATCTTATTATTTTCTTTATGTTTATAATTATATTTGTTCACAGGTCCATTCACTGTCTTTGCCCCTACCAATGACGCATTATCTAACTTGCCAGCTTGGGTTAAAAAAGCTGTTTCCAACGTAACAATTTTGACTGCTGTTCTTGAGTACCATGTCCTAGCTGGAAGTGTCAAATCATCCGCACTGGCAAATGAGCTACTTGTTGACACAGTTTTGTCAGGAAAGAAGCTTCGCATCAATCTCTATGATAAACAGGGTACAACCGTGGTAAGTCTTCTTGATATGAAATATCCAGTAATCATTAATCACAAGCACAGCTGATGTCCTTCTGAAGAGCTTTGATTTTAAAAGAACATGTAGACTTTGCAGGCTATTGCAATTCAGCTTTATTCTGAATATGAACTCGTTAAATTGTTCATGTTAGAAATCATGTATCATTTAGTAAGAAATAATTTCATTTATATTTTTACAAATTTTTGTTTTAGTTCACTCTTATTTTGTTCACATCAATTTCACCATTACCTGAAAAATTATTGCACATGTATCAATTAAAAAAAAAAATACAATTCTGGGGATAACAGAATCAAGATCAAGTAATTTATTTGCTTCTTTAAGAAAATAAATGCCAAGTTTGTATATATTTTTAAAACAAATTGCATACAGGAGAGATGTCTGTTCAAAATGCAAGTTAATTTTTTTTTGTTTATTTTATGTTCTTTGATCCAAAATTTTAAGTTATTATTTCCTAAGTAATAAAAGTTCCCAACTGGTGGTATACGCAATACTAAATATTTACATGCATAATTATCCAAATTAATTTTTTTATCTAAACTAACTTTAAAGGCTACAGCTCAGTGTGCCCAGATTGACCTGTCAAGGGTTGATCAAATTGCAACCAATGGCATTGTACATGTTCTCAATGGAGTCATGCTACCACCTGCTGGAAATATTGTCCAAGTCCTGGTCGAGTGTCCCAAGTTCACGACACTTGTTACAGCCGTTAAAGCTGCTGGCCTAGTTAATGCACTTAGTGGTAAGCTATTTTATAAAAAACTCTTAAATAATAGCAATTTTCAAATTTAAATAGTTTGGTGTTGGAATCCACATAAACTTATTGTTTAATTTAATTAATATTAACACTAGCATTCATTTCCTGAGTGTCATAAAATATTTCAAATCAACAGGTGATGGACCTTTCACACTTTTTGCACCCACTGACAAAGCCTTCAAGAAGTTGCCACCCCAAGTCCTTGACAACCTTTTGAAGAATGTAACTGCTTTAACAAGTATGACCTCATTATTTTTCATTGAAAGTTTTTTTTTTTTAGAGACTACGTACTACATAAAAACTATGCAACAAATTAAAAAAATATATATTTGGTGTAATTCCATGGTATTAAAATTTTGAACCAATTTATCAGATATTGACTTTTGTTTAAAACAAAAGTATACCCTGAAATGTGTATAAAATGACAGTAGTTGAAGTAGTTGCTAATATAATTCAGTAATATTAGCTCCACTCTCAATAGGTTTTTCTGTCACAAGGGTAAGTAATAAGCCATACTAAAAAAAAAAATTTCATCTCCCACTCTTATACTTTTTGACTAGGAGTATTTTTTTTCCCCTTTCCCTACTAACAGGAGTTCTAGAGTACCATGTTGTTGCTGGCACTTTTTGCAGTGCAGGTCTCTTCAATAGTGATGTACCCACTCTGGCCAAAGACACTGTTAAAATTCAGATAAATGGAGGTGAGTTCTGTGCTTCATTAATAGCTAATGCAAATAATTTGCACTTGCACATTCTACTTTGGTCATGAGTACTAAATTTCATCTATAACTAATATTTGTTACATTCTGTGCACCAAATAGATTTTTTTTTCAAAAGAACTTTTCAAAGAGTTAAATTTCAAAAATTGCTTTCATCTTATTAATTAAATTTGAATAAAAACTTAAATATTATCTTTATGATTATGTTTCAGGCAAAGTTACAGTAAACAATGCCAGAGTTCTTGTGGCAGATGGCAGTGTGACCAATGGAGTGGTACATGCTATTGACCAAGTTCTCATTCCACCAAACTTGATCAACTAAAATTTTTTTTCCATTTTATTAAAATGCCATTAGTTGTTGAATTAAATATTACTAAACTAAATAGAATATTTGTACCTTATGTAAGTTCTTGTTGCAATTGATAATTTTTTTTACTGTTTAAATAAAACAATAATCAAAATCACTAACTTGTTATTTACAAATCGGCTTTGACTGAATCAGATTAGCACAAAAGTTGTTGCCTAGGCAAATAGTGTAGCTCGATTTAGTTTTCCTATGGTTACCCCATCACTTTGATGATGATCCTAAAAACTTTTCAAACTATTTCTGACATTTACTTGGTAAATTGCTATTGACAAGATTTCAAAAATGCAGGACTGAACTGAAACAAGAAGCACTTTTCCCTAGTTACTAAAACAGACCTGCCAGCAAAAAAATCTGTATAGGGGTCTGCGTGCAGTCTCAGCACCCTGGGGTACTGGTTTAAGAACTACATACCAAATAAATATAAAGTAATGGTGTTACCTCCATTATCTTTCAACTTGATGAGTATACAGAACACCACGAAATTGAAAGAAATATTACTGGAAATGTCAACACAACAGAATAGGGATGTTCATAATATTATTATGGAGGAAATCTTAATAGAAATATATCTAAATTTACCTTTTTTAAGGACTCTAAATTTACCTTTTTTAAGGACAACATTCATAAAAAATTAAAAGATACGAGTCAATATATGAATTAGGTATATTGAGAATGATCTATCGGCTAATTTTTAATTCTTTGTTAATTTAAGACAGCTAATTGGACTTACAAATTAAAAAACAATTTTGTAATTTTACTAAACTAACAATATTGAGAACATAGTGATTTGACTGTATTTATGCCTCAAAACATTGTTCCGCTAAAATGTAATCTAAAAATAGAACATTACGAAAGAAGCTATGACGTTTTCCTGTTTTAGAAATGAAGAACCCTATATCAATGTTTTTCATATATGAACATAGTATGCATAAAGTTCAGATTTCCAGCATTTCCCTAGTGGCCTTTTGGATGTCGGATCAAGAGAAGTTAGCTTTAGTTAAAATTTCTTTGACTGACATTAATTTATTGTTAGAATATATAGTACCTATCACTGGCTTTTAGATTGCAAATGTTTTTTTCGGAGTACTGTTTCAAAAATGAATTATCTTTATAATTTATGTTTAGTAATTTTTAAAAAAAAATCTATTAGATTATTCTATAATAAAATTATACCCCATTACACACCTATCCCTAAAACTAGAAACTGACATTTACTTAAAAACACAACCCACCCTTTCAAAGCAGCCATTTTAAAAAGAATTTGACTATCAATCCTATTGTTACTCATAAATAAAATTATCTATTATGGTTGATATAATTCGCACTGCGCGCGACACTAACATAAACTAAACTCCCTGCGCTGTAAAACATGGGGATGTGGTCATAGAGGGCTGGATTTGAACCTTCAGTGACCCGTAGAGGTTAACTACATAGCATGCTACATACAGATAATCTATAAAAATTCGTTAATTTAAATTAGATCAATCAGTAATTTTGATACAAATTGCAGTGATAGGATCATGGGAAGTAGGTAATTTTTTACTGCATGCGCACCAGAACACAACAGACAAGATGGTGAAGCTAATATAAATGATTACAAAATACAATGGAATATAAAATTTTTATTTAGTTCACTTATTGTCAGTATAACTCAAGAAATGAGATGTTAATTCTGTCATTAGTCCCATCCTATACTTGCATCCATGAAGAGCATCCTTCCTACAGTGATTCTCTATAGTTATCCTGATTGATCTGATAAAAAATGGGGGGGGGGGGGGGGACCATTAGACTTACAGACTTTTATTTTATTTTAATGTAGCCTCACAACAAACAACTCTTACAGACAAAATGAATGTTTATGAAAAAAAATGTTAGTAATTTTAAAAAAAAATTTAAATACTTTTACATAGATCTACTTCTTAATTGTGGGACTTGGATTTGGAATGTTTGGCCCTGATAATCTAATGCCTATCTATTTATCTTATTCAGGCATGTTTTTAACCCAATTGCTACTAATGCGCCCAAATGTGGCATGACGTCTAACAACGCGCATACATCACGCAACCTCCCCAGAAGCATAGTTACCATGCGAATGGCTTTCAGCTTTTTAAAAAGTAGAAACGTTGATTTCTTTTTTTTAAAAACTGAGGTTTATCTCATTTACAGTTCAAAAGCTGTGTGGTTTAGACGTGGGACTCCATTTGGTGAAATTTGAACATGCGTTTTCTGAATATTCTAATACTAATACAATGTACTTTGAATTTCTTGACTCTTAATTGCTTTTCAATGTGTAATTATGAAGCCATTTATAATTCAGACAATGCGGAGGAATCAGATGTTCAAATTGACCAAATTTCAAAAGATGATATTAACACTGAAAAAATCTCTCATTCTAATCAGTGACGCTAAGGAGAATGATGGAAACGTCACTGAATTTTGGTCAGACAATTTGACCAGTTTTACTGTTACAGAAAGCTAGAAAATTTTAATGAAATTATAGGGGGAATTCATTTTTTCCCTATTGACAGCAGTCCTATAGACTACTTCAAGCTTTTCATGAAATTTTACCTTAACTGCTTAAAAACACTTTTCTTATTCTGTATGCAAGAAGAAACACATACAAGTTTTCTTTCTTCCCGTCCAGAATTCGGGCGTGGAATGGAATGCCTGAGGAGACCAGGAAAGCCAACACTTTATCATCATTTAAAACTCTAGTAAGAGTGCAGAACTTTCACAAACCATAGATAAACGTAGGATGCAATAATCTTCTGTATAGAAGGAGCGTCTGTAACAGATAAGATAAGAAATGTACTATAATAGAGTTGTTAGTTGAAACAAACAGATATGCTGAACAGCAGTCAACAGCCAAGGGTAAGAAAGTCACCTTGTGGAAGAAGGTTACTAATGAAGACATATATAAATTCTTCTACATCAACGTCATGTTTGGACACTACAAGTAATCAACTAAAAAATTGTATTAGTCAGTGGATAAGATATATTTCAAATCTTCATAAGACAACAAAACAATAATAGGCGACAAATCCCGAAAACAAGGATGTTCATTTTTTTAAAAACCTTTACGGGATGTATATAAAATATATTTATTAATTTAAGTGCATCAACCTATACAATTTTGAAAAGCTAATCCAATGTCCATTTTTGGTGTCTGTTTGGTTTTTTAAAATTTTTATTTAGGTGTTTTAACATATTTTAATGTAACATGGGGGTGCATTTTTTTTAATGTAGTCTACGTTTCCTTACTATTTCAGGGGATGTTTTGGTTTTTGTGCTTACTAGCGAATGGGTTAAACAAAATTTGGTTACCATGACTCATGTTGGTGATGATTAGAGCGGATTCTAGTACCTTACTTTAGGTTTCAATAGTGAGAATCGGATAATATTTATTCTCTAAGAAAGCTTAACTTACACTTGTGATCACTAAACAATAGACCAGGATTTATATCTGCTGTTAACCGTGAAAAATTCAATGAAGTTCACAAAGACCGAATCTGTCAATAGGATCAATAAAATGGCATTTAATTACTTTTAAAAATGATGTGAGGTAAATATTTAATTTTAAATACAGATTAAAAATATTTCTTTAAATATGACAATATTTTAAATTTAAATAACTAAAATTATCTCCCAAAACTTTGACCCGCCCATAAAATAATAAATTTCTTTTGAAGTTTTTATTATTATGATTAAAGCTGTTTGAAAATAGAAAATTAAATCAATATAAAAAATATATATATTATATATATATTAAAATATAACCAGCAACACTTAAATGAAATTTAAAATGTTAATAAAAACACAGTAACATAAATTGATGTTATTTTGTAAACAACTGTTGGCTGAAAATAAAAATTATACCAAATTGAAAAAAAGAAAATGATACTTTTTTTGTTAAAATTCTAATTTCAAGTTTACTTACATCTAGATTGCATTTAAAAAGGGGCTATTATTTCCACTTTCAAACCTCATGGCAGTCTCAAGCAAAACACAGTGTACCTTAAAAATAAAATAAAAGAATTGTTTTATGAAAAAATTTAACATCCTGTTTCAATAATTCCATTTCAGATTTAAGGTATGTCGTTTTTTTTTTTCTACACTGAAGCTTTCTGATTATGATTTAGGTAATAGAAATAAGTTAATTATATATAATATTGGTGTTGACATTAAATGGAAAAAAAAACTTTACAAAATACAAGAAGACCTGGGAAGTCTTACCTCTAGTCATAAGTCTGAGTCTTGTCATATATTTCACAGCAGTTAAGTGATCTGAACATGTCAACAGTTGAAGATTGTCTTCTGTGTTAGTCCTTTAAGACTCATTAAACTAATTTTTATGGAAGCAATAATTACCAAATGAAAGGTTTTTGTACCTTGACTGGTCTAGTCCACTTGCTATCAATTTTTTTGTTTTACCTTATTTTGTTTATATATTCAAATGTTACCACTTTTGGACCAACAAAAATGATTTATAATAGTTTTTATTTTAAAAAAATAATATTTATATGTCATGGAAGATACTAGTTAATATCCAGAAGAGAAACATATGACAGCATATTTGTATACTGATCATACTGAGACCATATATCCTGAGTTCCAAGGGCACATGATAATATAATTACTTAAAAAGAAACTTTCTTTTCGAATGTTACAATTTAAATGGAAATATTTGGAATTAACTATCACCAAATTTTCTTCAACAACAAAAAACAACACTTATGAAAGACAGAGAAATGAAGGACAACTCGAATTAAAAACATTCCATCTCTTTTTTATTACAACTAAATAAAAATAACAATGTCACAACATTTAAAACATAAAAAAGTATGATTCTCCAGGAAAGGCAAAAAAAAAGCTGAGAATAATGAAGATGGTCCTTAAGAGGATTTGAATTGATTTATTTTTTAAAATATACTTCCTAAAACTAAAATCAAAAGTTTACAAAAAAGAAAAGCCAGAAACAATTTAAAAGAAAGATAGTTTTTCTTTAAATTGTTGAAAATATCTTTTGTAATTTTATTACACCCCCACACAGCTGAATAAGTTGAATTTTACAAAATGTTTGACCCATGTTGTCAAGATTGTTACAGAAAGTTATATCTTTTTCTCTCTTTGAGACAATTTGTAAACACAGAAAAGACCTACAGAAAAAAATACTGGTAATAATGAGAAGTAAAAAAATGTTTTGAAATAGTACAATAAGACAACAGAAATTCTTTCAAGGTCAAAGATTTAAATTTTTATGTCTAAACACCGTCTTCAAGTACTTCTTGAAGTAAAAGAACAGCCAGTTAATTCTAGTCGTTAACTGTAGTTTTAATGCAGGTCTTCGTAATTTACTCTTTGGTCCGTTCATTTAGTCCGGTACGTTTTGTCTTCTTTGTCGGTCACCTGTTGTTTAAAGGAAAGAGCAAACTGATTCGTCAAAAATTCAAAGTCTAATAAGAAAATATTTATTTGTTAAAACTTTTTTGTTATTCAGTTCAGGGGTTCTTAACTTGTGCACTGCACCCCTCTACTTAGAAAGTCTGCATTATCCCCCCGCAAATTTATGTTAAAAACCCCTGCTCTTGACAGTATTGAATACATATGGTAAGCCTTATGATACTTTAGAACATTAGAATAGACAAGGAAACCATCTCAGGGTGAATTTTTAATTAATTGAAAAAAATTATACGCTTAAATAATTTTTAAAAATTTTAAGAATTTTAAAAAAAAAAAAACAATAATAATATATCATCTTTTCTCTATCTTACACTCTTTTGAACCAGGTGTTGCTTTCATGTAAAAAAAAATAATTTTTTAAAAAAATATTCAGAAAATTAATGATTTTTAAAGAATACTGCTAGGTGAAGTAAACAAGTACTTTAAAGTGTAATTTAGAGGGAAAAAGAACATGATTTATTAGCTTAAGCTTTGTCAGTAATATATGTTAAAATAATGATAAACCTTAATTTAAAACTTAAGCTTTAATCAATCTAGTTCCTCCACATGAATAACTCCAAAGGTATTTCAGAATTCTATTTAAAATAAATAAGCATTGAAAAGAATGATATAAACCAATGTAAATATGAAAATGTATTTACATTGTTGATAAATGCTTTAAAATGACAATTTTAAAAGTAAATACAATTAGCCAAGTCTTGAAGGTGTAATGTTACAATGTTACTTAGCTACTCTTGTAAAACATTCATTAAGAATAACCCAAATTTACTTTTCCAGTTTTTCTTTACCTTTCCAACTGACTTCTACCTTAACAATATTATATAACTTGTATGACAAAAGTAATGAGTCAGGAAGGCAAAGTAAATCTTAAGCAGTGTGGGAGTTAAGTTGCTAATAACCATGAAAGAAAATTTAAGGAGTGGATGTAGATAAAAGGTGTATGTCATGTGATAGAACTAAAAGCAGAGATATGAAGAAAAGTGGGTTGAGTTTAATTTACAAACACTAATACAAAAGGCTATAACTTGTATTAAGCAATAAAACTAATTTGGTTTATTGAAATATAGAATAAATATTTCTTGTCAGTAATTGTAAGTTTTTCCCTATAAAAATTTAACCAAAAAATCACCAAAATAAAATGTACCGCAAATGTAGATAAAATATTTACCTTAAAGTCTCTGCTTCTTTGATGGACCCTCATCTCCTTGCAATCCTCCATGGACTGGATGCGGCTTGGGTGGTTCTGCCTCCAAGACTTTCATTTTCTGACCAGCCAAAGTTTGGCCATGGAGTGTTTCAATCGCTTTCATGGCACAATCTTTTGATGCATACTTAGCATACCCATAATTGCGACCTTAAATTTTAAAGAAAAAAATTCTTTTAAATTAAAAATCAAATACCTGCAAAATATTTTTTACCGAAATTTTTTAAAGTCTAAATACATCTTTTTAAAAAAAAAATGGTAATAAAGTTGGACCTCTCTAACTAGAGCTCAAAAGGACCGGGGGAAAAAACTACTTAAGGAGTTTTCGGGTCAAGGAAATTTGCTAAATAGGCGCAGAATTTAGCTGGGACCAAACAATTAATTCAATATAGGGAGGTTTTCGATTTAAGGAAATTCGACTTTTTTGTTGGGTTAGGGCAGAGTAACAGAGCCAATACGCAAGCGACGGAGGCATCAAGGCGTTTATAAATGACATCACCGTTAGGAGTTCGACTAGTGAATGATTTTTTTAAAAAGTCGCTTTGACTTAGTTGCCGAAGCATAGTACAAGAAATAACGCTCAGCGGTAATGTCAGTGAACATATGAATTGCGGTCAAGTGTTACTTTATTTATTTTATATTACAAGAGGAACGATACTAGCGTTTATCGTCCTCAAATTTGATTGCGATCTTATGTTCTCCAGCTAAGAATGTACACGCCAAAGGCTTTTAAATTAAAAATACCACATTGATATAACATTTGGTTTTCCAAAAAATTATATCGCATGCGCTGAAAAAGGAGCACAGCCCATAAGGGCTGAACACAAGCGGGCGATGAAGTCACATTGGTGTACCATTAGACGGCACGAGGCAAAAATAATAAAATTATGAAAAATACGGACCGAACAATTAACAGTCTTTTTTTTTTTAAAGGTTAACTGGTCCTCCAAAACAAACTTACAAAATGACATTGGAGAATATGCGGTTTAAATACTTTTATCACATAAAAATTAAACACTGAAAATTTATCATTATGGTTTAATTTGTACGGGCTTTGTTGGAACAATTATTTTTTATATTTAAAAAACAAAACAATTCTTTTAATTCGCTGTTTTGACAAGATTGCGGCAGAGATCTGAAAACTCACTAGCGTCGGTACATCACAGGCTCTTTGAAGTCAAATCGGAGGACGCGCAGCAAAATTTTTATCTATTCTCATGTTGGTAGAAATACAGACTGTTAACCAGTCCTTAAAAAAGAGCGGTCTAAACAACCTTAATTTGACACATATTTTTCAAAATGTCACATATTATGATATAGTTATACATGCTACTGATATTGACAATATTCTGATATCGGTACCTATCATTCAGCTGGCTGATATATCGGTGAATCTCTAATTAATGGTAAAGAAAAAATTATTTTTGTCATTTCACAACAATGTACCTGAAAGTAGATACACATCTATCAGATTCCCAAAGCGACAAAATGCATCCTTTAGTACACGCTCTGAGACTCCAGAAGGTTGACAGACTATAAAAAGTCTCTGTGCCAGATTTTTTCCATCATCAGCAACAGTAGGTTGTGGAGGAGGAAGTGGGATGTTGCAGTAGGAAACACGCTCTTTGCGACCATCGCCAACAGACCCCACTGCACCACCGCTTGCAAAGTTCAGCAGGTTGTGTGGGTTGATGCCAGCTTTTTCCAAAATCATTGCAGCCTTCATTGAAAAAAAATTTAAGTCAATCATTTGAAATTTAAATTTTATATTAAACTTTTAATCCAAAAATTACCACAAGGGAGGTGAGGGTGAAAAAAGCTTTTAAAATTTACCTGGATGATTTTAAATTTAATATTTAAATTAATAATATGATCTTTTTCATATTTCTAACTCGATGGGACCTAAAACTTGCATAACCTTGCCCACTATCACCATTGCCAGCTTCTCTAATCGTTTCCAACTTATACATCTTTTATTTTCAATTATGTCTTATCAACAGTTGCATGTACTTTGCTTTTTAACCACTCAGAATTGATAAACAGTCGTATACTATTAAGCTAATTATTCAATGTACATTGTAATTAGAAATTAAGCTCCAAAGTTGCCTCCATCTATAGCACAAAAAAGGGATCAAAGTTGCAATTTAACTGCAATGCTGAAAATCCTAATCTTTGACATAGGTAAAAAAAAAATTAAAAAATTAATGCATGCCATAATTTCGTTGCCAATACTCTTTTGCTGAAAATAAAAATACACCTTTCCCTTAAGACTGAAAATTGTGATGTATGTAGAAGTCTAAATACATAAATCAGTAATACACCATTGAAAATGTGGTAAAAAATAACTTAACTCCAATTGTAAGCAAAATATTATATTAACTATATACCAAGATCTTATAATAATAATTTAAAGACAATTTACTTTTTTCAATTGCTTTCAAACTAAATGTATTAAAAATACCTTTAAATATATTACTTTAAAGATTTGTGGCACTCCCCTCCCCTTAAATATGTATTATATTGAACTGCATGTTTGCAAAGAATAAAAAAATATTTCATAAAAACCTGTAATTTAACCTTTTGTCTTATATCCAACGATTCAACAGGACTGGCACCTGGAGCATTATATGATCCCATTGAGCTGTAAACAAAACATAAAAACATGTCAACCTCATCAACTTAATGTTTTTGAAGGGAATCTCCCAATTATCTTTAGTCTTAGTCTTTTCTTATTGTAAAGTCAACCTTTTCTGTTGCCAAAAATATCTATAGCACAAGAAGAGACCAACTTTGCCACTCAATGTCGGGTAATTTAGTTTCAGTAATTAAAAACTATTATTTTTTAATTAAAATTAGTTAAATTAACTCTTAAAGTCGCAAAGCGTCTCTTCCCGCTATCATTAAGCGTCGTGATGCGTCCCTAGATACCACTCTCGTTAGAAATGAGATATCGGAAAGTAAAAACTCTTAAATGCTGGAAAAATGTTGTTTTTGACTTGCCCGCGCTAGTGTTATCGCTCGATTCGCGATGTTTTTTGGTAGTTTTAACGGTTTTTTTTTTTTATGATACGTTTTCGTTATACTTTATTACTAAAATAATAGTACTTAACTACAGGTAAATATTATATTAAACTCAGTACGATCTTTTGAATGCGTAAAATAACCATTCTTAGCCTAAAAAATGAAGTCAGTATGACAATAATATTTTAAATGGATTTTACGCAAATTTTTAAATTTCAATCCTTACGGGACTGAGGCGGAAGTTTATTGCAAACCCTTCTGCGACTTTAAGAGTTAATATTATGTAAACTAATCTATTTATACGTGTTCCATTTTTGCTCAGCTACGGTACATCGGTTGCATATTTATCACAGTAAAGCATACAATTTCAGCAATCATAAACAGGATCATCAAGCCCTCATTTTTATGGCAAAAGTCTCGAGCTTTAATATACAGTCAACTATTAATTCAGCTCATTAACACCAAAATAATTGATAATTAGAATTTAAATGATTTTTTGTGAAATTAATTTGATAATATATAAATTAAAGATGTATAAACCCTGAGTAGTTGATAAGATAAATTACCATTATGTTGCATATGCAAAAAAGGTGTCATTGGTAACCATTTATTCAACCATATAATGATTGTACTACTACTATATTCCCTGAGTTCCATTCTTAAAAGATTTTCACGTTCAAAAAACAATTGCAAACATGGGTCAGGAAAACGTTTTAATAAATTAATCATGAGACCAAGTCAAATGATCAAAAGTAATTCTTATTCATAATTAACTCGTGGCATCTGGTTGATTATTTGATTGCTTGCTGAAAAAACTTTGTATTAATTTTTAACCCACTTCCCTGTATGCTAACAAGCTATAATTTTGCAGGCAGACTCATGCCGGTGATAAAAATTATCAATCAAAATTTCAGATCAATTGACTATAATGTATTTAAATTAACTCTTAAAGTGCTATAAGGTTTTTGGAAAACTTCCGCCTCAGTCCCGTAAGGATTTCCCGTATTACGATCAACCGGTTATGAAATTAAAAAATTTGCGTAAAATCCATTTATAGTATTTAGGCACTTGGGTAAAAATTTCAATTTTTTTTTTAAATATAAAAATATCATAGATGTGTAGACCACAGTAAATGATTAACAAAAATATAAAGATGAACGTTCTAGCTCAAGTGGTTCAAAAGTTATGAATTTTTTTGTAAGACCTCACAATCACTTTTTTTAAGTGTGCCCTTTTTAAGCTTTTTTTCAAACGCGAATGATTTGACTGTAAACTTATATAAAATTATAATATTTGCAGGGAATATAACTTGATATGAGTTTTATAATATACAACCTCAAAAAATAAATTTATTTAAAGATAATACATGAAAAAAATTTTTTTTATACGACTATATTTCTCTTATAAAAAATGTAAAAACATGCTGACTCAACATTTTTAATTTAAAAAATTTATTATACACTTTATAAAATAAAATAAGTTATATAATAAATAATAAGAAGAATAAATATATTTTTCAGAAGAATATTAAGCTTTCCTTTGTAACTGTATCATGAAAAAATTTGAATAAACAATAATACAGGGAATTATTGTTTCGTTTAATTGAAATGGCTGATTATACTTTTTTAACTTCCCTTTTTCTATATACTCTATTTCTCAACTTAATATAAAATATTTACAATGTCTTTTATTTTTTAAATTAAAATTATGATTATAATAGCTTCATTTTGTTAATCAGTGTTGTGTTACAAATTATTAAACATTCAGGTAAGTAAAACTTAAAAACATGATGTTTTTTTTTATAGTAATATTAGTATTAGTTAAATGTGGTGTATCTATGCCAATCTATGCAATAAAGTTATTGAGCCAGAAAATGTGTTGTTTTCTTTGTGAATTCTAAGGAGTATTGTGCAATATTGTGATATGTGAGTAATTAATGGATAATTCATTATTAAAGGTAAGTGCCTCTTTCATTTTAAAAATAATAGCCCATTGGAAAAATGATCAACATCATATAAATAATTACAACACATAATAGAAAGCCAAAAAATCTTTAAAACTAAAAATGCATAATCAGAAATAATCAATTTGAATCTTTCATTAACTTAAAATTTAAATAATTTAGCAGGCTTTACTTTCTAGTTTTGTCAAATTTAATAATCACTTTAGACTCCATGCCATGAATCATGATATAGACAAATATTTCTAATTAAATCAGTATATTAATATCAAAATTAATATATACTGCAATACTTATAGCTTATAAGGCCTAACAGAAGGCCCAAAGCTACTAAACTGATTAGTGAATAAGGCCCAATAAGTTAATATATTAATTTATAAATATATTAAGTCTAAAAAATCTTAATAAATAATATCCTACTAAAATTTGATAAAAAATAATAATATTAGTTCATATTGGTATTATAATTATAGTTAAAATATACTTAAGTAGACAAATTAATTGATTATGCTATTAAATTTATAAAGTTTTAAACTAATATAATGAATTCCAATCAATAATCCACTATAATACCCTTAATGTGGCAATATAGACACTTAAAATTACTGCCGTCGTTATCGGTAATAGGTAGTTTTCCAAAGCATGTGTTAAAAAATTTGTAAACAATGGAGGTGGCCATTTTGTTTAAGTGCTTCCTCAATAAATATATGGCCTACATTCTTCAAATTTGGATATGTTTTTCTTCACATAATGAATTTATACCCTCATAAGAATTACATGACCCGCATTTTTAAATAAAAAGTTATTAATGGGTGAACAGGAGCTACCATTAACCTTCAATATCAAGGTTAAAAAATTGGGGAAAAAATTCGATTTTTTTTTTTAATGAAACAGGCAAGATGTCTGCCTTAATGAATGGGCGGATGTTGAATTTATTACGGTGCCAATAATCGACTATAAACGTTGAAAAAACGATACACTCAATAAATTAAAAAGTGGAGGTCGCCATTTTGACAACGAAATTACGATACCAATTTTTCGGGAATATCCGGTCGATACCCAAGTGCCTAATAATATTATTGTCATACTGACTTCATTTTTAAGGCTAAGAATGGTTATTTTACGCATCCAAAAGACAGTACTGAGTTTGAAACAATATTTACCTGTAGTTTAGTACTATTATTTTAGTAATGAAGTATAACGAAAACGTATCTTCGAAAAAAAACCCGTTAAAACTACCAAAAAACATCGCGAATCGAGCGGTAACACTAGTGCCGGCAACGGCCGCCATTGCCAGAAGTCAAATACACCGTTTTTCAAGCATTGAAGAGTTTTTACTTGCCGAGATCTCATTTCTAACGAGATTTGTATCTAGGGACGCATTACGACGCTTTAGGGATAGCGGGAAGAGACGCATTACGACGCTTTGCGACTTTAAGAGTTAATGAATTTTTAGACTCGATTTGTCTCTATGTAACAAGTTAATTTTGTGTTAGAGTGTCGTGGTGCGTATTATATTGACATGGTGGTCGAGAGGTAGCGCGCTCGACTGTCATACTGATGGTCACGAGTTCGAATCCACACGAAGGCGAGGATTTGTTCCCAGGGCCTGAGGAGTCCCCGAGTCACCCAGCTCTGAATGGGTACCTAACTAGACAATAGTTAGGCGGCTGGGGTAATGCGTGGAACCCCTATATCCGTGGCCTGTGACCGCTGCATCACTTGCCAACAGATCATCTCTCATGGTCTTTGGACGCAATTATCTTCTGCATAGAAGGAGCGTCTGTTTATCTAAGATAAGAAGATAACTTGTAGTCCGGATCTGTTAATGTAAATGCTAGTCTGTCTCGCAGTGGGCATTATGATTATATTAAAAATGATTTTATATTATAACCATTTTCCTGTGGTGATGGGTGTTAAAATAACCATTCTTTTAGTTATGTCTTGTATATAAAGGATTTTTAGTCAAAAACTTTTAAAAAAATATTATATGGATATTGATTAGTAGGACGCTAATGATTTCAAGCACATTTTAAATATTTTCACCATAATGTTTGTTTGTTTATCGAAATCATTAGTTAATCTGATGCTTATTAGCAACCCCTATTGAATATGCTACATAAAACAAATGAAAAATGCAATAAATAATGAGATAGTTTTTTATAAACGGTCGGTCTCTGTATAATTTTGGAAATTGCACCAAATATATTCATAACTTTCATTTTTATTTGACATACACTTCTACTTAAAATTAACTCTTTTTCTCCGTAATTATTTTCCACGTTTTGACGGAAATATCTATTTTGGAAATTTGTCGCGTGCTACCATGCCATCTTAAAATGTTAATAACTTTTTTTTTAACAGATAATGATATATTTGGTATTGAATTAAAGGGAAATGAATGATGTTTTTAGGCAACACAGAGTCCTGACCTTATTTCCATAAAATAATATGATTTTGTTGTAATGAAAATAAAGTTTAATTTAATTTTTTTTATTTTTAAAAACCTCATTCAAAGTCACTAAAATTTAGATTTTTATCTAGAATGTAATTAAGTAGTGTTTTTTTAGAAACTATATTCATTTTTACACCAAATAGAAACAATGTCACTTCAAATAAGCAAATAAATATAATATAAGAGCTCATTATCCATGGTCACCCACACTGGAAAATTATACAAAAAATTGAACTGTTTACAATGGAACTTGAAGCTATACAATCTATTGTAACTAGAAATAGTTAAGTTATATCTAAAACTGCACTTAGTTTTAGTGAAAAGTTTAGCAGCTTTCAAATTACACTACATATAGTCAATATTATTATTTGTAGAATAAATATTATCATTTCATCAAGATTTGAGACGTGAGTGGGACTTGATGTTCATCAACAGATGACTTGTCAACTTATTTTTTCTATCAACTACTAGTACTAGCACAAAGACTAAGCGTATGTTTCATCGGCAATTTAATTTTAATATCTCAATAATCATTTTAAAAATACTATACCTTGTTCTCGTTTATCATCGTAGTATTTAGAATAATATTAGATGATATTAGATACCAGATGAGCTAGTTAAATATCCTTGTTTGTAAACAAACGTAAAACGAAAATGAAAACAAGCCTTTCAAACGCTTCTTTCGTGGTGAAAACACGTTCAAACAAAGGATTTCCGACTGTATAATTCAAGGGAAATCATTCTAGACTACATTAAAACTAATTTTAGTTAAATAGCTAAGTAAAGAAACGAAACTATTCACTTTTAATAAATCAACGCTTCCATCATCGATACGGCAGAAACGTCATTTTGAAATCGACAATGGGAGCGTTGTTCCGGAGAAAAAGAGTTAATTAGCTAAAAACAATTTTTTTTCCTAATAAATGTGATGCTTTACTTGCAATTTGCTGAAAATATAAAGGATGGAATTGATTTAAACTTATAAAAAGCTCTAATGATTTTTAAATTCATGGCAAACAACCTCTAAATTCTATTATATTTAAGGAATTTTAACATTGTGAAGAATAAATAGCAGGGGGGTGGCCGGATATGTTTTTTTTATTATTAGCCAGATTGGCATAATATTTGCCAAATCTAGATCTCTCTACATTTAAGTATAAAGGCTAAGGGCCAGTAAGGGGGTGTACTTTACTATTTTCCATTTAGTATTTAATACTATTAATTAAAATATCCGGTGACACCGTCAACATCAATGATGAACATTTTACAATTAATTAAATGAAGTTCAACGAACTATGTAGTGTGTACCAAGCTAACAGTGTTGTACTGAGTGTGTAGTGTGGTGTACAAGCAGTCGTGTTTAGAACCATAATAAAAACAGTTCTTTCATTCATACAAGTTTAATCTGCTGTTAGTTAACATAAATTATTATCTTATGTAGTAAAGTAATATTTATTTGTAACTTTTTAACTTAATAATTTATTCTTTAATAAAAATAGAATATTTTACTAGCTATTGCATGGATTTGAATGATTTCCTGATCAACGCATGTTAATTTGTTTATTTTAATAATTTAATGTATAACTTAATTTATTTAGCATAATTGTAATATTCACAATAGTCTAGAATTTTAAAAATTTAAGACTGAATAACATATAACACTTTAGACAAGCAAAATTTTTACATTTAAGTTCACAAATCGAATCACAATTGATATCAGATTCTTATGGATATCCCTATATCATGATAGCCCCTAATAAATAAGCTAGTAGTTTGAACTTACTTTCCAAATTGGGAAAAGCCTTTATTATTATCCACATTCATGGGAAATTCTTGCCTCATTGACTCATCTGCCATTTGAACATGCAAGGGACTGCCAAGTGGATATTCAAAGCCATTGAGTTTATCTCTGGCATAAGCTGCACACTGCGGGCTGCTGTAACGAGCATAGGCTAGACCTGGATGAAATATAATAAAATTTATTAACTGCCTTACAAGCAATTAAATTACATTAATAAAATGTTAATGCTAGATTTTGCACAACCAAATTGCATTTAAAACAACAAAGAGCTCCACAAATGACAAAAGCTTTTAAGAAAAACCTTTTTATATTTTATATCTTTCATTCGTTAAAAATATACGACAAGTCTAATAATTCAGTATGAAAAGTATCAATTTAATTATATTATTAGAAAGTAAAGAAAATTCAAATCATAATTTAATAAGATTCATCTTTCAATACAATTTTGCTATGTGCTTTTTGGCCTTAGGCCATGGCAAGGGTTAAAACACTCTCTCGAACTGACTTTAAAAAATGGTATGCAAGAAGGGATTTTTTGGAAATGTTACCCATCTGTGTATACTTACTCGTATTTTATCTTCTGACAAAAATGCTATAGTATTTTTAGTAGCTATCATTGCTTCTTAATGTAAGCTGTTTGCAATAGCTGCTTTGGGGTAAGCAGTTAAATATAATTGACAACTCTTTCTGAGTGCATTGGTAGATGACGATTCCCTTAAGTGTTAAGACAACACATATTTGATTCCTGTTTAATTTTATGAAGCTTGTCACTTTCAAACAACTTTATATAGCTGCCGATCGCCTACGATTTAAGGGTCAATATCATTTTATTATTTCATATGTTAGTTCTTGGGACGACCATAAATCCCTGAGATGGTGCAATGGATTGTCTTTGTACAGTTGAGTCCTGCATTATCTTGTTGAAAATCGACTTAAGTACAAAGCTGCATTCCAGCCCCCATTGCAGATTTCCTTAATAAAGCTGGATCAGCAAGGTCATTACACAACGTTTATACATATTTGACTTTTTCTTCAAGTTTTCAACATGCCGCATATACTCATTCTATAGCCTAGTTCCTTCAGACAGCATAAACAACATGATACACATTTTTTTAAAACTATAAGCTCAATCGGTCATGAGTGTTTACTTTTGTGTAATTAAAGAACAAAGAGATTTGATTAACAGAGAAGATGGATGTCTTTTTTTTATAGTATTAGCCAGAGGGCTTTTTATCATATTAAAACAAAAAGAAAATGTTCTTTTTTATATTGCATTTTAATCAAGTCAGTAAATAAAAAATGTTTCATCAATAAAGCTCATAAATTTTTAAAAATGCCAGAGTAATTTATTTTGTTATACTACCTATCTCTGTCTTTGTGCAAGAGTTACTGGTATATCTTTTGTTTCTTTGGTAAACAGTAACAAGAGCACATAAATTAAAATTCGTTGTTGAAATCAAAATTTTTGAACAATTTATTAAGATACTCACAAAATAAATAAAATGAATAAATAAAGTAAGGGCAGAATATTTTATAGCTACTGGTAGAGCAGCTGAATCTTGTAGAATGTAGACAAGGACCTTGATGGTATACAATAATAACACCAATATTCAGTATATATGCAGAAATCACTCAAAAGACCTTTTCTGCCAGATTTTTTTTTTTTTAAATTAAGCTTTAGAAGAGTATATGCGATACTTTAATAATAATTTTTTTCAAGTAACACTGACATTTAATACAAAAATGTTCATTGAAGAAAGTAATTCCATACCTGTTGTCTCATTGAGATCACAGTACTCCATTCCAGGAATAAGATTGAACAACTTTGAAAGATAGCCTTGAGTCAACCCGATTGGAGCCTGAATAATTAAGCGTGACCCAGAGCTTGTTGTTGGGTAATCTCCAAGAATGTCCATGGGGCCCGTACCAATGTGGTGAAAGCCTAGATTATAAATTAAATAAAAACAAGTTTGTAATGAATACAGATCATTTACTTTTTACAAGTAAATAGAAAATTCATACAGTCAAAACTTTTTAAAACTCTGATTGATTTAAAGAGTTCTTGCACATATAACAATAATTATACATACCAGGTCCTGGAAATCCAATATCTGGATATAAGTAACCAGGAGGGTGTATCTCATCTTCATACATTCTTTTTTGGCCTATCAAAATTAAATTATTACACAGATTTAAAGGAGCTAAATGGTAATTTTAAATGAGAAATTCTTAAAAGTACATTTTAGACAATGCTTCAAAATTTTGAGTTGTAAATGCAAAGATGAAATGATTTTAAAAAATTCACAATAACAAATTGTCACCATGTTCTGAAACAGTCTACTCATAGTAACTACACAGCTCTAAAAAAGCACCCTATGAAAAAATCCAAAACAAGAGTAGGTAGTATTGGGTCAATTTTCTGAAAAATTTACAATACAGTGGGAAAAGATAAAGTGGGAAAAGATAATGTATCTGGTATGTATGTTACAGAATCCTAATAAATTTTTTATTGATAGAAATTTGGGTTTACACTAAAGATGAGTATGTTTTAAAGCCTGTTCATTTTTTCCTCTGTATTTATTTACCTGCTCCAGAATGATGAGATGAAAATCCGTGAATTTCTATTTCATCTCTTTCGTCTCTTGAACGCTGAGGCTCTGCAAATTTTGGCCTGAAAGCTGAAACAGGTAAGTCTAACATAAAATTTCATAATGAACTAAGATTTTAACTTTTAATTCTTCTTCTTCTTTTTTTTTATTTCATAAAGTTTAATTTCCATTAAATTTATACCTTAACCTAAAATACTCACAGCTGTCACAATTCTCAAATGCCATGGCAGCATGGAGTGGCTTGAAGTAGCGGACATAACCAAATCCTTTACTTTCACCAGAATTACGATCTTTTAACACTGTAACATTTTCAACATCACCATATTTCTGAATATAAAAATAATTAAAATCCATTCAATATTTATAAACTTCTGAAAACAAATGCAGCAAGAATTATCTTTGTAATTATAGTTTAACATAAACAGGGGTGCCACGCACTGGGAGCTGTGAACCCTGAAATCTGTTTTTTGAAATTTCTTGAATCCTGAAAATCCTGTTATAAATTTTTCCTCTGTAATTTTCATTTTCCAACCCCTTTTGTGTTTAACAGTTTTTAACATCTCAAAAATATTTATTTCGCACTGGCACAAAGTATTTTGAAAATTATATATATATATATGCTAGACAATGTATGTACATTACAAAAGAAACGTGCCTATCTAAAGTATCTATAATATGGAATTCCTTACAACTTACACTAGTTTTTCTAATTATTTATATATTATAATTTAATTTGATAATTTAAAAAAATTAGTATTATTTTGAATTTTGTTTCTATGTTTGAAGTCATTTTATGGGCTTGTTTTGAAATAAACTCAATATATTTATTACATAGATAATATAGTTTGTAGTAGGTTCACAATTTAGTAGTAATAATACAGTAATTCTAAACTAAATCTAAATAACATTTTATTAAACTATAATTTAGGTTTGGTTTAGAATTACTGTATTACTACTATTGGATAATTACTGAATTACTTAAATTTAAATAACTAATAGTACTAAAAAAGTAGCAGTGAAAAATATTATTATTTAGTTATATTTCCAAAGCACAAAGTCCTTAAAATTAAAACTCATAATTTTTTAAAAACTGATATTTCTGTACATAGTAAAGGCATAGGCCTAGGCCTAATTTAATTCTAAAAATAAAAATATCATGAAAAAATTTAATTTTTTACAGAACAATACGCGATCACCAATAATGAGATGAGAGCTAAAGGAAGGGAGAGGTCACAGTAGCTGTCCTATTTATATCGAGTCCGCATCTCGCTGAATAGGCTTTCCGTGTGTTATGACTTTCCCCCCTTCTTTAAAACTCAGAAGCCAAATTTGAAAACTAAACTCGCAAATGCGGAAAATCCGGGAAGAGTGAGAAAAAACCTCACGAATCCAGAAAGAGCAAAATTAAAAACTCGTAAAAATGGAAAATAAAATTATTTAGTTTCACGAATCCGGAATTCCAGGATAAACCGGAACGGTGCCACCCTTGCATAAAATGATCAGGCAAAAATAAAAAAAAACAAAAATTTTGCAAGACTTCACCAGTACTTAAGATAGGCCATTGAAAGTTAGGTTCACAATTTCACAAAAAAGATTGTATTATAAAGTACGGAAATAGAGTAAATGCTAAGCTTTTAATTAAAATTATTAATACTCACAGCAAATTCATCCCTTAAGTTTTGTTCAGTGAAATGTTTGGGAATGATTACAAAAAGTCTAACAAGCCTTTCATCTTCTCTTGGATCACGTGTTGAGCCATCACGTTTGCTGTTAGCTACAACAACCTGTTTAGAAGACATAGGAATTATAAGATATGCCACTTATTCTTTCTTATGCTAAGCAACTGTTTATATAAGTTATTCCATTGATATCTATAACATTGTTCCCTAGGCATTAAAGATTTGCTTTATAAAAAATCTGATTATTAAACTAAGAACTATGCAGTAAGAGAGATCAAGACAAATGTATGATTTTCATTTTAAAATTTAACGTTTAAGAGTCCACCAACATGAAACAATAGAGAGACAAATCTTGAAGAAAAAATGTGGAGAAAAAATGGAAATCTGCCCAAAAAATATGCCAACGACAGAGCAAGTCAGTATCTATAGTGGAAGCTGCAAGGAATATGATGTCCTGGAAGACTTTAAAAAAATAGAGAAACATTTATAGGCTTTGGTATTTCTCAGTCTGGAAAATGTTATATATCATTTCCAAAATGTTACCATTTTTAGTATAATAAAAGTTGTAATCAAGATTATATGTCTTGGTCAAATCCACAAAGTCCACTCAAAGTAACAAAACAATAAAAAGATAAAGTGAATTAGAATAGCCGGGGATTCGATTAATATCTTAACGACAATGGTCATATCATTAGCTGCAGACATAACAGGAAAGAATTACAACTACTAAAATAGACAGAAGTTAAGTGGAATGAATGCTTATGTTCCACAAGGAACCTTAAAGATTAACAAAAACAAATGAGCATTTGACACCTTTAGACCCTTATTTGTCCCTGGCAACGCTCTACCATTCATCTCCTCCATCGCCTGCATTGCTTCTGAAGTCTTTGCAAACTTGATGTACACAATTCCTGATCACAAAGAAGAAAAAAAATTGGACAAGTGAAATGAAAAAAAAAAAGCCTTACTATGTTCAAATTGTATTAAGTTTTCAAAAGAAAATACATGTGCCAATGAAACCAATTTTCAAGTCACACATACTACAGCAAGTGGGACAGATCCAGCAAAAAAATGTTACTTGGATTAGCTTTGCACTAGGGCTGTTATCGATTAATTTAAAATTTAAATTTAATAGTTAACTTTTGAAAAATTACCGAATAATTAATCGATAATTTAGATTAAAGCTGAAAATAAGATGTATGACGTCAGTAAACTGAAAATGTCATAAAATCGTCATAACTTAAGTTTTTAATTTTTTTAAAAATTGTATTTTTAGGAGATATATTTAAATATAAGTATAAGTAGTTCAATTTATGTCAAATAATTTAAATTTTGATATTGTTAATAAAGGGGTGCGGTTTTTCTTTATAAAATCCGCTTATTTTAAAGTTGTTTTTTATAAGTCTCATAACCTCTTTTTTTCGAGGTCGTAGGGGATTCTAATGTTTTGATTAGTACATTCTCGGTCTTAATAGACACTGAAACTGGAGGCGTCCATCCCTCTCCAGGTCAGCGGAGGACTTTCTTAGCGTTAGTCATTTCTCAACATTTTTATAGTGGCTTTTCGTGGGCTCGATCCCACACCCCTCAGCTTGTGAGGCGAGCGCACTATTGACTTCGCTACCCAGCGGCCAAAGTATGTAAAAAAAACTATTATTCATAATTAATTATTTTTTAATAAATCAATAAATCAAAAACATCGTTAAAATATTTTCCTAAACTTTAATCGATATTTTATCAATTAAAATAATTTTAACATGTAAAAAATTTTAAACGATTAATCTTAAAATTAATAGTTTATTTCCGCAGCACTACTTTATACTTAAATAACACTGGGCATTGTTACACACCGCAAATATTCTTATGTTCTAGGTGCTCTGTTAATACACTGCATATAACATCAGCAACTACTTACTTAGTCAGAAGGACATAAATACAGAAATATTTCTTGTGCAATGAAACTAATTTGTTTCTGCTGTAAATTTCATTCGGAGACAAATGGTGCTACTTGAAGAAATTGACATAAGACCTGCCTTATCACATAACATTGATTTAACTCAGTTGCAGACAGGTTCATATTTACTATTTACTCTCTAAAATGAAGTAGATGTTTTTCACTATCAAGAGTTAATAGATTCTACCTTGTATATTTTGCTTACATCATATCCCATGTGAAAAGAAATGAATCTAAATTATCAGGGTTCTCAATTTTTTTTTAACCATTGAATTATGTACCAGCTGAAATACTGTTGGAGCGAATCAAATGATCAAGCAAATTACTTGAAAGAAAACACAGAGAAAGAAAACTTGTATTTACTTAGGACTTTATACCTGATATTGAGTTCCTAAGTATAGAAATTTGTATATAGTTGCGCACAATTTTTTGTCCGTTAGCAAACATTTACAAACAAGAGATTGAGTGATAAGAATTTAAAGCAATTCTCATGATTGGAAGCAGCTATTTTAAACCAAACATTGATGATGCCTAGAAATCCAAAAGCCAGTTTCTCCAATCTCATAAACTTTTTTGATGATTTGGTTGCGTGATTCAGATATGAGCACACAAGGTCTGAAAAAGGTCTATCAACAAGTAAAGACTGTAAGCATTGTATGATGAAAAGAATGGGCAAGCTGTGATTGTGAGTGAATGGAGACTGATGTTCCTTTTAAAATTCATTGCAACTTAAAAACTTGTGTACAGAGATGCACAGCATCCATTTTTGCAATATTTTACCAAATTTGCTGCACTGTAATTTTAAACCGCTGCGTGGCAGCGGCTGTCATATATTTGGGCAGCTTAATATGAAAATTGATGGAGACCACAATTTATGAAAAATCAATAGTTGATAAATGCATACAGTTGGTAAATGTGCAGAGTTTTTTTTTTCTATTCAGGGGAAAAAAATCAGTATCTATAGAAAAATACATTTAATGCAGACATCTAATTAAAATTAAACATGCCTACATGCATACCAATGAAAATTACAACTAGAAATATTTAAATAATACAACGAATAATTAGCAAATTATTGAAATTGAAACATTTAAATTAAAACAGGAAATTATACTTTTAGATTTTTTAAATATAAAAAACCAATTTAACTCTTAAAGTCGCAAAGCGTCGTAATGCGTCTCTTCCTGCTATCCCTAAAGCGTCGTAAGGCGTCCCTAGATACAAATCTCATTAGAAATGAGATCTCGGAAAGTAAAAACTCTTCAATGCTTGAAAAATAATGTAACTGACTTCCGGCAATGGCGGCCGTTGCCCGCACTAGTGTTATCGCTCGATTCGCGATGTTTTTTTGTAGTTTTAACGGTTTTTTTTTCGAAGATATGCTTTCGTTATACTTTATTACTAAAATAATAGTACTAAACTACAGGTAAATATTGTTTCAAACTCAGTACGGTCTTTTGGATGCGTAAAATAAACATTCTTAGCCTTAAAAATGAAGTCAGTATAACAATAATATTATAAATGGATTTTACACAAATTTTTTAATTTCATAACCGGTTGATCGTAATACGGGAAATCCTTACGGGACTGAGGTGGAAGTTTATTGAAAACCTTCTGGGGCTTTAAGAGTTAATATACTTATAGAAATGACATAAAAATACAGTTATTCCTAACACTAACACCTATGTCTTGCCGTATAATATTATATTAGGCACTTGGGTGAAAATTTCAAATTAATTTTAAAAAAATAAAAGTAATATAGCTGTATAGAGCCTTGTAAATGATTAACAAAAACATAAAGATCAACTTTGTAGCTCAAGTGGTTCAAAAGTTATGATTTTTTTTTCTAAGGTCTCATAATCACTTTTTTTACTATGGCGTTTTCCTCCACATTTTGTGCCCTTTTTTGGGTCATTTTTATAATGCTCATAACTTTAGTATTTAATAAGCTAAAAATATAATTTTTTTAGGAGATATAATTCGATAGAAGTAGTCCAATATAAAGTCAATGAATTTAAATTTTGTTATTGTTAAGTAAAAAAAAAAATTTTTATTTTTTATATATTTTCCTAATAAAACAGCTGATTTTAAAGTTTACACTTTAAAAAAATCTTTTTCTTTTAAAATGTTGCTTTTCTTTGGCTATGAAATTTATCATAATTAAGCAAATATTTTAACAAATGAAGTTAATATTTTTTAGAAACATTGGGTCAAAAAAGAACATTTAAAGGAATAATACAAAGATTAATTTATTTGATAATTGGCGATTAAACTTTTTAATTTACTAATTTCTATATAGGCAATAATATTCCCCTTTAAAATTATTTTTAAATATAGATGATCATATTTTAAACTATTAATAAGTCTTTAACAACTACAGTTTGTTACTCCACTGTGACTTTAATGTGACTTCTTAATTTACGGTTAAAAAACTGTCAAACATAATTTTTTTTTGAAATTCACATCAGGTAAGTATCAATTATTCAATATGTATGCTTGTTCTTAGTTAAGTTTAGTAATATCTTGTGAAATCAATGGATTAAATTAATGTGCTAGAAAGTGTTTATAACATGTGAATTCTATGGATTATTGTGATGTGAGTAAATTACTGGAAATTTCATTATTAAAGGTAAGTGCCTTTTTAGTTTCTAGTTTTATCAAATGTAAAAATATTTTATTTCTAAAATTATTTCTAACTAAATCATAATATATACTGCATAACTCATAAGCATAGTAGGCCTAAGCCTAAAGCTTACAAAACTGATTAGTGAACAAGGCACAATAAGTTAATAATAATACTAATACACATTTGAAATGAGCAGCAGAATAAAGTATAAACACATCACTAAACTTAATTTTACAATTAACGGTAATTGGGAAGTTTCTAATAAACGTGTCACAAGTTTTAAAAAAAATTTGACCTACTTACCAAAAAAAAAATCAATTGAGGGTTTCTCAAAAACTATTTGACCTACACTCTTCAAATTTGAATATGTTTTATTTCAAGTAATGAATTTAAATACTACTTAATTTTAAAATTGACGCATTTCTGTAAAAAAAAAGTTATTAAATAGTGAATAGACCAAGTTATTACAATCAATTTTCAAAGTTGAAACCTTGGGAAAAAAAATCCTTAAAAAATGTCAATGCAACAAACAAGATGTCTTCTATTATGAATGGGCGGATGTTGAATTTATTTTAGCGCGAATAATCGGCTATAACAATTAAAACAACGACACCTTCAATAAATTAAAAAGTGGAGGTCGCCATTTTGTCAACGAAATCACTATACCAATTTTTCGGGGATTTCCGGCCGATACCCAAGTGCCTAATTATATTATATTATAACGGCTTATAATTTTTTTAACTTCTTTTTTTAAAATTTAAAGTGGAAAAAAAGTTCAAGTCAACAAGTTACAAGGGATTATGATTAACTCAGCTGCTGCAAAGATAATTTTCACAATTGAAGTTAATAACTTTGACTTTGATTCTTTGACAGGTTCAGATAAGGCTTGGGGATGAATTCAGAAAAAGAAAAGAAGGCACTAGACTAGACAGTAGACACCTTTTAATTTTAAAACGTTTCACTTGAACGCCTCACTAAATTAAATTCATTAAATTGTGACTTGTCTACATTATTATCATTAGTCATTAGCCAATAGAACAATTATGCTACGCAAATGGGATCCGCACCTGAACTGAGACAACTATTACGGACATTTTTTATAGACTACTGACTACAGCTTTCAGTGAATTTCTCCGATGCAATTTTTATTAATATTAGGAATGAATGGTGGTTGCTGGGAAGAGAGATTGTTCTTTTTTTTTTTTTTTAAATTTGTGCTTACCCCTATCTTCATTTGTTCTTTTGTCTTTGATGATCCAAATGTCCTCAATAACTCCAAATTTTTCGAATGCATCACGAAACTCTTGTTCTGTTGTTCCTTTCTGACACAATATGAATAATCTACTATTTGGTGGGTCATCAAGACCTCGGCTTTCCCTACTATCACGACCATCTCTATTATCCCTACCAGCCATTTTGGTTTAAGAATGAGGTCTGGACCTACTTCCGGAAAGCGTATGGATTGACAAAGAAGAAAAAAATCAAACACATTAAACAAGAAAACAAAACACAAAAAGCACTTTCATTTTAAACATCTTTAATTAATATTAAATTGGTCTTTTTTATGGGTAAAAAAGCTGGAAAAATACAATAAACCAGAACCTATTACAAGGAAAAAATATTTAAGCTACGTAAGTTGAGACATGAGGTTAGAAAAACGAGGAAAGGCCCCTTGGTTTATTAAGATTAGGGCTGTTATCGATCAATTAACATTTAATCGTAACTTTTGAAAAATTACTGAATAATTAATCAATAAATTTGATTTAAGCTGAAAATAAGATGTATGACTATGATGTCATTTATCTGAAAATTCGATTAAAATTTAATACTATATCTCTAACATTTTCCCCAAATTTATTAATAATTTATATATTTTACTTACAAACTTTTCCCTAGTATTATTATTATTTATCTAGACGTGAATACGAAAACAAAAAAGTTTTTCTTCCTTATGTCTTGTATAGTAGAACGAATTAGCTGTGTTAGTGTTACATCTCAAAATATGGGAGCGATGGAATTACACGACTTAGACTTAGACTTAATTAACCGATTTCGCGAAATAATGAATCGTGACATAACGGGATCTATATATGCGTTATAAAAATATAATTTATCGATTAATCGATTATTTTTTCGGATTAATGGAACACACATTTTTTAATCAGTGCAAGCCCTAATTTTTTAAGGAACAGTCATATATAAAAGACAAGAAAGATCAGAAAATGAGAAGTGGGATATAAGAAAAGGGGGGGGGGAGCTGCATGAGGAATACGGCGATATAAAATAAGAGATTATAGAATCGAAAAGTTGAAGAGATGCAATGAACCTGAAGATAATATAGAAATTAAACTTCCTGGGTTTGAATGTGACAACACGACTCCTGATGTTGACGAACCGTCTTGTTGCTTCGAGGAGGTCTGGGAAATGATAACAGAAGAGGCTGAAAGAAGAAGAGTATGACTGAGAAAGATGGAATTGAGCACAAACTTAAATGGGTCGTGGTGAAAATCTTAGGAAAGGATAAAAAAAACATTTAATGTCAAATTTAATCATTTTTAAGAAATGGTCGAAACTGAGTGTTTCCCTTTTTTCTGAGGTTTATTTTGAACTGAAATAAACGGGCCAAATTTCACAGCTATTTTTATATACGTGTATTGGGTGTGATAATTACCAATGTGATAATTACCCCATGTCTACCAGAAGCGTAAAAACGACTAGGTATCGGGGCAGTTGCCAAGGGCGCCGAGGGCCAATCCTTCAATTTATTCAAATTACTATTTTCCTACCTTTTTGGATTTTCAAAAATATCCATTTGTCAATGGCGCAAAAAATGAATGAGCTAAGAGCGCTTAGAACCCAGTTACGCTTCTTGATACATGCATCTGAAATAGTTGAAATTGTATCAAATAACGAATTTCAGACTGAGCTGGAACTAGCGTTCCCCAAAATTAAATGCATTGAGATTGATCGGGTCACCTCCTGAGATTTTATTCTTTCTGGTGATGAACAGGAAAATATGTCCACTGATATTGAAGCAAACTTTAACTTAATAGAAACATAGTATGTTCCCTAACATCGAACTTGCCCTGAGAAAGCAAGGCTGCGTCACTCAATGATGTTCAGCTAAGTTAGCACACCTTTCAAATGTTGCAAGGAGGAACAAGGCTCTCGTGAATATTCAACATTTGCGATAAGCAGCTGACTAATAATTCTTTCATGACTGCTATTATCAAAGACACAAGTCTTGGACTGTTTTCTTTATGGACACTTTTCAAGATGTTCAAGATAAAGTACACGATGTCATTTGTGTCAACATTGCGGTGTGTAATTTGGGGTTACGCCCCAGGTGGTAGTGACGTTATGATATTTAGAACCTGAGAATTTGTAATGACCGCGAAGGGAAAGGTGAGAATTTTTAAAATCAAAATTACCAAGAATGGAAGAGCGTTATAAAGTAAAGTGGTTATTCTTTTCCTGTAAGTATAGGATGCTATTCCTTTTAAAAAAAAAAAAAAATTTCTGGGGAGGGGGTGGACACCAGTCCCAAAAAGATTCTCCATCCACTGTGAGCGAGGCCCCGGGTCTGGGCGTTACATTAGGGCCATAGAAACGTTATTACTCCCCAAGCTTTCAAACGGCGGTAACCAGTTTAACTGCGAGCACCGAATTGGGTAATTGGGAAAGTGAGTTGGCCCCAGGACAAAACTCTGCGATATAGCCGTCGAGGTGTGTATCCGATACGTTTTGCGCCATGGATCCTGACAAATATATACCACTAATCTACAAATGGGTTGGGCAAAAAGCTTGCCAAATTGGGCTCTTTAGGGCAGTGTAACCTACATTCGACATTTTAAAAAAAAAAGACATTTGGTCTACATAAATATTATTTGTTTGGCCCAACGAAATACTCCACGTTTCTCTACCAACTAACAATAATGTTATGTTGTTAATTTTTTAAAAATGTTTTTTTTTTAAAATTAACCTTACAATGCAAAGATCTCAAATTAATTCACTTAGCGGGCCAAATTCAACATTTGCTTGTCAACAAGAAAAGTTATAAAAGTTGCATTAGTGTATTTTTGAATACCATAAGCGGAAATATACTTAAAAATGCTTTCATCGTTCTTTGGTTAAAAATATAAAAGAAAAAATAATAATTTAAAAAATCAAAAATTAACGTACAGGCACTGGATTTGTATTGGTCAGTATTAGGTTAGCGGTAGCAGGAAATGTAATATCCGGGCACTGTACTGCCGTAATTCTTTGTGAACAAAACAAAAATAAAACTACGTATATTCCTTTGCTACATAACTGCAAGTAGTTTTACTTATTCTGATCGAGTCGAGAACGCTTTTAGTATAGAGAAAAGACTATATACTATATTTCCCGCAAGGCTGCTTATAAGGAAATGTATCTAGCACTTAATATTGCGGAACGATCAAAATCTTTTGACTAATTTTTTTTCCCTTTGTGGTGGGTTAAAATAGTACGCCAGTCACGACTCCGACTGGCTGATTTAAAATTATTTGCTATAGGCCTAGGGCTGATATCCGACGGAATGACCGTGACTCTTTTGTTATGTAAAGCCTTTTCGTTTGAGCATTTTTCAAAGTTCTTTTACTTACAATGATCGAGATTCAAATCTGATTAGGAGGACTTTTAACCGAAAACATTTATTTTAAGCAAACATTGTCAAATTAGTTGAGTTTTAAAAACATTTTAGCATGAAACATTCTGTAAATGATAACTGGTTATCTCCCCTCCCCCCCCCCCCCCCCCCCGGTCCTTCTCAAACACAACACACATATAAACATACGCATGGTACTTTAGAAAAGCGTTTTGGTGTGAGCTCTAATTTTAAATGCACATGGATGACGTTTTAGATTTGTCCTCCGAAAGTACACCCTTAAAAATTCGACAATATTTGCTTGAACTTAAATAGAGAGGAACACACGCTTTGATTTAAAACGAAGCTAGACTTACTGAACGATACCACGGTGAAATACTTTCTAACTAGTTGCTACATATTTCTAGCCATTTCTACTAACATAGTTAAGGTTTAAAAACCTTTCTCCAAATACCAAAATGCTTCAATCGTTTTTCTTTTATGATACACATCACACAGATATGTGAAAAATATATTTTGGGCTTTTAACTTTTGTATTTTCTTGTGAAAAATGCTGTTTAATTGTTAGTATGGAGGAATACTTATTGATACGAGAACACTGTTTAGTGCTGTCTACTGGAGACGTTCGACTATATGTGGATGTACCGATGTTTGTTAAAATCTGGAACTGTCCGGTGCCTATATTATAATGCATTCATTTTAAATCACTTGGGTGCCTGAGACTTTCCTTGCGAAATATTATAAATTATTATTTTATTAATTATTTACATCTTAATATGCATCAATCGTCTAAGTCATTAATATTTATTTATTTATTTTACTTTTTAATTTTTTTTATTTTAAACAAAAATTGAAATTCCCATTAAAGTGTATTAGTTCACAGGCATCTACTAATGAAAATAAGGGAAGGAAATGAGATTCTTCTGATCATCGAGATACGTTTTGTTCTCTCCTGATGCCAACCTTGAACCACAGATCTTATATGATATAGACGCTCCTTCTGTGCAGAAGATAATCGCTGGACGCCATAATCTTCTCAATAAAAGAAGCGTCTTTAATATGCAAGATATCCTGCTGTAGATAAGCTAATTTCCACATCAGAACAACACAACAACCCGAAACGACCGACTTCCCCATTCACCCCGAAGTGATCTCCCCTTCATACCTGACCTGACCGTTCATTCCACTGGACGCCCCCGCCCACCTCACTGCCGTGGGTTTCAAGCGCGGGCTTTTCATGTGAGCCCGGCACAATGGACGTGTCACATGCCGATAGCATCCGATCAGTTCTCGGGAGGTTGTGCCGTATTGTATCTTCGTCCATATTATAGAGAGGAAAAAAACGATTTTGTTCACAGAGTTCCATCTGTAGTATGCCACAGCACGACGATGGTGGCCGATGGTTGCGCCCTGATACTGCGACGGTAGAACGTCCCCACAGTTTAACGTCATTAAAATTCGATTAATCCAAACATTGTTCTAAACATTCTTGAGAGTGGAAATTAAGATTAAAAAAAACAAAAACAGAAAAAGTCACATTTTTGTTTCAACTAACTTTTCCTACGTCATTGCCTGGAGGCTGGAGGGTTAACGAATTTTATTTTCTTGGATTATATTCGCATGTGACATCATTTGCTGAGTTTGCTTCAGGTTTGGTATTTACATTAAACACATTTTATGTTATATTGACAAGTTGTCAGTGTTCTTCTCATAGCTTTAAAAAAAAGCGTGAAATTCTAGCAAGTAAACAGCGATTGTGTGCTTTTGGGTTTAATAATGTTATGTACGAAGTATTTATAATTATTGGAGTCTAATCACTCCAACAGTTTTTATCTTTATGTGCGGCAATGAATATTAATAATCCGCGGACTCCATAAACAATGCGTCACAATCAAAGGATGTGATTGCCCTGTCAGTTCCTGATTGAGGTAAACACAATATCACCGGAGATCACGTTAATACACGGGTGGGCGAAGTGCGGCCCGCGGGCCACATGCGGCCCGCCGAGACATTCAGAAAACACACATTGAAGTGTGACAGTGTGCACTCATTAAACTCAAGATTCTGTAATTAAATTTGATAGCTGCTAGAGATGTAGATAATATGACATTATCACACAAATAAATTTAATGAAGCTATACTAATAATAAATAATAAAAAAAAATAAACTGATAATTTATAAAGCGCTGTACCCCAGCAAGAAACGGGGCTCAAAGCGTTATACATAAAAATAATAACATGCATAGAAGTATCAATGCATTTAATAAACATTCATATCCTAACAACCACATACATGACAGTACGGTAAAAGTAAACAACGTTTATTATTAGAAGAGATGTTGTTGAATTTGTTTTGAAAGTAAAGTTTGTGTCTTTAGTGCAGTATTGGAATGCTGCCAATCAGAGGCGTCACTAGGGTTGATGTCATCTGGGGTGGTAGCTCATGGTGTCACCCCCTCACGACTTACCTCATAGAGCTCCTCCGAGTCTTCCAGTAACAAGGTATCGGGAACATACAGAATTTTAAATTTTGGTGTCACTCCTTGCGATGGTGTCACCCGGGGCGGCGCATTGTTTGGCGGCATTGAAAGGGAAATACATTTCGCCAAATGTTTAAGTGCGGGTCTTGGGAACACAGAGAATACGTGTGTCAGGAGAAAAGCGTAGCTTACAAGCTTAAAACTACCACTTTTATTTATTGATCTTTTTAATACCATTTATAATTGATCTGAAATGGTGTGTAACGTTAACTTAAAAATACAATCATTTTAAACGGGTGGGGCCCTAAGCTTAAATCCGATACGGCTAGGTGGCCCCCAAGCCAAAACAATTGCTCACGCCTATGTCTGAACAGTACATGATTCCCATTGGACCGCACAACGAAGTCTTTCTGACCTGAAACTGAAAGGTAAATTAAAAAAATTTCATGAGAGTTAACTAATACTGGATGTCTCAGGTCGTTGCTCCATGTTTAAAAACAAAGCA
This sequence comes from Radix auricularia, assembly GCA_002072015.1. NCBI lineage: Eukaryota > Metazoa > Mollusca > Gastropoda > Lymnaeidae > Radix > Radix auricularia. The sequence goes on along the minus strand of MUZC01000076.1, from coordinate 234,068 downwards.
AAACAAAAACACTCATACTCATAGGTTTAAAAAAAAAAAAATCCCCCCTTTTTATTTCTCTTGAAATGCCGGTGTCCTCCCCTTCTCCACCTTACATGTACCCGCCTCCTGCCAGTAACCATCACCTAATTGGCGAGGTAGCGATCTAAAATGTTTCACTATTAGCCAAGGGCGGTTCCATTAGTTCATCAATTTCGCGTGGCACGTCGACTAAAAAAAAAAAAAAAAAAGGGAACAGAAAACGAACTGAAAAAGAACTATTAGATTTTTTAATATTAAAAAATAAAAATAAAATGAAAAGAGTGTTCCACTCATGCTCTGCTCCTTGTTAAATTATTATTGGTTGAAAACATAATGGTGACCTTTTTTAAGAGCCCAGATTGCCAATAATATANGTGCTTTAAAAAGACGATAATTCCAATGCTAAATTTAGACGACGTTAAGCTTTGACCATCACGTGTTTTCCAAGGACAGCAACGAATTGACAGACTTTGTCAGTCGACTGTCCATTAGGAGAAAATAGGTCTTGTCCTGTTTTATTGAAGATTAGAGACCAAAACCGTCTCATCTCCTCCCCACCCCCAACTAAAATTGGGTGGTTGGAAATAAGCACACACACAAACAAACACACACACAAACACTCACACAAACACTCACACACACAAACACACACACACAGCACACACACACAAACACACACTCACACACAAACACACACACAACACACACAAACACACACTCACGCACAAACACACACAAACAAACAAACACACAAACACACACACAAACACGCATGCAAACAATTTAAGACAAAACTTGAGCTTCCCACCGAATGTTACTTAAAAAAACAAACAACAACTTGCATTAGAATTAAAGTTACCAACTTGAGTATCAAAATAATTTCGATTCGTGCCAACATCCCCCACCCCCCACATTTGACACGTCACCACCAATTTTATCACTGGCCGTTTCACACCGCATATTTTAGTATTTATGTTTCATTAACACAAAAATATCTAGTAATATTATGGACCACACGCGCTTGTACTTTTAAGAATGTCCTCTAAATCAGTGCTTCTCAAACTTTTTTGTATGGTATACCGGCAGGAATTTTTTCCATTGTACCGGTACCGGTGAACTATTTTAACCGTACTGACGACGTAACGAAATATTGTTTACTAGATGCCCGCGGTGTAGTATACGCCGCTGATTTGCTCAAAGATATTGCAAAGAAAGTGTGTGTGTGGGGGGGGGGTGAACAGACACAAACTACATCACAATGAAATCAGAGCAACATGAATGAACCTCGGATGTGGGGATAACTGTGACGCATTTTTGATCTGGAAATATGCGCACTGTGGTTAGCCACTTGCCACCCCGTAACACCCTAGTTTGCCAACCATAAAATAATTGGCATAACCTGACAAAAGTCATTCGTCAAACTTATTTCCACTCGTCTTGTGCTTGTTATGGCGATCGAAAATATTGTGGGAAATGAAGGGCACAAACACAAACGTTTTTAAAAATTAAAAAAAGTAATGTCTTAGCTGGGGATTGAACCTGCGACCTCCGAATGTTTTAAACACTACACTAAGATATACATGATATTTTGTTGTTATGAAAGAATATATTTATTGAATTCAATTTAACGAATTGTTAAA
>MUZC01000076.1:211864-232269 GCA_002072015.1 Radix auricularia | reverse complement strand
TATATATATATAGACTAGATGCGACCCGTGGCTAGCTTACGCCGCAGACTTGGTTACAGATAGTGCAAAGAAAGAGAGGACACAAACTACAGAACGAAGAAATCAGAACAATGTGAATGAACGTCGGGGAGAAGGTAGGGGGATATTGCTGTCGTATTGATGGTCTCGAGACATGCGCACTGCCGTTAACTACATACCCAAACCTGCACCGACCTAGCTTGTCAACCATAAATGTGATTGGCCGACACTAGCGAGGGTCATCTATAATATGTTCGCAAAAAAAAGGGGGGGGGTGGGAACGGGCAAAAAGCGAACAATTTTAAAAATTAATAAAATAATGTTTCCGCTTAAGCTTGAACCCAGTGCCTACGCGCGTAAGCGGACGTAATAACCACTTCAATACGAACAACGTGTTATTATGTGTAGGAACAATACAAGTCAAGGCAAGAGGCATTGTTTGTCTCGAAACATGTTACCCCCCACCCTTTAAACCCACTTTGCTTGATTGGTCGTTCCCAGCGAAGGTCATTCGTCAAGCTCATTTGCACACTACTCGATATTGATCTTGTTCTGGTGAATTATATTCATAATTTCTATTAAAGACAAAAATTGAAATGTATGGTGTCATAAGTAACATTTATTAACAGTACTTGTCGAAAATCGAAATAACACTGGGATGTCTTCTGTAGTCTATATGACATCTTTTAACCAACAACGCAAACAAATAAGTGCGTTGACATTATTTGGTTGAAGTGATGAGCGGTTCTAATTGGCAATGTAAACAAACGAGCTGAACAATCATTCACATCAGGGGCGGATTAAGACTGCACGGGGCCCCGGACTGCAATCAAACGGGGGCCCTTGCCCTAACCAGCCTGCGTCCCTTAAAATAAAATGATTGTTAACAGCTAATATATGATTGTAACTAAATATTACTAATGAAAAAAAAAAAACGAACACGAAGAAAAAACTGTTTGAAGTGTTTACGGTATGTTACAATTGAGTGTGAAAAGAAAAATATAATTTTCCACTGCTTGGAATCGAACCCGACTCCGGTTGCATCACGCGCCTGTGCTCGCTCCACTCGGCCAGCGGAACTGGTCTAATATTAGTAATTTTAAAAATATAAACTATATTTAATACTATGTTCTCTAAGTGAGCCAATTAAATCAAGTTTTATCGATTTTTAAGACTGAATCGCAAACAGTTGTATAGATAATATTTTTATTATTTTATTTTATTATATTGTCAAGGGTTCGTGCAAACATTTGTGCACTTTTATTATAAAATATAAAAAGTTTGGGGGCCCCTAGCTTTAGCCCGCTCAGCCCCCCCTCCTTTAATCCGCCAAAGTTTCACATAGCTTTAGTCTGTCTCATCTGAAGTTTCTGATACTGTAGTAGTAGTGGATGTTTGGTTTGCAGCTGAAATTTAAAGTGAAGTGTTAGAGCCTTGACAGCAAGTTCTCTTTAAGCAGCACGGCAGCGCAAATATTTAACCAACGCCGCTGAGGAGTTTAGAATCGCCGCCAGCAAATTTGTAAAATATTGCACAAAAATGGACGTTGTGCAAATTAGCACACACGTTTTTTTTTTCAACTTTGCACACGGACCAACGAAGCTGAGACTTAGAGGGAACATTGCATGGTGATTAGTAATAGTCATGGTAGGCAAACGACTTCTCTCAATGGACAAAATATCCTTTATAAACTGTTTGAAAAGTCACGTCAGTCAATACCATTAAAACCAAAATGTTCTTGTAATCGTCTGTAAATTATTTTTTCGGCCGAAATATTTTATTCTTTCACGACTTCCAGTACATTTATAGGCTAAGTGGTGGGTCGATTAATCGGTTACTAGGTTGTGCTGGGCGCCGTGGCGTCTACGGCGCCCCCTTTTTTAAAAAACCCAACTAATTTGTCCTTTAATTTATAATTAACAATCCTCAAATCTTCTTTTCATCGTTCCCTTTTCGAAAATTAAAATGAGCTAAAATAATGACGTCATATATTTTTTAACGGCGAGAATCTTTAATTTATAATTATTTTGCACACCACCCGATGCACACCTTGTATCAGGGGCGGATCAAGATTGTACTGGACCCCTGGCTGTCATTCAACCTGGGGCCCGGTCCAGCCTCCTTTATTATACAATATATTACGTTTGGGGCCCTTATATCATTGGAGGCCCCTGGCTTTAGCCCAGTCAGCACCCCCCTTAATCCGCCATAGCCTTGTATTAAAATATAATAGCAATTAATGACGTTGTAGCCTTACATATCCAATGACGTAGACTCTATTTATATATATTTTATTTGTTTCATTTTATGAGCGTATGAACGAAAAAGGACATATTCCATAGGCTTAGTATTAATGGTAGCAAATACTGGATTATATTTATATTTAATTTTTCTGTCTTTTCTTGATAACTTATGCAGACCGGTAGCTGATTGCCCACGGACCGGCACCCGTTCAGTAGTTCAACTATATTCTTGTGTCCTGTTTAAGCACTGACCATGTCAGTAAATAGTAAACTTTAACGATAATTTCTCTGCATGTCTATAGTGACTATCACAAATACTTCTTGTTTAATACCTACTTTGACGACAAACAATCAAAGAACCACATTTCTAGTTTCTTATCATGGAGTCAGAAGAAAAGCGATCAAATATGATGGGTATTATTACTTTAATTGCTCCCATTCCTAAAAGAAATGTTGCGGCAATGCGTCACCTTCATTTGACAAAAAATGTGTTCAATAAAAATTTTAAATAACAATTTTTAAAAAATACAAACATTGAAATTTTCTGAAAATTAAACACAACATGCATCCAAAGTTTTTTTTGTGTGTTTTAAAGAAAGTTAATTTGTCGTGGATATCGGGCATTTCAAAACATATATTTCATACAATACGCTTCTAACATCAAAGTCAAAATGCCTTGTACAAAACGAGGTCAAACGTCTTGCCTTTTTATTGTCGAACCGCGCCACTCAACAACTCCACATTAATTTTTATTTTAAATTCAATGTGAGATTAAAAAAAAAAAGATTTCTCAACAGGAAGTTTGCTATGGTTGATCAAGCAGCAAGGAATTATCGACGCAATCATTCTTAGTAACGGATACTCGTATAAACAGCAATTCTTTAGTTTGTGTACACATTGCTGTAACGTTGTGTCCAATGTGGGCGCAAAATAAGATTCTAAGATGTTAGATATGTTAGATATACTAACTATTCCTACCAAGTGCGTTACTTGAACAGTGGAGTAGCTAGGAATTTGTAGGGGTTTGGGGGCCCGGGAGCTTAACCACTTTGGATGCCCTACATCAATGGCGGTAGCATAATATTTTATTTAAAAAAATATTTCAGACACTAATTTGCCCCCCCCCCTTTTGAGGGGACTTTCGTATATGGTCCACCCTTCCCCCTCCCATAGCTACGCCACTGTACTTGGATGTATGTTTTCAAAGCTCCTTTTTGAATGTGAATTTTACGCATTTCTTCTGTCGATGTTTGGCGGCTTGTGTGTTTTTTGTCTGTTGATTTTTATGTTTCAAAAATTATCTCCTTTTTTATTTTAGGGTACTTTTGACTGAATGACAAACCGACTGTTGTAATATCTTGAATGCTTTGATCTTAAAATAGTTTTAATTTTTATTTCATCAAGGTAGACTACGACAAAGAAAGGAGATACACACACAAATATTAACCCTTTAATCTCATTGGTCACACTTAACGCCTTCAATGCAAGTCATTGGCTTATACAAGTGTTACAGAAAGTCACTTTTTCGTATGAAGCCTACGGCTAGATTCATTGTCTTTCATGCATTCTTTTTTTTTAACATTACAAATGACCATCCTCGCGTTAGGTAATATTCTAACGTCTAATACTATTTTTTTACACTAAATTACCATCGTATAATATTCACAAGGTAGGGCAGTTTAATGTTATAAGGCATACAAAATACAAACCATAATATAACATAACTAGATTGTGCCAGGCGCCGTGGCGCCTGCGGCGCCCCCTTTTTTTGGGCGCCTACGGCGCCAACCTTTTTTTTAAAGACCAACTAACTTGTCCTTTTTTGATAAATACGAATTATTAAACTTTATGAAATGTACGCAAAGTATTTATTTATCAATAATAATAGGGGTTGTATTTTGCGTACCGATGCACACCAAACAATGACGTCATCATATTAAATATTTTTACAGCGCTCATCAAAACACGATTTTTCAACTAAACTAACTGCTGTAGACTGTCGTACATCGCTCCTCAGCGTTACGTTACAAACATACAGAACCACACCACTGGGTGTTTATGTTATTTAATTTCAGCACGTAGGGGAATTGTAACATAAACTCGTATCTGAGTTTTTAAAAGTAAACGCCATGTTATCCCATAATAGCGCTGAACATTTACTTAAGTCTAGTCCTTAAAAAAAACGGAAAGAGAAAAAACAAAAACAAACTAACAAAAAACAAAAAAACAAAAAAAAAAAAAAAAACCAAAAAAAAAACCACCAACAACAACAAAAACTTTTTATACTGCTAGTTTTTATATTGAAGGACTCCGGCAAAGGGGTCGTCCATAAATGACGTCACGCGATTTTTGCTAATTTTTAAACCCCCTCCCGCCTTGTCACAAAAAACTTAGACCCCCCTCCAATAAGACTTCACAAAGCTGTGACCCCTCCCCGTAAAAGCGTAATTTTCTATTTGAAAATGAACATGTTTTAAATCAGGTTATTGTCATTTTAGTATTTATTTACCGTAAGGCTGAACTCTAATATCGTATAACACGCGCGAATCTATGTTAAACGTCATAAAATGAATAGTAAGAAATCGAATATTTAATTGGAACTTTGATTTGAAGTAGTGACCTTACAATTCTTTCACTCCCCCCTCGTCACTCATTGTCACACATGTTGGGACCCACTGCCCCCCCCCCCCCCTAGGCGCGTGACGTCTTTTATAGACGACCCCAAAGAAGCTTTAGTTTATTACGAGGCTGCAAGTGGGTCTCCAATGGATATTCAACAAAGTTTCGATTCTCTCTCTCCCAAAGTTCTCTAACAGAAATTGTGTGAAACAAGAATATTTCTCTCCCCAACCAAGCGGCTAATGTCGTTATTTACCCCACTCCTCTAATGTCCACATATTTTAAGAGCTTCACGAGGAGGTCCTAACCAGAGCAGATGGACGGCGCTCTCGAGTGAAATTAAAGAACAACAAAATAACAACATTAAAAAAATTACATGTGATGGGCTTGTATGGGTTTGGGGAATGTAAGGATTAATCAATGCTTCCCTTATTCAAAAAAAGACCACCGAATAAGTTAAATGATATAAATCCTTAAATACTTTTCTTGAACGATATGAACATGATATATCTCAGTCAACGAACGCTAAAATTTAAACAACGGCTTTAAGAATGATAAAGAAAATAGAAGTGATTTTTGCACTTATTTTAATTGATATCTTGTAAACGGCTTTTTAAAAATTAATGAATAATTTATAAAAATGGAATGGTGCAAATTGTTTTACCAATGAATAATTTAGTTAATATATTTGCAATGCCCTATCTCAGAACAAGGAGAGTGTGGTTATATTTATGCCACCCACCAACTCCTGAAATGTTTTTGTTTTAAAAATTAATACCGCTGAGGAAAAAAGTCTTCGCTGCATTCGTTTTCTGATGATGATCTTGTTTCTTCAAGGGCATGTTGTATTTATAAATAATATATTTATTATATTGTTATATATTATCTCCGCATCAAAAAGTCGGGGCCCCTAACTAGTTTGAATACCGGAGCCCACCCTGCCTGCAGCCACACAGATAGCATGCTAAGACTAGGCTATTAGTCCTAACTCATCTCAAGAGACATAAAAATTGTTTTAAAACACAGGCAAGAAAACACCAAGACAAGGGCGTATGACCAAAGAGCACACAACACAGTTTCGGTTCCAGCAAATGAACCCGATGAGTAACAAACCTTGATGAAACCATTACGTCTAATCCTGTTTTATATGCGCCAACGAGCCCGCTTCCTCGTGGGATACGGCATCAATCAAAGGGCCCGGATCCTACCTTTGATAGCTGTTGGGTGGTGGTTGGGGCCAGGTCAGGTCAGTCTGTGAGAAGAGAGTCCCAAGACCAACGTTCTCCGGTACTGGTATCGATTATGTTCCTACCAGGACGGGCCGCAGGTGGTCATCTCGAGTGCCGAGACAAACGTCTACTTCAGCGGCGGAGTTGTATGGATTGATTGAAGTAGGTCGGTGGAGGTAGGTGCATTCTGCCTCTGTCGTCTCTGTTAGGTCGACCAGAGCACGCATGAAACGAAAAGTTACGCTATTTCTTATTTAAGTATTCTATACGGCCATTTCAACTTGTTTCTTATCCGGATGATGTGTTATATGGGAAGATTATTGTTTTTCATTCAGGTGTTAAATACATGTGAAGGTGTATAAGTAAAAGCGTGACTGAATTTTTAAAAAAAACGTAAGTTAGGCTAAGAATAAAAAAAGGAATGAGTTTGAAATTAATTTCGATCATTATGATCCCTCACTGAAATAAAAACATTCAAGTCCAAAGGTTTACATCAGATCCTTATAAACAATAATATCCGTGCTTTTAGCTTCAGTAACATCGCCATCACAATTATCATATACGCAATAGTCATGTGTGCACGTATTTAAATATTTAACCTACATTATATGCACTTTAAACCCTCTAAATTTCACACTTTCTTGTCCCTGCAGCAGCATTCTATTTGTTTATCGTTTCCTTAAAAAGTTGTTGGAAATAAAACGCAGAATGTAAATAATTGACGCAGTCCTCGGTATTGATCATAAACATGTGCGGACAGACAAATGCTTTCATACTGGAATCGGGCCACTACTGCGCCAGCTGCTGGCTCGGGCTCGTGGATCATTTGACAGTTTTATAGCCCCGCTAGCCAGATTGTAAAACAACACATATTTTAATCCCTGGTAAAAGCAAAAGACGATACGTTATGTTATTCCATTTCTTCAAGAAAATTTTACCACAAATTATATGAGTTGAGATCTTTCCTTTGTTTTAAGACTTAAAATTGTGGGGGTTAATTTACCGTTGGCCACATATTAAAGAAGACCAATCAATTTACAAGAAGTTTACTATAAACCATTTAGAGGAAATAACTATTGAATGGAAAGTTATACTCAAGAGTATCTGGCTTCACAGAAAGTTGGCCAGCAATTCATCCTTCTAACATGCTAAATCCAAACTAAATCAAACTAGATGTAGCTTTTACTTTTGAAAAATTCGATTCTATAAGGTTATTTCAATTTCTATTCGAGTAAATGTTATTGTAATATTTTTTCCGCCAGTGGATGTGAGGAAAGTGGAATGCACAAATATCTAACTGTTAGTTGGTGTGACCTGAAGATTGAATCCTGTTTTTAATTAGGTACACATGACTTCAGCATTGCAGTAATCAATTTAAATAAAAGTAAACAGGCGCTTGACGACATTCGGAAAACCAGTTACACATGGCTTGAGGTTAGTGATGATATGGCCACTTCTTTTATTTTTCTATTTTTTAAATTATATTACAACAGTGTTCAAATGAACTTAATCATACAAATATATAAGGATATGTGATTATTATATGAGATTAATGCTCTTATTAACTTGTTCAGATTCCGGGATATCAAATATAGATTAGAATTCTTGAGTTTCAAAGTAAAATACTCGAAGCCCTTAAATACCATTCGTTTTTTCCCCAGATGTGTGTTTTGCATACATTTATTAGAATTAGAAAGAAGATCACAGATAGAATTGACACTTATTTTATTTTAGTATTTTACTCAGGGGACACAACGAGGATTTCAAGATAGATTCCTGTATTCCTGGATTTATTTAGAGAAAAACAAATATAGATCTATCAGTTATTGATAAAAGCTTTCGGGAAATTTGATTGATAAAAGTTTTTTCACTGTTTAGAATTGTCATGTATGTTAATAAGAAAATAAATGTGTAATTTATCCGGCATATTGTCATAATTACGTAATAATAAAAGATAAAGAATACCAAACCAATCCATGGTTATCTATAGTATTTTGTTTAGTGCCATAATATACTATCCTTATCTTCATTTAGCGACATGCAATGTATTAATTTCAACCTTCCATTAATATCCATGCCATAATTGCTTTTTCAGAATTGGAATCCCTCTAATTTAAAATCATCCTATTTGAACCCCGAGACTGAAATTCTAATTTTAAAAAAAATAAATAAATTATTCAATAATTCCGCACTATTGTAATTCTTCCGAGAAATTAGCCTTAAAATAACGCGCTTGTCAAATTAATTTCTTATATCTCATGCGACTATATAAAGAATAGAGGAATCTCTTTTAAAATTAAAAATAAATAAATAAATAAATAAAATAAAATAAAATAATTCAGCCACTTTTGAAATAATCCCTTTTTACAGACCATTTGAGGGTCTTGAAAATTGTATAGAAATAATTTATTGAAAACGTCTCAAGTGTGTCGCTAGGTATAGGGCTCCCCGGAGTGAATGAAAAGAGCATGCTTTTTCTCATTTCAGAGAGAGAAAAAACTCACACAGGTTTTATACCCTATGCACCCCCCCTATTTAACTTCCTGAGTGCCGGGTAGGATCAAGCTTTAGCGTGCAATCTTATCCTAAGGAACATTATTAAAAAAAAGTAAAACATAATTTCCATTGCCAGTTTTATTACACGCAATTATAGGCAGCCCTTTTGCAGCTTTTGTAGAGATACGTTGTTTATAGATGAAAATCATACCTGAAAGCTCACAAAGAATAGAGTGTGTTTAATAGGACTTTAGTAAACCATTCATTTACCAACGTTATTAGTTATAGCTATCTTTTAAAAAATGGTTAAAAGAATTTTGGTTTAAAACTTATTACTTTATATTCATGTACATTTTTAGCCTTATATCTCAATTTATTTCAATAGTAAATTTAAGAAAATTATGAATTACAAGATTTAAATATTTAAAAAAAAACCATTTATAAGCTAAAACAATCATATTAAGAGTGAAACATCATTTTATTGATATTCCGCTAAATATGCTATTAGAACACTCGCCGTGTGTATTTTCAATAAAAATGGCAATTTAACCGAGATCAAACCGAAAACTTTGACCGCGCAACCGAATCTTGATGCCTACTAAATTCCTCTAGAAACCTAACTTTCTATGGCTAACTTTTGCAGGATCAACAATGTTTTACTAATAAGGCATAGTTAGATTAAAGTCCAAAATGTCTGTAACTACAGATATAATTTATTATTAGGAAAGTAAACTTTAAATTATTTTTTACGCAATTGCCCCTGGGAAAAATTGCGTTTATATATTTGAAATGTCTGTCCTGTCTGTTCGAGCTTGATCATGCACATCCTCCTGAACCATAGCAGATAGAGGGTCCGAGTCTTTTGCAAATATGTTAAGGAGGTCCCAAGGATGTGTACGGGTCAAAATATTACCGAAAAGGTTTACCGGATTTCCTGGGGGAAAAAAATCCTGTAAAAAAATCCCTTTAAAAATTTAGTACTTTGTCAATTTCTCGCCAACCATAAATAACATATATCGGGTTGAAAAGCAAACGCTAATGATATTTAGAACAATGTTGGAAAAGGATTTTTTGAAAATTATCTTTCAGATTGGAGGGGATATTTTGAAAAAAAAACATTGAAAACCAAGCCCCATCAACAATACTCCTTTTAAATAGCCCCTCGAAAAGCCTTTCGCACGTTGGCTTGATTTTGTATTATATTCAGGAAAATTAAAAATAGCACAATAAGGTTTGTATCTTTTTTTCTTGGCTTTAATTTGTTTCATATTGCAATTTTTTTTAATGGTTGACGAAACTGATCTATTGATCATGCAATATTCGCGCCGCAGTTGTAATATTTATTATCATACAATCCTTGACGTAAGTAGAAAAAAGAAGGGATCATGTATTTTGTTCCGTATAGAGAGAGGGTTGCAACTACTTATTTATAGTGGAAGGGGTAAAAAAGTATTAGGTACACTATTAGTCACTAATCCCACTTATGAAAGTGGCTTCAAGACAAACATGGAAAAATATACACAAATGAATGTAATAAATTAATGTGGGAAAGTTGCAATATAATCAAAATAAAATGTTTTCTTATTTTCATTAAATAATGAATGGAAACGTGAGTTTTTAAAAAAGTGTTTTCTATGATAGTTAATGAAATAATTATATTTTAGGTGAATTTTTAGTAGTTTTTGTTGATAACAAATGTTTTAATATTTTTGTACTTAAATTCAATTTGAAATTAGACCAAACCAATAAATTGTAAGTATAGCCTATTTCAAGATGAACTTTAAATTTTACCTATTCAGAAACCTGCCGACGACCAAAGACAGTTTTAACTTTTGAATTGATGAACTTAGAAAATAACTTGCGCTTGACCCAACGCTTTAAAGCCCCTGGCTAGTGCATTTACAACCTGCTTCATCTGTCACATCTGTCGGGCGGTGCAGTAGAAAATTTTCTGAGCCTAAAGCTCTTCTGATGCCCCTGCCTTCGACAGTGACTAGCTTGGGGCAAGACGTCAATTGATAACTGACTTTTTCTGGGGGGGGGGNGTTGGGGGGGGGCAAGGTGGCAACGCCGACAGATAGAGTCCCTGTTTTAATCAAAACATCAAAACTGTTTGAACAGGTTTTGTTCTTTCTTAATTCGAGTTTCAAGAAATAAATGTTTAGATTTTCTCTTCAAATCTCGATCCTATAATAAGCACTGTACGATCTCACGCTTAAACGCGATCAGCTAAAGAAAACTTCAAGTGTCCGTCAGTGCACATTATTGTTTCTTTAGGCAGGGCTTAAACCTCGTTCATAACTACTGCGTGTCGTGTAGACTGTAGACGAATGGGCTTTTTACAGGTTACCGACATATTCTCCCCGGGACATCAAATATACATGAGTCCTAAAAGGCGCAAGTGCCTGGCAATACACGTCACGTGGGAAGGGGGGCCCATTGTTATTGTTATACAGTCATGAATAACTAAATTATGTCCTGTTGGCCTGGAACGGAAATGATCGATACACTGGCTGAGACATAAACAAAGTTATGGATGCACATGTACATTGTGTTGGGGCATAGGCATAAACAAAGTTGTGTTTACACGTGTATCTTATGGTGTAATTATCAAGAATGTATTTAATGTTGGCTCAGACATTATCAAAGTTAAATTTACATATGTATTTTATGGCTTATGAGATAAAAATCTGTAATTATCACAGACTTATTTGACGTTGGCTAAAAAATTATCAAATTTATTGTTACATACATAGTTTATGTTAACTGAGAAATAATGTTATGGTACATACAAAATTCATGGTGGCTGAGATACATAGTGATGTGTATACCCTATACATTTATTTAAACGATTTTCATCGTTAAAGATACATGTGTAGAAAAAATGTTTAAGTATAAATATGCACATCGTTTTCACGTTTTTTCTACATTCAGTTTTAATATTTTTCATACACAGTTGACTCAATTAAACTTCTGAAAAAATTTGACTGAGTCATTTTCAGAAACATTATTTCGAAATTTATAATTTTAAGCTCGTCTTAAAGGTTCTACAGAAATGTATTTACAATTTTTTAAGCACCTTGCGTTAAGTCAATATTCTCTCAGCAGATATAACTTTTCAAAATATTAAAAAAATATATTAAAAAACTTTAAAAAACAAAACAAATTCTCAATAAAATATGATACTATTTTTTATCTTAGGCATCATACTCTCCTGCATATTTTTGTTTTGCGCATTGTATTACAGGAAGTTTTTTTATGAGCGTTTTTGTGCGTAATGTCATTTTTGTTGTAGGATATAAAGAAATTTTAATTAATATAGATGTGATAAATTATTGTGCTACACTGTCGCGCTGTGCGTTTTATATTTAACAACCTTTTAAATATTTTCTTGTCGCGCAGTGCGATGCATATTATATTGAATATACTTTTTATAATATATTCCCGATCTGTAAATGTTATGTTAGTCTGTCGTGCAGTGTGTATTTTATTGAACATAATCAACACTTTTAGTTATGTATGAGATTTATAGTCAAAAGCTTTGTTTTTATGGGTTGTTTAGTTACCTAATTTATTGTAATTTCTTGTCTTGTCGTTCTCTCCCTCTGTCATAGTTCCAGCCGCGGAAAAACAAAAGTTAAAAATGACACACTTTCCATGATCCTAACGAGCTGAAATTTTGCAAATAGACATGTGTCATCTAATAATGCATTATATCAAAATTTCAGATCAATCAAATGCACCGTAATTAAATCAATGAGTTTTTAGTTTTATCTCTATATAGCATGTGTAGCCGTCTGCTATAGCTGACCTCCACGCGTCACTGGAGGTTCACTCTAGCTCTCGATGTCACAGGGGTCTGTTACCCGATGCGTATTATCCTGAATATAATCAATACTTTTAGTTATGTCTCATCTATAAGGGACTTACAGTCAAAAACTTTGTTTTTACGGTTTCTTTAATTTAATCCCTTATATTGAGTTCACCGTCTTGTCGTTCTGTCTGTCGTGAACTCTTTATCCCATCCGCGAAAAAATACAAGTAAAAAATGACCTTTTTCCTGTGATTTCATCGGGCTCAAATTTTGCACATACATTGTCACCTAACGATGCATTGTAACAAAACTTCAGATGGATAGAATGTACCGCAAATAAATAAATGAATTTTGTTGTTGTTTATCTCTACATAGCATATGTAGTCGTCTTCTATGGTTGACCTCCACGGGTCACTGGAGTTTCACTCGACGTGACAGAGGTCTGTCACGGTCTGTCGCGTGGTGCGTATTATATTGAACATAATCAATACTTTGCGTTATGTCTCATAAAAATGATTTATAGTAATAAAAAAATGTGTTTACGGGTTGATTAACTTAAAACACTAGTTTTAATCAATGAGGATTTCACATACTGCATTTGATAAAAGCCCTGTTAAGAAATGACCCCCCCCCCCCCAAACACACACACACCAAAGAGCAATCACGTGAACACCTTAACTTAACATAGTGTTTCTAAGAGAAATATAAATAACATTGGCGTCTTCAGTTTTGGTTACAGTGTGGTGATTCGTTTCTGCCCACGGTTCATGGGACTGGCAAATTGCGGCAGATATAAAACTAATAATGATTAGAGTAATTTCAAATCATCAATGTCTAGTGCATTTTGTAAATAGAAAAAGTCAACGCTGTTCATTTAAAGCTAGATACGACCCAAGGCGTAGCATACGCTGCAGACTTGCTCAGAGATATTGCAAAGAATAGGGGAAGGGGAGAAAGAACGGACACAAACAAGCGGCACGAAGAAATTAAAACAATACAGGTGACCGTTGGGTGTTGGGGGGGTCGCAGACGCATATTTGTCTCGAGAAATGCGCACTGCGGTTGTTGTTACCTGCAACCCCCACCTCCACCCTTTACTTCCATCGTTTGCTAACCATGAACTGTGATTGGCCAACCATAGTGAGGGTCATTCGTCATGCATATTTGCACTCGGCTTGTGCTTGTTCTGGTGAATATATAAGTAAATTTTCATGTACGTATATATATACATATATATATACACACATGTTGTTCTCACCCTCAATTTTGATAATGTTATGGGATAATAATTCCCCCACACTACCCTATTAAAAAAATATAATTGTTTAGCTTGTATACATTGTTTAGCTTGTATACATCGTTTGGCTTGTATACATTGTATCGCATGAGCCTTTTTACTTTACATCCTTTTAGCATTGCAATAAATGAGTGTGTTTCTTTTAATCACTCTTTAAAAAAAAGTATTTTGTGTTCTTGAGAATGTGGATCTTATTGGATAACTTCTGAATCATAAATTTAAAAAAATTTCTTTTGTTTTTCGAGAGTTACCTACAAAAATGATTATAACTTGGGTGTTTTGTGAGACGCTAGTCAATCTCGGTATTTTTCTCAATGCTTCTGACGTAAACCATTTTTTCCCTTTGTTAAAACAATCGTACAAAGAATGATTGAAAATTAATCTTATCTTCGCATTATGTAGTCTCTTTGAACGCTTACGGCTCATTCAGCTTTCGGAATATTTCCTTTGACTAGAGTAAGGCAACAACCGAGACCCGATGAATATTTCATTCAAGGACTAAATCGTTACGATAATTGCTTGTTTAAAAAAAATATTCAAAAAATAAGAGAGTTAATTTTGATCCGGTTTCCATTGGCTCATGGTCTCCGTCTATCCCTTGTCTAGGCTTAACACATTGGCACAAACAAAATAACACCTGTAAAGATTAAAAAAAAACTCGAAGGTTTCGTCATAACAGTTTTAGAAATAAGCGAGCCTGTATAGAGGATTCCTGAGCTCTAGACATCGTGAGGAAAATTGTTTTTATCTTATAAATTCAGTCAGGAAATCGTCACACTTTGTGAGTTTATGGGGTATAAAAAAACAACGAAAGTTTTATTTATTTATTTTAAAATACACATGAAAGGAAACATCCTATATAGTAAAATGCGATTTTCTGTCCGGTCTTCGATAGCGATTGGTCCCTCAAACTCATAAATACTCCCACAGCCAATCAGAAAAAAATAAATCTCGTCATAATATATAAGCCGAGGTCTGTGATGTATCAATTTACCCGTGGAGAACTCAGTAAAATATTTAGACAACTAAGTATTAAATTGATTATTTAAAACTTGAACCGGCATAAACATGGCATAAAACTTCAAATGTACTACGTCAATGCGGAGGGACAAATAATTTTGCGACTCAATTTTAAATCAATAGCATTTCTTTTATTGCATCCCATTTTCTGATTTTATTTCAAATAAACATAAAAGTATTCATCTTCTCCTTTTTTAGCGCATTTTCGAGACGTCGAATGCGCTATTGCACCCGTTTTGTCCGTCCGTCCGTCCGTCATCACCCTTGATCTCAGCATCCATAAGTCCTAGACCCATGAGGTATATATGTTTTTTGTATGTCCTGACCTGCCATTTGTGCATCAACACTCAGTTACTCGCTCCGTTAAAAAACCCCGTTAAAACTACCAAAAAATATTTCGAATCGAGAGGTAACACTAGCGCAGGGAACGGCCGCCATTGCCGGAAGTCGAATACATAGTTTTTCAAGCATTGAAGTGTGGTGCGAAAGCGTGCAAAAGAATTAGTTTTTTTTTTAGTTGACGTCATTAGAATATGTGTAAAAGTTTAGAGAGTTTTGCGTCATCATTTGTGGTGACTTGTAGTTAGATTAAAGAGAAAATAAAAAATTTTAAAATGTAAAGAAATGACTTTTAAATAAAAAAAAAGTCAGGTATATTCATTACACAAGAAAATTCATAAAAATATGTCTAAAATCTAAACACAATTACTGATAACTACATAATGCTGATATCTAACATAAGTACTGATACATAATACGAAAATGCGCTAACACGTCCTGAATTCCAATAGGGACCAGGCTTAACATGATTTTTTTTGTTTGTATTTTGTTTGTTTGTTTGTGATGTTGCTTGTATTAAGATCAAAACAAAATATGGGGTACATCGCTGACCAAGAATGTCTACGTTTCCTCCTATAGAATTTATGTCGAGTCTTCACCTCGGCTTTATCCAGGCGTTCTTTAAGTCTTCAGCTTATAAAAGTGCTACCATCAAATTAAGACTTCTGGCTGTTGATGTAAGCTAGATGGTAGCCCCTTACTGAACCCCATCGTGTCTCTCTCGTACATTCTTCTCCCGGTCTTGACGTCTCCCTGGCCATGGAATCACCGTCGGACCAACGTCCGTTCAATAGGGCACTTCTCTCCCTTCTGTCCTTTTCAGTGAGCGTGCACTCCATCTTTATTTAGCTCGGACAATCGTCTGCGATGGTCGGAAGCACAGCGGTGTCAAGCAGTCCAATCCTTGACTTGTAGAAGATCTTGATGCTGTATTGATTTTTCAGGGAAATCGCAACATTTCCACTAACTTGCAAGCATTCTTGTATGGTTAAACAAAAAAGTAAAGCAATTATTGGTAAGTTTAAACTAGTCTCACCAAATAAATTTGTATTTTTTCAAAGAAATGAATCAAAGAAAAAAAAGCGATTATTTGTAAGTTTAAACTAGTATCACCAAAAAATTTGTATTTTTTCAAAGAAATGAATTAAAGGAAACAAAAAGCAATAAATAATAAAATTACCAGAATTCGCGCTTAAATACAGTATATTCCTCAATGGTATCAAATAATCTAGTACTGATGGAGAAATCTAAAAAAAAAATATTGTTTTCCCACTATTGTAACCAGTTCGATAATGTGTCTCCTCCACTGGTACGCTGCCAATCAAACCATTACCAGATCGTTAAAAGCCTTTTAAATATAGGAAACCGTTCGACGCGATAACCTATCCTGTAAGAACGAGAAATCACAAACTGACAAACAACCTTCCGTTTGGTGAAAATAGCCTCAATCTTGTTTCACCGCTTGCCACAGTAGATCAAAAGTAGAGTATTATTTTTGCGTTCACCATGACGCAGTGGACTATCTGAACATATTGAGTCTTTTTATTATGTGTCGATGCATAATGAAGTGGGATCTTTGAACGACATTAAAATTTATGACAGTGGCATTGCGGTATCAATGCAATGTATTACATTTTTTAAAAAAAGGTCGAGTACTAATTTTTCATGTTGTACAAAAAAATTTAACTTGATTTACACGGGTTGTTCTTTTATTGTCATTTTCAATAACGTTTTCAAAAGCCAAATGGTAAAATCCAACTTTCTTCACAACCTGAAAGTAAATTCATACCGTCGTTTTAAAAAAAAGAAGTATAAAGATAAAAAAAAGAGAAACTGCATATGTGCCATTACTCTATCAGCAGTCGGACGGATAAAAGAACCACATCAATTTATTGTCAGAACGTGGCGAGCTGAGAACAAACAGACGGACTGTTGTCACGACTAGGGGACAAAACACGTTGTCCGTGTTGTGGCGGTATCTGGTTGGAAAGTGACAAAAAATATGAAACAATATTAAGTTCTTGTTGGTTGCGGATCGTTGAGTTTTTTTGTTTGAGGTTTCAAGGCATAGTTCAGTTTATTGACGTGAACATTAGGCTAGGGAATTGAAAGGGAGGAAATTATTATTAAATGTAGATGCTAAATACATGGGAGAGGAAAGTTCTCAGGAAAATATATGGACCAACAAAGGATGAGTTCAGATGGAGGATAAGAACCAATGTTGAACTATACAGTCTATATCAGGATACCACAATAGTTGTGCAGAAATAAAAAAAAAAGGGCAGACTGCGCTGGGCAGTACACCTAGAAGGAATGTCAAATTTTAGAGGAGTAAAGAGGGTACGCCCCCAAAATCCCAGAGATATATGACTCAGAAGAAGACCTAGGCTTAGATGGATGGATGATGTAGAGAAATATCTAAAACAACTGGGCATCAAAATATTGGAGAAGAGAGGCGTCTATAAAGACTGAGTGGAAGGAGGTCGTGGGGCAGGCCCAAGCCTGTTGGCATGTGATGCAGCGTTCATAAGCTTCGGTTATGAGAGTTCAATTCATTACTCGCCTTTATTTCTCTAGCTAGTGTTAGGTACCCATTCCGAGCTGGGTGGACTCAGACACGTCCTAGGTCTCAGATCAGCGCCGAGTCACCATCAACAGTTTCAAGCGAATCATTAGTTTTCATTGTAATTTTAGTATCCTGAACGATGCACAAAAAGATTTCTTCTAAAATTATTGGTTGGAGAAATTAATAATTATAGCAGAGGCGGCGCCCTTGGCTGTATTTATTTTTTTAACTCACAGGTTGACCACAAAGCACGATTTAGACAATCGTTAACTAGGACTTTTATTTAGGCAGCTTTAGCACCTCTGAGAACACAATTCAAACCGTAAATTAAGCAACATTAGAACCTTTGAGGTCACAGAAATAATGGACTACCAGGGCAGTCCACTAAACAATATTAGAGCCCTTGACGGGCATAGAGAAAATGTAAAGGTAGTACCTTCAATTAAACAACATCAGACCCTTTGTGGACACAGAAAATCGAGAACTTCGGTCTTGTCCTATGGTAACCAGTCACACGTCTGGCTGGACTCTCAGTAGCAGCGCCATAACCCCCCTTCCACCGTCTTTTACCCCCCCCCTTGCTGCGACAAAACCATTTTGCGTTTATCCTATATCTAATGATCCATAGGTTGTGTCTGTGAATATTAGCTGTCTCATTAAACCTTTACAAATCACAAGCCATTACCATGGCACACTTGGAACTCGAGATACAACCATTTGACTATTGCGTTAAATGCGTTTTCCGCCATCTTACACAATCTGTGTAACATGGCTGTCACACACAATTCACACAATTTTACAGAGTTGTCGTGATGCGTAACTAAACATCAGTGATCACCGTGACTCACTTAACAATACGTGTATCGTTTTTCTAGTTGATTTAGTTTATTTATAATGGGCACTCCTCTCCATTTGGACTCAATCTGTATTTTTCACGTGTGTATGCCCCCATCCCACCCACCCACCACCACCCTAAAAAAATCTCATATCCACTTGATATATATAAATCTGGGATCTAATTACATAATTTCCTTTAATCTGGTAAATGTAAAAATAAAGACATTGGGAAAAAAGTTCGCTTTCTAATGCAATTCATTATATGACAATATTTTTTGCAAGTAAACACACATATTCTGGGGGAAAAAGTCAGGCTCCTTTTTTCCTGTATAGCAAGACCCGTTATCAAATTTAAGAATAACAACACTTTTGTTCATTAAATAATCAAATTGCAAAAAAAAAAAACCC
This sequence comes from Radix auricularia, assembly GCA_002072015.1. Classification (NCBI taxonomy): domain Eukaryota; kingdom Metazoa; phylum Mollusca; class Gastropoda; family Lymnaeidae; genus Radix; species Radix auricularia. The sequence continues at coordinate 213,383 of MUZC01000076.1, read as the reverse complement.
AAGGAGCCCGCGGGCCGCATGTTTGCCATGGCCGGTGTAGTGAATAATCAGCAAAGGTTAAAACTCGTCTGTGACAAAGTCGAATATATTGCAAGAAGCTCACATTGTTAAGCTGTCGGTTTAGTTTGCGGGATTACTCAGTTTGAAGGGAGATGTATTGTGATCTCAGTGTCAGTGTACATGACTGTAAGTTGATGTTGGTTTGTTTTTGCTAGTTTACTTTCCTTATTTTAAAAAGAAAGAAAAAATTGGACGAGTTGGGTGGTGTGGGACGTATAATGAGATTCATGAGAGTTACCTTCTACCAAATTTCACAGTGACCTGAATTGAAATCAACTAAACTAGGGGAGGTAACTAAACCATGCGCCCCCCCCCCAAGCCTTGACGGGGGCTGGATGGAAACTTATTTTTTTCATGCTTATTTAAGAAGATAAACAACGTTGCATTCGTTACAAAAGGCATTTAAATATTTAATTTGTTAAATCTTGTTAAAATGGCAATTGCGAGTTCAAATCCTTTCCACTGTGATAATCAATTTTAATCCTTTTAAGATAATCTTTAAATTTTTGCATTTTTTGCTAAAAGTTATTAATTTAAAAAAAAAAAAAAAAAAAGATTTATGCTTTTCCGCAGGATTTGGGGGCGCATGAGTTTTTCAGCAGGCAGCAGGTTTTCCACCCTTGAACAAATCCATTATGTGACGTCGTGACACCCAAGTACTTTTATGGTTCCTAAACCCGAAGATACACCTCTGAGTTGTCTTCCCCCATAAACCAATCATCCTAATTGTGATTCAGGTGTAGCCTATAATCACTTATTTTCCCTAATCACTCATCCACTGGGTTTACTAATCATCATGGATGGTTAAATTTTCCGATTACCCGCGAATCTCCGGATTGATTTTCACCGACGATATCTTGTTAGTTTCCGTTCTGCGACTTCCGTTCACACGCATTAAATCCAGAGGCACTGAGTGGAACCAACCATCATGACCCACTTATAGAGATGCGTGAAACCTTTACTAATAAATTCAATTCGAAGGTTACAAAAGGATTTGGCCAACCCCACTTTGACGTGACAGTGGTATTTGTTGGGCTGCTATATTAAGAATAATTAATTCGTGATGATCACTACGCAAACACAGGTTCATGATATTTACAACCAGATTATCACCAGGATTCTTGGCGCAAATGAGGACAGTTGTTTCTTCTCTACATGATCAACATCGATGTTATTTTAACAAAAGCAAACATGAACGAATAGTTTAATATATACTCAATATTTGTCAAGTCCAAAAGGGAACATGCTCAACATCATGCCTTATTCTTCTTGTTTTGATGTCAAGTGTTGCTATGGCATGGAGATTATCCGTTGATATAAAAGTGTAACAAATGACATTCATTTTTATATTATTACTAGATTGTGCCAGGCGCCGTGGCGCCTGCGGCGCCCCCGTTTTTTGGGCGCCTACGGCGCCAACCTTTTTTTTAAAGACCAACTAACTTGTCCTTTTTTGATA
>MUZC01000076.1:188325-199575 GCA_002072015.1 Radix auricularia | reverse complement strand
AAAAAAAAAAAAAAGACAACAACAAATTGTTTTCTTACGCGTTTTTAAAAATTTCTAATTAATTAATAAGTTATACTTTAAGTTACTGAATACGTTTCTCTCATATTATTATTATTTATTTAGACGTGCATATGTAAACAAAATGTTTTTTCTACCTCATTTCTTGCACAGCAGAGGGCATTAGCTGTGTTACGTCACAAAAGTTGGAAGGTATAGAATTACCACGACTTAACTGATTTCGCCAAATAATGAATCACAACTTAATGGGATGTATACATGCGTTAAAAAGTATAATTTATCGATTAATTGATTAAAGTTTTTCCCTATTAATCTGACACTATTTTATTAAAAATCAGTACTAGCATTAATTTTAAGTATTTCTGATATTTTAAAAAAAACATTTGAATATTTGCTTAGAATCTATTTTTAAATGATATATTTTTTTTTTAAACGCAATTTCCCATTCTACTGCATTTCCTGAAAAATAATTTTTAAAAATATAAAAAAACTACTGAAAAATTATTTGGTCAATTTCTCGCCAATCATAACATCTATCGGGTTCAAATAAACGCCAAATGATAGCTAATAATATTTAAAACAATGTTACAGACGGAATATAAGAGACGAATCATCTTCCATTTCACACTTACAGTTTTAGAAGCAATTTTGGAAAATAATTGTTTGTTTAGTTCAAAATTATTGCTTTCAAATTACTTTTAATTTCATCTAGATAATAGTTAATATAGTTTTCCCGCTTCGTGAATGCTTATGTTAGATTGTTGAAAGGTGCGCATTATATTGACACATTCTTGGTGTGAGGGAATATGGCATCATACAGTATGATTCATACTGTATTTACTTTCAGAATTACTTATTTGAAATGACTTTTAATGTAATCTAGAATGATTTCCCTTAGATTTTACATAAAAAAATCGAAAATTCATTTTTGGAAGTTGCGTTTAAATACTAATTCGAGTTTTTATTAGCTGTTTTTTGTGTGTGTGTTTAACTCAATAAATTTTGCACCCATGATTTACAGTACAAGCGTGTGTGTCTTAGAAATTTTGATAAAAAGCTTCTCCAGTATACATTGATACATCATATACATGATATCGATGCATGTACACTTGATGGCTTTTTCCCCTTTCCTGTGCCACTCTTACTCTTGGGCTCACCCTCTCGCCTCTAACACCCACCCCCGCCCAAATGCCACTAGCTATCGAGGAATACGATCTAGGCACAAGGGATACTGCTGTACTCCCATTACAAGCAAAAGTAAAAAAAAAAATCTGAAATAAAAAAAAAGAAAAGATTGAGAAGAAGAAAGCTCCCATTTCCCTTATCAACACGTCTTTGCACACCATTCCAAAACCTAATCTATGGGGAGTAGCAGGCCACGTGATGAAACTTGACCAACTGACCGTAATTAGAGATCTTTTGGTTGCTCAATGCGTCTTTTAACCCCCGTATTACGGGAGTATGCGGTGAAAAAAAAATCGGGCGAAAAAAAATGCTGAGCAAGGTGGTTTTTAAAATATATTAAATTTACAATTTGCATTTATTAGCCTATAATAAAAATGTTCGTATTCTTGTTTATTTTGTCTTTATGTACGTGTGAGTGGTAGTTGGGGGGGGGGAAGAGAGATTTTTATCATTGAGGGATAAATTCAAATAATTTTTGCAAAATATAATTATTTTTATCATTAGTGGATCAAGAAATTAAGGTCAAAAGATATATATAGGTCCACTAGTAACTTACGTGAATGTTATTGCATATGTTGGAATCAGTGTGTGAGACAACAAAAAATTGGTATGCGAATGAGTTCAATACAAAGAATGAATCATTAATCACTAAATGAAACCTTTCTTTTTTTACTGCAATGGACTGTGACCTGGGCTATTATATTATTTATAAATGATAATTATATTTTTTACTTCCAAGAGCTTTAAAGTCTAAAGGACGTCATGTCTGTTGAGTGAAGGAAAAAAACAACCAAAAACTTACTTCTAGACAGACAGACAGACAGAAATAGCAAGAGAGACAGAAAAACGGACGGACGGATGGACAGACAGACGGATGGATAGCTTTTCCCGCCTATTCCACTAACGAATTCTCCTGGTGGCTAAAAAAGCACCCCATTTCGGTCTACCGGCCTACGCCGCTGGACTGGTCATATAATAATTTTGATTCCATTGATCTCCAATAGCTAAGCAACATCTAGACCAGGAATAGGACACACCTCTCCCCTACACGCGCACAAACCAAGTCACAATAATTTTCATTATTGGTAAAGTCTCCGTGTGCTAAATTCCCTATAGAATCTAGAGCAACAAACTCTCCGAAAGGAGATATGCCTACATACTCTCCTATAGTATAAGGAGTTAACTCATTCGGACATGAAACATGAAAACACATTTACGATGCTTCTCAATCATGTTAGCTGTAATACGGAAAAAAATTTATTTCATAGATATTTTGCAATTATGTAATGGTACTGGAAAGAAAAGGTCACTTTAGGCTTGCCGAGTCGTTCAGGTGCCGTTGATCCCAACTTTGAGAAACCTTGTTTTATGACGTTAAACATAAGGCATCCCTGATCCTTGCTGTGGTTAACACACGGAAAATGCAATAGTTTCTCTGTAAACCATACGGTTTGGACAGTACCCTGTGCGGCATGAGATAGGTCAGAACGAATTAGCGGAAGCTCCACAGGTCAGCGGTCAGTGCTAGAACATGGACCGTGGGCCACTAGAGCAGTGTAGAGATCTTACGACCAGAGAAATGAACAAATGGTATCAGAGCTGTCTGTACGCCATTTTGGGCCCCTGGGCAAGGAAATAGTGTTGAACCCCTGGGCAAAGAAAGAGTGCGCCCCTCCCCCACCCCTTAGAAAAAAAAATTAATATACATAATATCAATATATATAAATAAATATATTCCCATGGGACCCAATGCTCGTGGGCCCCGGGCAAAGCCCAAGGGGTATTTGCGTTAAGTTGGCCCTAAATGGAACTTATCCTGGCTCGTGATAGATTATTAAATAAGATTATGATACATTTCTATAAATGTTGAAAATTTTGATTAAAATTAGGGCTGTGGAAATAAACGATCAATTTCTCGATTAATCGTTAAAAATTTTAACGATTAAATTTTAATTTTAACAATTAAGTGACTCATCACTTATAGATTATTGAAAGTAAAAAATTAATTTTGAAAAAATAATTAACACAATAGCGGCCGATAAATAAAAATACATTCTATGACGATTACACGAACATTTTGGTTTTAAACAATTGACTGACGTGAAAGTTCAAAATATTGATAAATTTTGTCTACCATTGGTCTCTACTTTGCTTACTTATCAAACTAAATGAAAAGCGTATTCAGCTAATGGCAGTAATGGAGTCTGACACAGAGACAGAAAATGACGACAGCTCTTCTGATGAATTATTGCGGTACAAAATGGAGTTGAATGTTCCTGTATCCATCAAACCTCTATAAACGTGAAAACTTAATTAACTCCGATATCCGATAATGTTATTCCTTGCCAAGAGCGTTTTATGCATACCAGTTACCTCAGTTCCTTGTGAATGATTGTTCAGCTGGCTGGTTATATTGTCAATTAGATATGCTCATCACTTGAACCAAATAATGTCAACACATTTGTCTTTTGCGTAGTTGGTTAAAAGTTAACATGTAAAGAAGACATTCCAGTGTTATTTAGATTTTCAACAAGATTATGTAATAAGTGTTACTTATAACGTCATACATTTTAATTTTGTTGCTTAAATTGAAATTAATTTTTCAAAATTCAACAATTTAATTTTAATTCAACATAATGGGGTTGATTTAGACTGCAATGAGGCCTATAAATTAGTAAATGGAAAACAAGTAAAAAGGGTCTGAGTTAGCCTGACAGGAAGTAACAAGACAGCGAAAGTTACGCAAAGAGCCTTCCTCAATGAACAAACAATACTAAAATTAAACGAATATAAAGAAATAAAATAATAAAAACTCTAGCTGCGGTAAATCCAAAGTGTTAATGAAAGCAATCATTGATGTAGGCTTTTCGCTTTTTTGTTACGTCATGTATGGCTAATTCATACCCTGTTTACTTGTTTTCCATTTACTAAATTTAAATTAACCGTTAACAGCCCTAATTAAACTATGTCTGTTGTGTAAACAAAAATGTTTTCTGCGCACTAATAATTTAAAAGGATAAGATCTATTATTAAATTTTCACCCACGTTAAAATTGATGAAGCTTCTTTTTCAATAAATTATGCTTTTGAAATGGTTAAAGAAACAAAAAACAACACACTCATACGACAGCTTATGAAATATTTGCTTCTTTCTGTAATCCAAAGCAGTATAATTGTCTCTGCATTGACAAGTCACGTGATGTTTAAATTCTATCTTCTAATACTATATCATTAGGTGGCCTTACACTACCATCTCCTGAAAGATATTAATGTCTCCCTTCACAATAATTAACTGTTAAAACAAATAAGCGGCCTTTACTAAAGCTTTCATTATTTCCAATGAATTAATACATCCGTTGAAATTACCTGTGCTTGTATGAAACCGAAAGTGTGTTTTTTTAAAGACCCACTTTAATAAAACAAAAGCACTTGGTTCAATCCGTCATGAGCTTCCATTGACAGTTACAACTTCAAGGAACGGGGTGAGAGACGAAAGAAGAGATGAGCCGAGGCAAAGGAATTTAATAGCAGGCAATAAAAGTTGTAGACTGATTGATGCGGTCTGGGTAAATGATTCATTCCAATGGTGAACTCTAAACTAAACATCGCAATGGTTCCCGTGCTAATTCCATACAAAATAGAGCAGCATCAGGACTCTCGTTTGCATTAAAAAAAACACATGTTCCACGTATCCATTTGAAACATACACACGCGCATACCCGCATACTCACTCAGACTTTTACGCTCGGCATTAAGGCTGTATGGTAAGTCAACGTGTTGACAGACCACATGAGCTCAGTTGTGGATCTACTATGAAAAGTCCGCACTCAAAAAAAAAAAAAAAAAAAAAAAAAAAAAAAAAGTAAAAGTAAATAATTAAAACAAACAAACGTAAAGTTTAACTAATGTTTATTGATAGTTTAGAATTCGCTACAGGATTTCACCGAAAACTGTAGCGCGCTGCTTGTGGTCTGCTGACTGGAATTCGCCTACTCCTGTGTTATAACTTGAAATGCAGTGCGTAACAAGTACATGTAGTTTTAACTCATCGTAGTGCTAAAAATGTATCTTAATAGAAAATGTTTTAATGGTTATACGAAAAATCGCAAAATTTAAGTGGAATAAAAATAGATTTTAAATATTTAAAAGAAATATTTTTAAAAAAAATAAATAAAAAGAAATTTAAAAAAAAAGCGTTTAAACAAAGTATTTAAAATGTACTTATTAAACAACCCGTAAAAACAAAGTTTTTGACTACAAATCCCTTATATATGAGACATAACTAAAAGTATTGATTATGTTCAATAAAATACGCACCGCGCGACAAACATTTACAGACAGAACTTGACTGAACTGCCCTGGTCATCAATGGCTAGAGTGAAATGCAGTGAACCGTTGAGGTCAACTATAGCAGACTTCTTCTTTGAGATAAAAAGAGATAAGCTATAATTCATTACTTTAATAACGTTACTTTCGATTAATAGGAAATTTTGACAAAATGAATTGTTAGGTGACACAAGTCTATTTTCAGCTTGATAGGATCATGGGAAGTGGGGCGCGGTGGTTGAGAGGTAGCGCGCTCGACTGGCGTACCGATGGTCACGAGCTCGAATCCACGCGAAGGCGAGGATTTGTTCCCGAGAAGTCCCCGAGTCACCCAGCTCTGAATGGGCACCTAACTAGACAATAGTTGGGCTGGGTAATGCGTGGAACCCTTATAGCCGTGACCTGTGAGCGCCGCATCACCTGCCAACAGATCATCTCTCATGGTCTGTGGTCGCAATTATCTTCTGTATAGAAGGAGCGTCTGTATATCTAAGATAAGAAATAAAATTGGGGCATTTTTTACTTTTGCTTTTCCACACGACCGACCACGGGAAGGTGACAAGACTGAAGTTAATATAAGGTATTTTAAAGGGAGATAATATCGTTTTGACCTCAAGTTTAAGAGTCTGGGATAAGCCTGGTTGACAACAAATACCCATGCAGAACATGCAACTAATAACAGGTTACAAACTAGTATACTCTTTTTTTTTAAAAAATGTCTTTGTTTTACCTGTTCAAAACATCATAGTTATCGTGGGGTGTGTTAGAAGACTTCTTGATCAATATTCTAGTATTTTATAACCCACTGCTTTAATACATTGTTTATTGAATTCTCTTCAAAGAAATCACCGTTTTAAAACACTAGCCCATTGCCTCGAGCGTCAATGGCAATGAAATCGGTTATGTTATACCAGTGATTCTCAAACTGTGTATCGCAACACATTAGTGTGTCGTGAGAGACTTCCAGGTGTGTCGCCAGATTTAGTAAAAGTATCTTAAATTGCTAGGGTTCTGAACTCTAAAGTTTTTATGACATTTTAAAATAAAGCAAACTGTTTGTTAAATAAATCAACAACGTAATCAGTTATCAATTGTATTTCACGTGAAGCAGGACGTTGGATTCGGTTTTCGTCTGGGTACGCCTGTTTTTTTTTCCATTCTTTCCAGCGGTTTAGTTGGCTTGAAATTTTTCATTCCGTAAGAGTTTGAACTTTAAAGTATTATTTAAAGCATTTTATACCAGTTAATGCAATTTCATCTTAACTTGTTTAAAATGCCGGCTTAAATAGTTTATCTGATAAAATAATAAATTAAACTAATTACTGCATCCCAGTTCATGTGAACCGTTGCCTTAAGTGTATTTTAATGATTCAAAAAACACTTAAATGAATACGAATCGTTAGTTCATGAAGTTCCCGTGAATATATAAAATGTAACTAGAATAAAACTTTGTATTATTGTTAAGGTCTATCAGGTTCATTCACCCCACGTTTCGCCCCCTTGTCAACTTCCCCGATGACCCGCCACAAACTATAAAAATTATAAAAGGAATATTTTTTTTCAACATGCAAGATTTGTTGGGCCTCGTTCAGGATTTTGAAGTAAGATAATATTATTTACCTTCTCTTGATGTTTTTTTTTCAGAAATAAACTTATCAATTTAGCCATGGACAAGTTTTTAACAAAATCTTCTACTCAAAAAGAAAAAGTCCATCACACTGATATATCACAGTAATATACATCACAGTAATGTGTACAAAATATTATCTTTCTAATTTATTAAGAAAAATTATTTTTGTGTGTCGCGAAAATTCTCGAATATTATTAGTGTTTCGTTGCCCCAAAAATTTTGAGAAACACTGTTTTACACCATAGTATAACAACAGTAATAGGCATTATTGTATCACGGCATAAATCTATCAATATAAAAATTAAAGGTATTCAGTTGGGCCCATTGCATTGCATTAACCTAGAAATAATAAATTTCGGATATTTAATTAGGACTAACGTGAAACAACGGGTATTACGTTATGCTCCTTTTTTTTGCAAGCCTGGTAAGCTTGACAAGGACCAACATTTGCTTTCACTTTATCACACTAAAATCTTTTCAAACGTATTGTAAAGTCTGTTGTCGTGCTCATCGTTTCAGAATAAAACAAACAAAAACATCTCGACGAAAAAATTTTAGTAACATTACGTTATAACTAGTGCAATTAACGATAGATTTCTCGATTAATCGTAAAAAAAATTAACGATACATTTTAAAACAATTAATCGACACAAAACTTATAAATGTGCTGGAAGTCAAAAAGTAAAATATTTCTGCCGATAAGTAAGCATTTGACACGTTAGTGAAATACAAGTGTGAGCATTTGACACGTTAGTGAAATACAAGTGTGAGCATTTGACACGTTTAGTGACATACAAGTGTGAGCATTTGACAAGTTTAGTGACATACAAGTGTGAGCATTTGACACGTTAGTGAAATACAAGTGTGAGCATTTGACACGTTAGTGACATACAAGTGTGAGCATTTGACAAGTTTAGTGACACACGAGTGTGAAACATTAACCTCTTGTAAAAAATACCTTCATCCACCAGATCACCCAACTTGCGGGTCACAAATTTAATTACGGGTTCGCCCCTGATTTGGTGACACAGTGACGCGTCTGTTCTAAATCCGTACCCGACGTTGGCATTGAACCCGTTCTACAAAAACCCGGACACTTCGTGTCAGCAGTGATTAATTGAGCCCGCGAAAGTCCGAGATTTTCACCCTTAAGTCGAGCGATGGGAATAGCCGGTCACCTAAATGGGCACCAATGGGGCCCCGGCGCACAAGTCACACCAAGCACGGCGGCTCAAAGCCCCGGCAAATAAATCAGGCCCCGGAGTATAAATTGGGATGTGGCGTGCCAGTCGAGAGTTACGTATTAATTAAGACCCTCTGTGGTATGATGCACCACCATCAATGCTCATTCCTGAGCGAGAATCTAGTGTAGAGGCTATATGATTATAGCATTTTATAATGCACAGCCGCGTTTTTTTTTTTTCAATAAAAATAATTGAGACACTATTTAAATGGGCCATTAAAATTACGAGAGTGTGTAAAGTAGAGGTATGGCCTATGGGGACGACCTCAAAATTTAATTGCCTTCATTGGGCTCATTAAAAAAATGTGTCTAGAACGTAAACAAGCAAAAGTTCAAGCTACTAGAAACAAGCTCGATGTTAGCATCTCTACTGACATTTGCAAACTCTGATTTAGACGCAATGTAGCATTTGAGAATTACGGTTGCTTTGAGTGAACAGCCTTCCATTTATAACTTTTCCACGACCGTGTTTCTCATTTTCTTAGCCGTATTAAGGTGAGGTTTAGGGAGGGGGGGCAGGCTCTATATTAAGGTCGACTTGAAGATTAAGCACAAATTATCTTCGAGATTTCGCAATGCAAAGAAGAACCTAAGAAACTAAATGATTTTTTAAAAAAATCCATAAATGATACAAATTTATTTCTTCCAATGCCAGCTTTCTAACTCTAATGGGTGTAACTTTAACCCTTAACTCTACTATTAACCCTTACCCAAAATTTAAATTTAACCTAAACCCTGAAAATTAACCTTAACCGAACCTTAAACGGAATCGACGCGATTTAAATCACATCGGCACAATTGCCAGAGCATTCTAGAATGCTGCTTAAAATTTTAACGGATGATATTCACCTGAATTCTCCATGATTCATCTAAATGTTAATTAGCATAATTATTTTTCTTTCTATCAAATCGATTTTTCATCCTAATGCCAATTTCTGAACGGTGATTTGGCATGAAAAGGCATTTTTATTTATTTAAAACAATTTTGTTTAGTTTTTCTTTCTAAACCACCTAAGCATCGCAAAGGTATTGCAACGTAGCTTTAAAGGATTAGAATTTTCTGACGGGTATTAGTTTAGACACGATATTCAATCTAATTGTGTTTTGCAATACATTTTATATTCATCTAATCGTTGTACGTTGGATAGGGAAAAAACATCTTTTTACGTTATCCATGCATATTTTTTTATCCTGAGCGTATTTTTATTCTTAAATTCTCTAAGATGATGATACACCATATTTACCAATTAATCTTGAAAAAATATTTAACTTGAATTTTTCGCTTTGTTATCTTTTCCACTTAATTTTTAAATAAATAAATTAACCCAAACGCTTCGAATCTATTCATCATTTTATCCCATCTCCAAAAATTCGAATTTAACTATCTATGAGCAATAGTTGGGCCATAGGTTATAATAACTAGGGCGTTCTTTGATTTAGCCCCCCTACCACCCCCTCCATACACGAGAATACACTTACAAAATAAGGTTCATGAATATGAAATGCGCACACAAAATAAATGATCAAACCCCACATTTTTTAAAATATATACCCACATTTCTGGCCCCCTCTCCCCAACCACAAACATGTCATGTCTTTAATAAAAGTTTATAAAAAATCCACATTTTCCATTATAATTGCTTACGTGTGGTTTTTTGTGTGTGTGTTCCCTTTAACCCAGATGGTGGCGAATTATTTTCATTTATGGCCATGCATTGATACCTCGGTCATCGTTCGCGCGCCCTCTAAGCTCTTTTGCTAACGAGACCCCGGGACTTATGGGGATATCCCTGGTTATCTGAGCCCACTAGCGCGAGATATCTGATAGTCTGACACAATTGAATAAGGGGAGATACATCACGCGACTCGCGCGAGACCTTTTGGATGACACGAATTCAGAATCTATGTCAAGGCAATGGAAGATATCAAACTTTGGCCAGCACCGACGACAAGTAGGCTATTATCGGTCGCCTTTCACTCTTGCGCTTTCCGTTTCCTAATTCCTAGCTCATTTCCTTTCTAAGGTACTTACGTTTTTTTTTTCATTTTTATATACAAAAGACTATAACAATTAAATTGAATCGCAGTCAATATTTGAATCATAGTTTCGGTAGTTACGTCAACCATAAATGGAATGATTTTATTGGTACTGAACTTAAGGCTCTCATGTCTCTGAGGAGATCCTTTTCAGCATCTCACCCCCAGCTCCAAGGGAATTGGAGTCTAGGGTTCACTGTCCTATCCTAGTGGACCACAGAAAACGCTAAAAAAAAGCCTTGTAAAAAGTTAACTTAACGAGAATTGGTGGAATCTCCTTCTTCGATCCGCTACAACCTTGGCTTCACCCGGGTTTTGGTTGTATATCTTTGTGGCATGACTCGTCACTAGAAAGTCCCAGTGCGTAAGTACATGAATAATTTGAGTTACACTATTTTTACCAGTAAAAAACAAAAACGGAGACACTTCCATAAAGATTATAATTTTAATTCATGCCCGTATGTGAATATGTGTATAATGGTATCACAATAGACCAGTTGATTGGTTGGTTTGCTTTTTTGTAATTCAGAAAAGTTTCAATTGGAGGTGAAATACGCCATAGAACAGTTAGAGACGCGCCATAGAACAGCTAGAGACGCGCCATAGAACAGCTAGAGACGCGCCATAGAACAGCTAGTGACGCGCCATAGAAAAGCTAGAGACGCTCCATAGAAAAGTAAAGACGCGCCATAGAAAAGTAAAGACGCGCCATAGAAAAGCTAGAGACGCGCCATAGAAAAGCTAGAGACGCGCCATAGAAAAGCTAGAGACGCGCCATAGAAAAGCTAGAAACATGCCATAGAAAAGCTAGA
>MUZC01000076.1:169459-183318 GCA_002072015.1 Radix auricularia | reverse complement strand
TTGTTCTTAGTCAGCTAAAAAAGGTGGGCCAGGCTTCGTGGTCGCTCCCCACTCTAGCATTGAAATCTCCTAGGAGATAGATTGCCTCGTCTTTGTGGATGCCGGCTATTGCCTGGTCTAACGCTCCATAGAACTGGTCCTTCTCTTCCGGAGTTGAATAGAGTGTTGGGGCATACACACTAAGAATGTTTGCTGGGCCCGCAGTTGTTCTGAGTCTTAGAGTGAGGATCCTCTCCGTGCCTGATGACGGTGGTTCAATGGATGGTAGAAGAGTGTTTTTAACAGCGAAACCCACACCATGCTGTCTAGGTTCGTCTTTCGGTCTGCCTTGCCAGAAGAAGGTGTAATTGGCCTCTTTGAGTGAACCGTTGTCTGGGAGCCTGGTCTCCTGAAGGCATGCTATGTCAATCTTTAGCCTTTTAAGTTCTCTATCGATTATTCCTGTCTTCCGTGTGTCGTTTATGGACTGCAGATCATCAGTGATGCCGGGACACATAGTCCTCACGTTCCAGCTAGCGATTCGAAGAGCTGGGGTCTTCTTTTTCTTTTTTGTATTTCTTGGTGCAGGGCTTAGTGGCCCACTTGTTGAGTGGTACTCTAATCTCCACGCACCCAGTGGAGAAGGCAGGCCATGACGGGATAGCACCTATTTGACTGGGGGCTGCCCAGTTTGAGGCGGGCGGTAGCTGTCCAGTGAGACATTGGTAGTCTCTCCCACCGTCGGAAGCAGCCCCTGGCGCCTAGCTCTACGTCAATTGAGCTTTGGCTTATAACCGGTAACTGCTGCTTCCCGTGTTTTGTCGACACCTTGCGGCGACGCTGGAGTGTCCTCTCCAGAGGTGATGCAAGCCTGGGCGGGTATTATGGAGAATTAGCTGCTGCCCATACAGCATATCCCCCCTCTCCACGTCAATGGTGTAACCAAGGGAACGACTTGCGTCGATGCAGCTTGGCTGCCATTGGCGTCGCAGGAGCTGCCGGTATGTACATAAGTCTTATGTATAGACCGCCTGTAGGTGCTCCAATTCCTGGATTTTCTTTCAGGGTTTACTCACCTTAGCCTTTCCCGCAAGGCAGGTATAGCCGCAAGGCAGCGGAGGATTTGTATTCGGAGTTTCCTTCTCCTAGATGAACTACCAGCCAAGGTTTTAACGAGCATCATCTACCCGTAGGGGTGCCAGAACCGGGGTTTGAACCCGTGACCGATTTATATTTTTATTTTAGAATTGTTTTGTACCGCAGAAACTATTAACCGTTTTTAATATTAATTTGACCAATCGTGTCACCAACAAATAATACATCGACAAATCTGCTAACCGTTGTAGCTAATATAACCCAGAGGCAACACTGTGGTCGGTGTCATGCAGTGCGAGGGTTTATGGTGACACATCCCTCACAACTTACCTGATAGATCCTCTCCAAGACTGTCAGTGCCAAAGTAAGAGAACATACAGAATTTTACATTGTGATGTCACCCCTTGTGATGGTGTCACCCCTTGTGATGGTGTCACCCCTTGTGATGGTGTCACCCCTTGTGATGGTGTCACCCCTTGTGATAGTGTCATTCCTTGTGATGGTGTCACCCGGTGTGACCCTCACCACCTAAACTCCCCCCTCTCCCAACCAGTTACGCCGCTGGTATAACCTATCTTTTTCGAAAAAGAAAAAAAAATACATCGCCGAATTTACAAAAAAGTTGTGGTTAATTCAACCGGTGCGCATGCGCTTGACCCACATTCTGGTGTAAGCACCACTCTCTATCTGCGATCAATTTCATTCCGTCTCTACTTGAATCACAACCTGACATCTGCAGCTTCAAAGATGGTCTGAGACCCCGAGAGACCCCACAGCTTAAAGGGGCCTTAACCCGCCTATCTGTTGACTCACGTCACTTCCACTGCAAACATCCCGAGAACTTGAACATGGTGAGTAATGACATCTCAGTCATTACTTCCCATTTTACCCCCCCCCCCCCCCCCTAGTCCCCTTCTTATTTTCCTTTGCCAGTCAGCCGCAGTGATCACGGAATTCATCTACGGGCACTAATATCGCGCTATAAACCCCGTGCCATTTAACTCATAACAACCTTCCCATTTCTTGCTCTGTCCTTAGCCTCCAGCTTGTCTTTGTGTTATTTATTTATTATTGTTATTATTTCTTGTTTTTTTTTTTACCGATCCAGCGCACGCTATTGTGGCTGACTATGGCTGCCAGGGCGGTGATTCCAAACTAATCTGTCTGTGATTGTCATCGATTAATTCCCTATTCCCGAGATGAGGGCAGCGAGCAATATCTTAGGGTAAAAGAACATTCCATCCACAAGGTTTTTTTCTTCTTTCGGATTGGGGTGTGGATGTGATCTTCTGGTTAAAAATAGTTGCACTTATAATTTATTTATATTTGTTTATACAAGAGAGACAATATGTATATATATATATATATTGTTTTTCTTGTTGAATTTCTGAGGTTTTTTTTAAACCCGAGACCTCGATATTATTATGTTGTTTTATTTTTTTTTTATTTTTGACTTTGCAATGTGTAATATATGTTTTATCCTTCGAATATTTAACAACTTTAAAATTTTTGTATTGTACTAAATTTAATATTTTACCATTATATAACATTTTGATCTTTAAAAAATTTAGCATTTTGTAGTCTGGCCAAGCAATAAGTCTTATAAAACAAGTCAAAAAACGTTTTAAAAAATTCAAACGTAGAGACATAATGCTTTGAAAGTTAGGACAGCTGTTTTATATCACAAGTGCTACAAGAGAAAATTGAAAATGTTAGCAGACGGGACGAGACATCGATGAATAGAAGAATAGCGTACTAAAAAGCGAAAAAGACCGAACTCTATTTCTCTTGTATCAAAATTTTTATTTCACGAGCATATTCTATACTAGACTCTATACCTTTCATAAATGAAATGAAGTGAAATAAATTCAACCGAGTTTCATGTTTTGACGCCAATTATAGTATCGATAAAAAATCTGAAAATGGTTTGCACTTTTGTGAATGTAATTGAAAAAAATCAATAAGAAAGCGTCTAAAATTGTTATAAAGTAAACAGTACCAGTGGGATGTTGACACTCATTTGAGGGCTAGTCATAGGTATTTTTCACACAGAGGCTGGCTGGGCTGGAAAAGAATTTGTTGTGTGGAAAAAAATTCCCATTGGGGAATCGATACCAGTATTACATTGAACTATTATTTTTATACATTTACATCTTAACATTGGATGTAATATTATGTTCAATTTGAGACTGAGTAAATGAAAATAAATGGCATCAAAAACATGTCAACCTGCCTTTCTCATTTTTCACAATGAATTGCGTTCACGGCCAAGTACAGTAAATACTGGCTTTAAAGTCGAAATTAAAAACGAAAAAAAAAATAAAATAAAGATCATAGAGGGTGTTGACGTACATGCGCATAAATACTTGTGTGGGACATAATTTTCAATCGGATTCATCGTCACAGATATTAAATACGTAATCAAAGAAATGGTTAACAAATGACATATCTTAAAAAAATTCAATCCACACATCCTACATCTGATTAAGAATTTTTTTTTGAAAGGGGTACAACTGAAACAAAATAAAATTTATGTACTTCGCAATAATCATTTATGAGCCTATTTTATATTTTAAGTCAGTCATTAAACAAAAATATACTTTTTTGTTCCGATGTTATTGCAAATTTTGTATATATGCTAATGAAAACGATTGTAAGACAGTAATTGTCATTGAATATCTGTAAGACCATAACTGTGATTGGTCAGCATTAAGACGGGAATTGTTGTTGGTCAGCCATAAGATGGGAATTGTGGTTGGTCAGCCATAAGGTGGGAATTGTGGTTGGTCAGCCATAAGATGGGAATTGTGGTTGGTCAGCCATAAGGTGGGAATTGTGGTTGGTCAGCCATAAGGTGGGAATTGTGGTTGGTCAGCTATAAGGTGGAAATTGTGGTTGGTCAGCCATAAGGTGGGAATTGTGGTTGGTCAGCCATAAGGTGGGAATTGTGGTTGGTCAGCCATAAGGTGGGAATTGTGGTTGGTCAGCCGTAAGGTGGGAATTGTGGTTGGTCAGCCATAAGGTGGGAATTGTGGTTGGTCAGCCATAAGGTGGGAATTGTGGTTGGTCAGCCATAAGGTGGGAATTGTGGTTGGTCAGCTGTAAGACAAGAGCAGCAACAGTTATGGTCAGATGAGGTATTTTCATATACCTGCCAGCTACTGCTGAAGCTTCTATATGAAGAGTGTTCATGTTTTACCGTAAATGCTACTCTGAAAGAGTTGCAATTTTAACATAATAACAAACAACGTTGAAAACGATAATCTCATAATTTTTATGATATACACAACATGAGTAAAACAGGAACAACAAAAAGTGCAACAAATTGTTGGCTTATATTTGATGTCATAATACGTACAAATCTACAAATTTTGGGTTCATTTTAAGTTAGGCGTTTACCTGCTAAATGTGATTTAAAAAATTAATTTCCTCTCTCCATTAATTTTAAAATATATTATTAGGAAAAAGAAGAACTTACATTGATTCTGATGTTTTAGTTTAATATTAAATAATAATAATAATAATAATTAAAAAGAGCCCAACAAAAAGGATCATAGCATTGATACATCAAGTGCATCCGATAGTAAAATATAAAAGCACGTTACGAATGCTATTCGAAAAAATGTGATAGACATTACAAGATAAATGACCTTGCATGAAGTACAATGTTTCAGTTGTATCACTAAAAACACACGAGTTACCCTTGAACCAAATGCTCTTTGTTAATTATCTCCTGGGAAAACACCAATAGTGATGTACATTTATTAAACTTTTGTGCGTCCGATGCATTTCTCTTTGAAAAGGAGAAATAGTTTCACGTGTAAGTCAAAGGTGTAATTTAAACGTTTAAATTGTCGAATACCGTGTAAAGAGACGAACGTAAGTGAACAACAAAGACTGTTGTGTCATGTAAGACAAAACTTTTTGTCCAGCTAAAGCTCATCTCCATTGCAAGGACCCTCTCACTGCTGATGCAAATGTGGTCAGTGAGATTAATGCATAGATTTGAACGCCCCTCGTCTTCATCCCAGCAGTGCTGTCCAGATTAGAATGGAAGACCACGGCGGTAATTAACTGATTTGTAAACCGACGGCATCCCCACTGTGTCCATGCACAGATGTTCTATTATTCTATTCAGAGAGAACGACCGCGAACTTCTGGGCGACCGAGTTGGAGTCATGGAGTCTGTTGTTCTTAGTCAGCTAAAAAGAAGTCCGGGGAAATCCGGTTTCTGCGTCACTTGGAGGTAGTTATTTTATAAGGACTTCTGCGTGAATAGGCGGATTGTGTGACAGCTTAGTTTGGATAATAGTTGAAATCTCGTCTTTAGCATCGGTTAGTTAGATTAATTGAGTTTGGACACGTAGCGTTCCCGTGAAAAAGTGTATCTTGACTTAATAAGTTAAATCATAGCTATGGGGTATCGAATTCTGGGTTTCTCTGACTTCTTGCCATTTCTGAACATCTAGATACAATTGTTTGTGTGTGTGTGTTTAGGAAGATTTAGAGTGGATTTTGTTTTCTGTAGTTGTAGAGCATGTTTGTAAAGCGCTGTGAGCCCAGGTGTACGCTGGGGTACTGCGCTATATAAGTTAACAAAATATAAATTATAAAAAAATCTGGGCCTGAAATGACTTAACACGATTGTTTATAATTACAACAGGATTATTTATAATGACAACAGGATTGTTTATAATGACAACAGGAGTGTTTATAATGACAACAAGATTGTTTATAATCACAACAGGATTGTTTATATAGCTCTTTGGGCCCATGGGGCTCACAGGCAACATAACGCACTGGGATAAGATGAACAAAATTGGTTTCTAAAAATCTTCCAGCAGCTTAATTTTAGTTTTTAGATTAGGTTTTTTATTTTTATTTTGGGACCACTTCAGTATTATTATTTTTCTTCTCAGATCTAGGATAGGGTATCGTAGCAAAAATTAGGCACGGGGTTCCCCTTGATGATATGCTCTTAAACTTGTTTTAATTTTTTCATGAATTCTATGTAATTAAATTATATAATGCACATATTCTTAACACACTTAACGATTATATTTTTATTAGATGCCCGCGGCGTAGCATACGCCGCAGATTTGCTCATAAATATTTCAAAGAAAGGTGTTGGGTGAAAAGATACAAACTACATCACGAAGAAATCAGAACAAAGCGAAAGAACCTTGCAGGCGGTGATAACTGCCGACGCATTGTTGTTATGGAAACATGTGCTCTGCGGTTAGCTAATTGTCACCCCCCCCCCGCTTACAACCGTGTTGCAAAGTCATGCAGGGTTTCCAACTCAATAAAATAATAATTACTGACAAATATAAGAAAACTCAACAAAATTTACGGACGAAATTTTTTTTTACGCACATTTAATATAAAATGCTGACCTTAAAACGAACGAATATGAAGCATAATCCAAGCATTGTTGCTTTTAAAAAAAAAGTAAAATATCCATAAGAGCACGTCTCTATTACCATGCTCATATTCCATAAAGTTAGTTTATTGTATGACATTCATCATCATTGACAGTGTTTAATTCTTCCTGCTTATGATCATACATCGAAACATTTACACGGTTGATCATTGTGGGAGTAATTTTTCCCGGTCCATTTCTCAGAGTCAGTAAACTTTCCAACATTGGAGTAGACATTTTGTTTCTCATGTTTATTTTCAATAAACTAACAGCAGAAAAAAAAACGCATTCTACTTTTGCTGTTCCATGTGCAAGCGCCTGCATTGTTTGTGCAAACTTCGAAAGTAGCGGAAATCTGTGCTCTTGGTTTTTGAAATTTCTAGTCATTTGTCCAATTTGATGCCAGAAAGCACCATAACCTCAGTGGGCCATGACGTTGCTTAAATCCGCAACTTAGTAATCAATAAATCGGCCTCTAAAGAATTAAAATCTGATGGACACACAATTTTTGGAAAAGCTGGGCCAGTCCCAATATTTCCGACTGTTCCACTGACATTCTTTTAGTGGGTTTTAGTACTGACATGAGCTTCAGCACTCTGTTGCTAATAGGCATTCTTTTCTTAATTGCACGGACTGCCTTGGTATAAAATGCAAGAACAGCAACATAAACTTTTCAACAGTCGATGTATCATCTGCTTCTTACAGCTGTACTTTAATTTGATGACCAATGAATAATTTATCATGTGATTTAAAGATTGTACTTTCAAGCTGTCAAGAAAGCTCTTACAGTTAATTAATAAAAATAATTTAAACATTAAAACTTGAATCAAGAAAATAGCTATCACAAACATGATTCTTCTTATATTTTAAACGTTGTGATTCCCCGGTTCCCAATTTTTTATGGACGTCTTATTATTATTTTTTTTTTTTACAGAATTTTACTGAGAGGCAATTTTACGACATATCTTTAAGGACTGTAAGTCAATTTACGGACGGTAGGCAACCCTGAAGTCATATTCGAAAAGAAAGTGGGAAAGGAATGGGCACAAACACAATTTATTTTTAATTTAAAAAAGTAATGACTTAGCTGGGATTGAACTGCGACCTACGCGTGTTTAATTAGGCGAATGTAATAACCATTACACTCCGAAATACATGTTATTTTGTTATTCTGAAAGAACATAGTAATTGACTTCAATTNATATATATATATATATAAGTTATGTAAATTAATCTAATTACTAACACCAAGTCGTTTATAAATATAGTTTTATTTAATCTCTTTTATTTTGGTATGAATAAAAGAGTTGCTGCCACTTTACCTCTGACCAGAGAGTTCAGAAATTATAAGGTATCAATGGAAGAAGGAAGAGCGAGGGGCCAGTGGGGCCAAGACCAGTCTATACTTGAACTTAGTTTAGCCTCGCTCCACATGTGCACTTACACGGTGGACAAGAAGAAAGTTAATGACATGTGAGATCCCCCAAAATGTAATTGCCCCCAACGGTCTGTCAGTTTTCATTACAGACAACATAGAAGTTTGAGGTCCTTGGCTACTGCCCTGAGTTCACAAACCGTTCAGACGATTGTTGCTACAATGTCATTAATAAACTCCAAAAATGGAAATGTCTAGACGCATTAATTTTTAAAAATCATTGCCTCATTTTATAACTATTGTATAAAGTACTTTGTTTTTTTAAAAAATATTCTAAATAAAAATTTCACCAGAACTCAAAAGTAGTCTACGTTAAAAACTACAGACCCGTCACAGTCATTTTACGACTAGGTGGTCATTTTTATCATTACTGACAATTTTTGGCAGCAACTATAATGTTTGGGTGCCGCCTTTTGTCTTTTAGTTCGCGGGGAGTGACTGGTTAAATGAGAATACACCTCAGTTTAATATTGCTTATAGCAAAGTATAACATATTTCATGGAGAGCTTAACATGCCTATAACCACCCTATCCTTAACTCTAATCTGACTCGAACTACCCTATCCTTAACTGTAACCTGCCTCTAACTACCCTATCCTTAACTCCAACCTGCCTCTTACTACTCTATCCTTAACTCTAACCTGAATTGACTGTTAGCATATCAATAAATCACATAGTAAATCTTTTTATGTCTGACATGTGCAGTTGTCGGCAATCTGAGGATGAGAGCCGCAATGTAGTTCTTTGGATAGCCATGGTGCGGCTCTTCAATTCCATGGGTATACATTACAATAATTGTCATAATTATATATTTAAATCTCATCTCAGTGGCTCTTTTAAAAACTGAAATTTTATAAATTTTTACTTTTGGCTCTTCGTTGTAAACGAGTTGCCCCTCACTGGGCTAGTGAATTTCTTATGTAACATTGCTCTAGGCTCCTTCAAATCCCCCCCCCCCCTTTTTCATCCTTAAAAAAAGAGGGGGGGGGGCACGTTTTAAAAAAAATAAAATGGTGGGTTGTTAGATGACACTGCTAAAGTTATTTATAGCTTCTTTCCCAATGCGTCGCCCTTTCCTCACTATTGTCTCATCTAATAGTTTTGACACACAGCTTCTTATTACATTTACCATTCTGGGGGAAAACTGGGGGAAAGCTGGGGCGGTTATTTTCAGCGCACGTCAAGATTCCCAAAGCTGAAAACTCCATTGTCAGTTTTAAATTCGGCTTTGTCCGGTGACAATGACGCATACCGAGAGCTTGAGTTGTTGAGCTCCGGGATATTTTTGGGGATTGAGTAAGACATGAGACTGTTATGGGGACGGATAACAATCGGATTTTTTTCACTTTGTTTGACATTACCCAATATTATCGGGGAAGAAGACGGTAATAAAAAAAAGAAAAAGAAAAACAAAACAGCGAAATTCTCTTTCAATGGATGCCTTTTTTTAGATAGGGGCCGTCCATAGATTTCGTCACGCTATTTTTGACCATCTTCGAACCTCCCCTATGTCACAAAGTGTCACAAATCTCGGGACCCCCACCCCCTAAAGTACGTCACACTTTCGATTTTTAAAAAATTAACAACTAATTAAAATTTAATCGAAAACTTAAAACACACTTCACCATTAAACTGCCTTAAAATATAAATATTAAAAGAACTATCAGATTATTAAATGACTTTAATAGTAGAATAACTAATTGTCAACAGTTGTCATAGTTATTCTTTGAAACAGTAACTCAATCAATTGAATATGATAAAAAAAATTGCAAAAATTAGACTTGACAATTATATATTAAACATCATTTATCTGCTACCTGTTCATTAACAATGGGTGGGTCAACTTTTAGATAATCTTCCGATTATGCATTCTATTGACACAGGATAAGAAGTAGATTAGCGAAACTTGACCTCAACCAGTGGAACAGTCCAGTAAGAGATCATGTCATTAACTAGTATTTACCATATATTTAAAAAAAAAACTTAGACTAATATAATCGTTTTTAAGTTTATGATAATAATGATTATATTATACAAATATTACCTCTGAATCCTAAATATTTTGTATTATAATACAAATTCCAAATTTCTTGATCAGTGATATAATTATGCAGCGGACAACAAAGAAATAATAACACTTTCGGTAAGCCTACACATAAAACAAGGCTTCGCAACAGTATACTAGCGCTCCTAACTAGCATGAGGAATAATGAACAACACATTGAAAAGATACGCATTTCATGCATTTTTGACATAAAACTAATTATAGTGTTTCAAAGAATTTAATTTAAAAAAAAAAACTATTAAATTTTACTAAAAAAAAAAAAAGTTAAATTAGAAATAAAATAAATTGGCCTCACCCAGCCTCCCCCTGTCACAAACTGTCACACTTTCTTACACCCCCTCCTCCCTTGGAGCGTGAAGTACTTTATGGACGGCCCCTAACTATGTAAAATGTATTGTTTTGGGTAATTTGAAAAAAACAACAACAACAACAGTTTACAACTTTGTGTGTGTGAGTGTGTGTGTGTGTGTGTATGTGTGTGTGTGTGAGTGTGTGTTTAAATGCATGATTATTGTATTTGTAAAAATAAAGTTTTGCCACCCAAACTGGTCACACCTTTTACCCAAACGCTCACTTTAAGATTACATCCAGATTTTTTTTACTTGTCTTCATTGTCACAGAATTATTAGTTGAAAACTCTGCGAATATTTTATATTTAAGGGTTTTTTTTCTTCTGAGGGTTAAGTTCTAGCTAAAAATTTACCGAAAATTTATGTGTATTAAAACATGAACAATAAATAATTAAAAAATACTTGATATTTTATGATTTATTTTTAGATAAAGGACCTTTTTTTTTTAACAATCTGATATATATTTATTCTTTTTTAAATGTTTCTTTGTAACAGATGTTGAAATATACAAAATGAAAATCATAGTCCACTTGCCTCCTAGTTTTATCGACGGCGCCGCTATTACAGGAGCTTTGACTTTGGATAATCGTGATGCTCTACGCGTTCCGGGAGAGCAGTCATTTTACCAGACCAGCAGTGACACACAACTGTCAGGCCGAGAGAATGGCTCCACGAGACGCTCAGGTCTTGTCATTACCAGTCAGTGATGGGGGAGATAATCAGCTCCAACTGCTGCAAACAAGAGTTATCTTCCCGGCCCTCTACTTGAACTTATGTCCCCAGAACACGAGTTAACGAGCTTACCATTGAGCTCCAATTATTGTTACGTCATACCTTTACGTCATTCAGGAACAGGACTCTCACCCCACCCCACCCCATGTTCCTTTCACCCTTACCTTTTAAAATCTATATGACTGACTGAACAGCTTTCTCTTTTAATTGGAGGGTATGAAAAGAGGCAAATTAGTTATGATGGTTTCTCAAAGTTCCATTACCACACCACAAAGCACCCTGTTATATTTTTTTTTTTGCTTTTTGGAATTCCCCGCAAACTCACGTATTAACAAATGATCTAGCTACTCACAAATCAACAACGTCTCCATTAGAAAAATTAAAAACTTAAAATAGTTTATCTGGACCAGGATGACGCACAAGACGTTCTCACACGAAGACCCCACGACTTTTGATACTTAGAGCGGGCGTAGGCCCAGCGGAGAGACACTGTGAAGATTATGACGCGCGTTAAGTCTCTGGGATATAATAAATGTATGAGAAATGTATTTGACCGGTAGGTTTCACAAGATCAGCTGGGTGGTGGGGTGGGTTTGGAATGTAATGGCATCTTCAAAGAGGACATTAAAAAAAAGTTATGTACTAGTCCAAGGATAGCGAACCTTATAGCACGCGTGTCACTGAGAACATTAGGCATCGCACGTCATCGACATTTTCACAGTGTTTCACCTTTTAAACCAGCTGTGCCAGGTGAATGCGTACTTGGCACGCAGCAAAAATTACATTTTTGAAAAAAAAAATGTCGGTTCCAAAAACTGATAAAGGTTCGCCACCCCTGTACAAATTGTTCATATTTCAAAATATTTGTTTTACTTAAGCCTACTATGTTGAAATTTAGACCTCTAAAGACATCACATTTTAAATTCAATATTTCCCTACAACGATACTTCGAATGTTTAATTAAGAGCGCTATTGTTCTCTTAAAAGTGCGCGAGCCCCCCCCCCCCGGGAGTAATGGGTAATTCTGGTATTAACCCATAATTGCTGAGTGGGTTTAGCTAATTTTTTTTTAGAAACAAGCGCAAAACCTAAGGAAAAAACTTTGCCGTGTATCCCCACCCCCACCCTTTTTTAAAATAGAAAATGTGAACTCGCCAATGGTTTAAGTTGGATTAAATCGTCGGAGGGCTAGACGTTTATTTTGCTATTCTTGACAATTTTGTTGCTGGAAATAAAATGCGGCAATAATTAGGACAATGACGTCATTTTGCTTTGAAATTTTGCTAATCATGTGCAAAAATATTGAGATATGCAATTCATATAGAATACGACAGCCGGCTTTATTATATAGAGGTTACCGTTTATAGACTCATCCGAATTTCAGGTTATAATCATACATACCTTGATTTGTGCGCAAATGTTCAGATTCACTCTGTCAAGGTAAAAATAGCCCCGCCACATGAAACTATATTTCATATGAAGTAGTTTTTATAATTTTTTTTAAAATTGCGTAATAAAAATTAGCCTTTATTCTTGAAGGCTGCCTCTCACGTCATTGTTTAAGAACCACTGCCATCCAATAGGAACAGATTTAAAGCCGAATCATTGTGATTAAAAAAAATCTCGGCCCTTTCTCTTTGTCGAGGGAAAAGAAAGATAATTGAACATGGCTCTTGTTTCATAATAGACACGTTAGGGATCTAACCAAAATGCTTGTTCTCTCTTCAGCAAAAGTGATGTGTGAGCGATTAAAAGAAAATGATATGGAGCTACATTTAAAAATAAATGTTTATCTGAAAATGCTCTTCTGTGAGTTGTTGAGTTGTTACAACACCGAAATTGTGCAACAGTCTTCTAGAAATGTTGAAAATGCGTGAAAACAACGAAAAATTTAAAGACTTTAAAAAGTTTGATAGTGTATTTGAACATCAGAGCGAAACGAAAGGGGGTAGTCTATACACGCTATAGCGTGGAAAGTGTTAGCGCTGTAGAAGAAAGGATTCATGCATTCAATCAACGCAATGTCACACGTGCTCGAAGAGTGTTGAAAGGTTCTTCAGATCGGTCATTTAGCAGATAATGCCTCTTAGTAAGTGTGGTCAAACTATGATTCATGACCAGTGGGTGAAGAAATCGGTACACGCCATACTTTCTTTACCGTCTGTGGACAAGCTTTGATTTTCGAAAGGAAATGACTATTGTACTTACTTACACATGTGTTGTAGAAAATATACGGCAAATAAAGCATGAATTTATTTTATAGGAGAAAATATGACGCTTAACCCCCACCCACTCCCTAAACGTTTAGCCACTAGAAAAGTTTAGACATCAACGATTCTTCTCTTTTCTTATTGATGCTCTCCTTAATAAAAAGAAATTGACAATGTTAAAAAAAATGTTTGGGATAGGGTGACATCTAAAAACTCATTTAAATCTTTCATGGACGGCATCTTGCATGTTTTAAACTGTATTCGGGCACTAAAAATACTTTTAAAAATACCTTATATTTATAATTTCTTTTAATAATGATACATCTATTTATTATTATTATTTACAATTACATTTTATCCAAGGGTTACGTCATAGGAAAAAGTGCTTTGGAGCCTCGGGTTTACCAAAAAAATCCGCGTCTTCTTGTCAAATATAGAGTTGCTAAAAGCTGGGGCGTTTCACACCAAATGTGTCTGTATTAAAACGACGGACGGTGTCACAAACTGAAGTCCCCCCCCCCCCAAAAAAAAGAGTCTTACCTGGAGATTTAAAAAAAAGTGTTCCGGGGGAG
>MUZC01000076.1:131562-169440 GCA_002072015.1 Radix auricularia | reverse complement strand
GGGGGGGGGGTGAGGGGACTTTCTTTCAAACTGCGGTCTCCATTGTAAAAATTAAAAGGCTCTTAATTATATTATAATTTAGGGTCGTATTAATGCGAATTTCTCAGAATAAACATGTATATTGTATTTGTGCTACACGTATTTTTCTATAATTATTTGAAATTTGACAATTATAAGCTTATCCAGCGGCGAAACAAGTTTAGGGCAAAAAGCGTGCTTCGACAGAGAGCCACGTTTTTTGCCACTTTTTGTGGTTGGCTAACTGTGCGGTGTTAAGAAAAAAGTATTTTATTTTTTTAAGAGCTGAAAAAACAAAGATGATCATGTAAACAGTATTTAAGTAAACATGTGTGACCATTACAATAATAATTGTTTCCTGTTGTTTTATTTTTGAATGATCTGTCTTTTTAAAATCCTTTATATTAACTTCACCGCGCCTCTCCCTTGGTATGACGGAAAAACAAAAGTAAAAAATGACCACCTTTCCGTCATGCTATCGAGCTGAAATTTTGCACATAGACTCGTGTCACCTAACAATTCATTGTTTCAAAATTCGATCGAATGTTCCGGAATTTTAGCAGGGCCGCCGCTAGAAATTTTGGGGCCCCTGAATAGGGGGTACGTGTGCGCCCCCCCCCCCCCCCCCATGGTAAAAAAATCCGATAAAAACACGGACTGGTTTGATACACATTGGGACGAGATATAACCTGTCACTGAAGCCAACAGGAAGGCTCTTAAGACTTAAAAGAAAAGCCTACACCCAAGAGGCCGCATGCCTTAAAAGCAGACAAGTCACATGCCTAAAAAGTCGCACGTCAATGCGACAATACCTAATGGTTTAACCTCTGCTACTACATACAGTCAGCTGAAGACATGGGGAATTGCTAAAGCTATGTATGAAAATATAAAAAAAGCAACCGGCTTCCAAAGTTGCCTCCTAAAGTCCAAGAAAGTGTCCAAGACAAGGCAACGCACCTAAAAATGTGGGTTGAGCATTATTTGGAACTGTATGCAACAGTTACCACAGTCTCCAGCACCACTCTAGATGACATACCCGCTATGCAGCCCTTGGAAGAACTTGATGTCGTGCCCACACAGGAAGAGCTAAGCAATTTACTGCCTAGCTTGTGGAAACCCCCCCCCACCGGGAATGTAGGCCTACCCTCAGAAGCTTTAAAGAATGGAAAGACAGCTTTACTACAAACTTTCCACGAGCTTATGAACTTCTGCTGGGAACAGGGCTACATTCCCCAGGACCTAACGCATGCAAATATAGTGACATTTTATAAGAACAAGGGCGATAGAAATTACTGCATCTCACTCCTTCATATTGTAAGAGATGGGCCTTTGTCCGTGTCATACTAACGCGATTACAGAGTTTAGCCTCCCAAGTTTATCCAGAATCTCAGTGCGTTTCAGCGCTGGTCGGTCAACTATAGACATGGCGTTCTCCATACGGCAGCTCCAGGAAATGCCGAGAGCAGCAGATGCCACTATGCCAAAGGGACATGAAAGCAGCCAGAATACGCACACGCGACTGGGGGTGTAAAGCAGAAGACTGATCTACATGGCGCACAGTTGTAAAGGAAGGCGTCATAGTAGCTGAGGAGCGAAGGATGGAAGAGGCTACAAACAGATAGGAGAAAGGCCAAAACATTGGGAATCACATAATTTTTGTGCAAAAGCTGTGGTAAAGACTGTCACTCAATGATAGGATTGCACAGCCACACGAGGAAATGCACCTCAGACCAAAGGTGAGACGGAATGATGCCAACAAAATGAATCTGGTTAATGGCGTCTCGTATTACCCCTGTTACTGACTACTCACCCCAAGAGTTATTAAAGTATTAAGTTTCTAAAACCGTAATGACAATAAGCTGTTTACCAAGACTGCTAAAAATACATAATCATAACACAACATAATACTTCGTACATTTCTTAATACCTTAACATTACGAATGCAATTATCAATACATCATTATATAACTAATATGTGGGGCACGCTGCCACAGAACATCGTAGGTAGTTTGACAATAAATTTTTTTAAAAATTGTCATAAAACTCTAAATCATATATCATTTTAAAGGGCTAGCTCTAAGCTTTTTAAAACCACAAATTTCATGTTGAACAGAATTCGAGTTATCATTTTTTCGGGTGAATTTTTTAAGCCCCCACCCCCTTACATAAACTATATATTTTACTTTTAAAAAATGGTGACCAATATTTTTTTTAACTTTTCCCCCGTTTTTTGTCAATAACTTTTATTTTTAAAAATAATTGCACCAAAATTTCAGAAGACAATCACATTCTAATCGACAAAATTAAAATTGTTTACAAAAATATTTATTTTAAAAAATAGATAAGTCGTTAGTTAAAAATCATTTTGAAAAGTTGAAACAATAATTTGTCTTACGCCAAATTTAAAAGAAAAAAGAAAACAACATGTTTATAGCATTTTAATTAAAATATGTTGAATTAAATTGTTAAATAAAAACTTATATGTATTACAGGAAAGTATTTTTAAAAAAAAATTAATGCATGAAGCTATAAACTTTGGTAACCTTTATGTCACTATTAGCTAAGTATAAATTTTATATATTACATATATAAATTGCATAATTTACGCTTAACTTACTTTTAATAGGCCAATGTATTATCATAATGATAATTAAATTGTTTATTTATTATTAAGAGTTTTATTTATTTATTTGAAGACATTAATATTCAGTAAATAGTAAAGCTGAAATAAAGATAGTGCTGCTGCAAAGATTTAAGAAATTATATAACTATAAAACTATTAACAATACTTCAGCATTAACTTTAGTTTATAATAAGTCAGTCACAGCTTACCGGGTCGTAAAAGTGATGAAAAAAATCCAATATTTAAATCTACTCAAATAAGTGAGAGAGTCACCGGAAGACATAGACATGACGTAATTGATGACGAAATTATATTATTTTTAGAAAACTGTGACGTAAAGCACGAAATTGCGAAGAAACCCTTTAGCTAACCACTTGTGTGCAGAAAGTTTTTTTCCGTCCATTGTCATTGTAAGCTAAATTTTAAAACTTTTTTTTACATGTCACTTGAATAATCGCCCGAACATATATCTAGGCACACATCATCAGCATTAAATAAAAGAAACAAGCGTACCTGACGGGCCCCCCCCCCCTGCCGTTGGAGCCCCTGAATAAATTAGTGGATTCACCCCCTGGCGGCGGCCTGCTTTTAGTTACTTCTACATAAATGTATAATACCCGTCTGTTGTTGTTTATAACCAGTTTGCTGAGTTCACTCAGACGATCGGTGACTACACCCCCACCCCAACCTATCTCCATTTTAGAGCATTTGGGAGTTAAGTCACTTTCAGTCGGTGAAAGTATTTCAAATGTAATCAATAATTTAATATCTGTGTCATATATAAAGGATTTATAGTCAAAAACTTTGTTTTTTACGGGTTGTTTTTTAAAAATTAAATTAAAAAAAAAATATATTTCGAAAGTGTCATGGGGGGGGGGTAACTTATTTTAAGTGATAACTCATTTTACAGGTAATGATAATTCATTTTAATCTGGAGGAAAATATCCTACCCCCCCCCCACCGTAGGTTTAACCTAAAAATAAATCCGCCCGGTGGCAGGGTGGGGCTGATGGCGAGACTCTGTATTGGGGAGGATTTATGCTGCAACACTGGCCTTATCACTGAATAAGTGAACATGACGGAATTTTTTCAGCCATGTTTTGCGCCAGTCTAATGTGCAAAGTTTACCTCTCAGCTGTCGACATTTTCATTATTATTAGATCAATAACCTAATCTAAATGTTGCGTGTTTTCAAATAAAAAAAAAAAATCTCGCTTTTAAAATTGCATGGTTTTCAACTGGATTTTAAACGTGGAATCACATCTTCAATGGCTGGCTGCGCCCTAAGCGGCGAATTTGGAAGTTTGGGTGGAAGTGTGATGTAATAGCTGCTATTAAACGAGGATATCTTTTCTTACTATAGACATAAAGCTTTACATTAAAAATTCTAACAAGAAAAAAGAAAAATTTAAAAAAAATCTAATTAATTCTTGTTTGTGGTGGTCGGCTGTAGGGGGTTGTTGACTCCTAAAAGCTTGATGATTACTAGGATCGTGTTCGTTTTTATTGATTAGTAGCGCAGTGCCGTATCAAATCAATTCATGACAGGGGCCGGGGCCCGCGGGCCCCTAAGCTTAGTGCTGCTTTGAACCCTCGTCGACTTCTACACGAGAATTTAGAGTACGCAAGATTGTTTAGTCACGAAGATTGTTGCAATGACCCCAGCGTTTGGGGTCCTTGATATAAGAATACTAAGTAACATCAGTTCTGTAATACAATATTTTTCTTATGGTAGACTAGGTTTATGCAACTTTTGTTATGAATGCAATTTACATATAATGATGTTTTGTTGTTTTTTTTAAATTATTTTTATTTTTAAATTTATTATTTTTTTTTTAATATAAAGAACTGTTTAAATATTCATGACGATGCCATTAAGGAAGAATCTCGAAATCTTATATTTTTTTCAGATCACTAAAATATAGTTGTTACCCATACTACAGCATTATTATTTTCAATTTGGCAGTCGTAATAAATATCTTATGTCGACATTTTTTCTGTATACATCTCAATTCAATTGAAAATCCAAGGTAGCCACGCGGAACCTAATTACAAGCATTGTCGTTCCGTATAACATTTAGTTGTAGCCAGCTGAATGCGTTTGAAAACAAAGCATTTGAATACTCATTTTAAATAAACATGCATCATGTTAATATATTATATTTCTAATTATTACAACTTCAAGAAAAAAATATGTTTAGAAATAGCTCACGTGAAACAAACACTTTTATCATAACTTTAACAAAAGAATTGAACTATGAAATCACATATCTTATTACCCATAAACACTTGTGATAAACACGTTGTTTTTAATTTCAAGATTACAATCGCGTGTTTGTGGAAAGGGGGGGGGGGAGGAAGGGGTATAGACCTTTCCAATGCTAGAGAGCTCACATAATCCCAGGTGGACCCCGGTCAATGCTGAGGGACATTTGTAAATAATGTTTCTCACCAGAAGATTCTGAGATTCGCCTTCACTTCACGCAGCACTGAGCTGTTCGCATAAACAAGGTAGGCAGGTCGATGGGTCTCATGATTATATTATGGACCCCATTTTTTGTTGACATTTGTTTGGGTCCACTATATTTTTTTTTACCTAAATGTGCCAAACATTAAAAATATTATATTTTACATCCAGAAAAGAAAAGTGGCTGTGATGTTTATAATATTTTATCAACTGCCGTGTCTTTATAAAAGGAAAATACCGAATTTGAATAGACTACGTGTTTTTAAAAAAAATCTTGTAATTTTAAAGTTTTATCTTAAAATATCACATATTTTTCAGATTTCTGTAAAATTTTGAGAGTACGTTATTAAAATTTTGAAGAATGAATGTGCAAACACAAACAGGTAGATACATTCTCGAAGAGCTTTCAATTTTTCTGATGACCTTCGCCTTGCATAAAAATTCTCGAGCCATTCCTGAGTTTTAAATTACATTTAATACAAAGAGATTGGAATTTGGAATTAAGTAAATAAATTGAATTGATAGATTTATGTTTCTTTACTTTACCTCGTAGAAATGTTGTTTGTTTGTGTGATATCACCGCATTCAAAACTATTATAAACTATTTTCAGATATTCACATTTAATTATTTTTCATTGCGTTTCTTGATTTGCTCGATGCTAGCCGAAATTTCCTAATGAAGATTCCCCCCACCCCAGCCATTTTAATAAAGTAAAACGTTTAAAGAAATTTCTTTTAACGTGTGTTAAGATTCTGTGCGTCAGGGCATTTTTTGGCATTCATTCATTGATATATATTTCCTGTTGTCCGCCAGGGATATTCACTAATAGTATACAGATTGAAATGTAAGAGTCGATCGATAGAAATCCCATCCTTGATTGGTCACCCAGTGAGAGAATTTCATTTCATAGTAAGATTTTAACACTTTACTACAACGTACCAGCTTGTATTGGTAAGGTGTCACATGGGATTGGTAAAGTTGGTTTTCATTTTCAGTGAAAACCACTTCCAAAAATTCAAAGAAAAAAAATTGTCACCCATTTTTTAGCCTCTTTCAGTGCCACAACGCTCTCAGCCATAGCGTTTCCAGCCATAACACGAATTCGTCTACATGCGCTAGTGGCCTGTCAATGGAGTATTAATGGATATATTCGTACTTCAAATTACACGACAAAGTTTCGAAAGTGTATTAAATAACAGAACAATTCCGAACTCATACAAATCTTGTCTAATTTTTTTTCACCAAATGGCACACTAAAAGCAAGAAAGGGAACTCCTTTTAAAAAGGAAGAAAAAATACGCTAAGTAACGACATATTTAATCCGCTAGTCTCATGGAATAGATGCTTTTAGTACCATGACTTGGACAGCCGAAGGCCGTTGTTAGGTGTTAGGTGCTAGTCATATATGATTACAGTCGCTGTACGGATCTTAGGCAAAGCATTTAGATGCAATGCTGATGATGAAAACCAAAGTACCCGTTGAGGGTCGGGTTACTCCAAAGCGACCGCTTCGTCCCCCTCAATTAACTAGCAACGCTACTGAGCGGTGCCGGTTTAGGGCCAGGAGAGCCAGTATGGATTAGCAAAAGGTATCGCTAGGAAACGCTTTTGGACGCCAGCTCTGAGGAAACCTTCCGGTGGGGGTTAAACCCTAGAGGGCTGAGGGGGTTTTCCGGAAAGAGCACAGGCTCGGGACTGCTGATTATCTTCCACATGTACGATTTTCAGTACCATGGTCCTAAGAGCCAAACGGCTTGACCCAAAAGAGAATGTACAATCATTAGTACCAGCCTGGCTGCAACACAAAACAAATTGTGATACAGCCGAACCCACTTATCTTGACCTCGGTTATCTCGCCAGCCCTATTATGTCAACGATTTTATGTCAAGTGGAACCGCGAAATTCTCGCTTTGTCTAATCATTTTCTCATCGGTTATGTCGCATCTTTTATGTCGAACCCTAATATCTCGAGTACTAATGACGGCAAAATTCGCCATTTAACGTCGGTTATCTCGATTATTAATTTTTGTCAAGTAATTTTGTTTTTGCGGACTTGTCAATCGTTAGAAGAAAAGCCCGTTTTACTGTCCGGTCCGTATTTTCTTTTAAATTTTTTAGAACCAAGAAGGGGAAGGTATAGAATGACCACCTCACGGTGTCTGCTGGTGACG
Organism: Radix auricularia; assembly: GCA_002072015.1. Taxonomy (NCBI): domain Eukaryota; kingdom Metazoa; phylum Mollusca; class Gastropoda; family Lymnaeidae; genus Radix; species Radix auricularia. The sequence goes on along the minus strand of MUZC01000076.1, from coordinate 162,160 downwards.
TCACAGCCCCCTTGCGTCCAGCTCTCTGCGCTGTGTTAATTTTGGTACCACGCTTCGCTTTGTAGGCAATACTTTTTTTTTTACATTAAAAATCCTTCACTAGCAAACTCCGCTAACAGTGATGACGTGAATTTTTAAATTATTTATAGATCGGAATATTATTATATAAAAAAAACGCTTTGATGTCACGGTCGCTCGCGTGTTGGCTCTGGTATTCTGCCGTAACACAACAAAAATTAACACCGGGTAATAAGCTGATATATCGACTAAATGAAGTTAAGGTTAACCGGTCCTGATTAAACGGATGAACAGTTGGTGCACATATGCCTTTTGTTGTTTGCAAACATGTATGTTCATTTTTATAGCACGCCGATCACTTCATCAAACAAATAACGGCAACGCAGTTGTGTAAAAACAACAATTCAAAAATCACGTACATGTACATTCTCATTTATTAACGCACATCATGTACATTAAGAAATTTCAAGCACGTGTTAATATTTTGCCGCCATATTGGTTGTCGTTTATATCTATCCTCGGTTATCTCGACCCTTTTCGGAAAATCCCTAGGCGTCGACATAACCGGGTTCGACTGTACATGATCCAGATCATCGCCTTTAAATTACTTGAATTTTAACCAGAGTTGTACAGTGGTGGATTTAAATAAAGTCTTTTGAACCAGGGTCGTTTCATCAAATTTGGCCTTTTTGCCTTTATTGAACACAAGACAGACATAGGAGTTTTGATGGACAGAGCATTGTGGATGTGTAACAGAAACGAAAATGACCTGTTGGTATCAAGTGGGGTCATGAGTCAACGCTCTGAAATGTAGTCACTTTCGGGGAGGGGGGCATGTCTCTCCATTATTTTAATGTTGAGAATCAGTTATACAGAATAATGTGCCGGGTTTGGAGGTGGGAAAGTGTTCGGCTGTTACACTATTCAGCCTTCTACAACGATCACCAGACACCTTTTAACAACCTTATTTATCTCCCCTTAGTGTTTTTTACATCAAGTACAGCATATGAGATTAGATTCGTAGCTCTCTCTCCCCAAGCCCCCCCCTCTCTCTTTCTCCTTCTTTCGATCCTATCTTCTTCCCCCTTCCTGAATTCCTTAAAATCCTTTGCACGCTTTTTCCTTCTCCGCGTTGTCACAATACAAATTTGTGCCACGATTGTAACAATGGGGTTATGCAGGTTGTTTACTGCTCTACAAGGCCTGGTCGTGTTTGTGGTGCTGGGCATCGGCCATATTTTTGTTGAATATTGTGGATAGGAACTTTTGGTAAGGAATCGGTTGCTGTGTCCAGCAATTCGTTTTGCGTGGAAAGTGCAGACTGTAAGAATCTTATGGAAGCAACTGCTCATAGCTCTGAACAATGGAGTTTAATGGATTCGCACTTACGCTTAGTCTAGTTTCAAACATATTTAAAATCGTTAGAGCTACAGAAAATAAAGATACTAGAGATAACAAAGCGTTTTCAGATATTTCATTAAAACAATGTATGCTCCCTTTCTAGGTACTATTAGTAAATTAAAACAATGTCTGCTCCCTTTCTAGGTACTATTAGTGCTCCCATTTCAAATAAGTAAATTTAATTTCAAAATGACATTTTTAACCCGACCGGGGGCGTGTCTACGTTTAATTCCGCTTTTAAACACGATTTTTGTCGCACAAAAAGAAGCAGCTACTCAAAGTAAATGTCTTATCTCCATGCATATAACGTTTTCAAAAAATGCCACCCAGGGCGTACAATCTCAGCTCCCCAAACTTTCTCTAAGCCAACAGACTCGACCAACCAACCCATCGACCAGAGAACGCCGTGGCAAAGGAGAGACTTAATTGAAACCTATCTGGAAGTGTATTGTAAATTTGCTGCTGGGAAATACAATTCACTTAATGATAGTTAGATCTAGCTGTGCACAATGCACATTCTCTCATGAAGAGCTAGACATAGAAATAAAAAAAAGGAAATAATTTTAAAAAAATAATTTAACATTAAAAAAACCAACTGTTATTTAAATGAAATGCTTACAAACTTGACCACTGCATACAGAATCAACATGAGCCTGCAAGATCTACATTCAAACCATTCCCGCCCTATTTACTAGAAACCCCCCTTACAAAGACTCTAAATTAAATTTTAATCCTGATTTTGTTAACATAAAAGCTCACTATATCCGTTATTTGCTTTTCCACGCTATGTTGTCGATACTATTGATTGCTTTTATAATTTCTGAAATATGTTAAAAATTTAACTAACACATACATAACATAATTCATAGTCCGATGTTTTAACTTAACATGAAGCCCCATTTTTACACTGTGTTTAATCTATTGGAAGAATTAACTATTGAGATTTAAAAAAATGTCCATGCAAATAAAAAAATGTATTCAATAGAAGCTGAAATAGAAATATTTTTGTTTCTTCTTTTTCTGTTATGCCCTAATATTTCTAAAATGAGATGACCTGTAGAAGTAATAAATCTAGGAGAGTCTGGAAAAGAATACTTGAGAGTGTTAAGGCCAATTAAAAAAATAATTTAACCACATTGAAATGTTATTGCTTTTTAAAAAAATCAGAATTACTTGTAATCTTTACATTTCTTCCAACGCCCTTTAATAAAACCCATCACTTGTGATCAGCAATACTTAATGATTGACAAATTTATAGTTGCTTACTTTTTGCTAACATGCCCAGGCCAAGTCGTTCAGACCATTGGTGGAGTTTAAATCCCAAACATCAGAGTTTAGTGACTCAAATGCGCAAAGAGCACTACCCAACCAGCTCGTACTTACAGGCTAGACCACAACAAGGACTCGAACTGACGTCATTGCAGCCCAGCCTGTGAGACAGTCTCACACCTGCTAACGTCGTGTCCCGCGCTAGACATAGCCGGGGATGTAAAAGAGTCCCACGTTAAGACGATGTTGAATGGCATTGCTCAGCAAATGAAGCAACTTGCCCAGGTATTAGCCAATGCCTTAAGAAACTAGTCTCAGGCTTACAGAATATGTGTTAAGTTTAGTTTAGTTGCCCATCTAATCGTCCTGTAGGGTGTTGTTGTAATACAACTATTCGACGAATGGCAGCTACCATCTATTCCTGTGCTATGCGAAGCTACGACTTTCCAATAAAAAAAACCCAAACAAATATCTTGATATATAAGGTATAATGACACGAAACATAATGGGAGATGTTTCCACTAAATTTTTGGTTTAATCCTTTAAGTTTTTGAAGAGAGGCTTTAATGGGCAGAGAAAGTAACAATTATGAATTGTTCATGTTAGAGTAGTTATCTTTTTAAAAGAGGAGACGCAATTATGAGATTGATTGGGAGAAGCATGTAGATTAGCCTTTGATTGATATAAGCAGGGGGGACAACCAGTGAATAATGCACAATAGTAGGTTGACTGTTGATTGAAATTCCGAAAGCATAGAGAAATAGAGGAAAAAAAAGAGAGAGAGAGAGAGAGAGAGAGAGAGAGCAAGACAGAGAGAGAGAGAGGGAGAGAGGGATATAGACAGACAGATAGATCAGGGAGAGGTTTGGGTTAATAGACTGTCCGAGTCAAATAGTCCGACATAGAAGTCAATGGACAAACAACAGATTTACAGAAAATATTTGAATATAAAAGTAGTTTTGATATTAGTCGAAATACAATGAATGTATAGTAGTGCTTATAATTAAACAAATACAATGAATGTATAATAGTGCTTATAATTAAACAAACCAATCGTAATTAATGAGATTTAGATTTTTTTTTTTTAAAAAGAGAAAAAATAACTCCATAAAAATAACCATCAGCACAAAATTGAAAAAAAAAAAACAACGTTATACAAAATAAAAGCTAGACATTTTTTGTAACTATAGAAAATATCTCCCGCTCCCCGCCCCTTTTTTTGTCTTCAAAAAATAACATTTAAATCCACGTTTAATTATTTGACGGCTGAGACTTGCTAGTTTCCCCTTGGGTCAGACCGTGCGTTTGTCTCTGCTGCCTTCGAACAAATGCTACAAGTGCACGCGCTGCAAAACGTTTATTTGAGAAAAGGAAATAATGTTTTCTATATCTAAGATAAGGTTACATCAAATTATCTTGGTTTTGCAGGTGAAACGGGGGTGTTAAAGATAAGCGAAATGCGGGTGCAGCTAAAGAGAGTGGATGGGGTGAAGGATGAAATGAGGTCTATGAAGCAACAGGAGTGGAAATCATTAGAGCTCATTACATTCGTCAATCATGTTACTGTAACATAAATCCGCCCGCGGGACCGTCCCCCCAAACCCTTCACAATTAATTGTCTTTTTAAAAATATATTTTATTATTATTATTTTTTTAAAGTTACCCAAATTATTTCAAAAGGGAAAAAATACGATTTGAAATAATTTCTTTGTGATGTACGTAGCAATTTTCTCTATCAGAATAAGAATTTGCATATGATTTTTTCTAGGGTATTGTGATGTGCATATAACTTTTTTTAAATCTAGGAATATGCGCCCTAATATTGTTTTGTATTTAAATAGTAATAATTATAATTAGGAATTACGGCCTCTACTACTACTACTACTACTACTACTGCTGCTGCTGCTGCTGCTGCTGCTGCTGCTACTACTACTACTACTACTACTGCTACTACAACTACTACTACTACTACTGCTACTACAACTTCTACAACAACTACTACTATTACTACTACTACTACTACTACTAAGACAATACTACTACTACTACTACTACTACTGCTACTACTACTACTACTACTACTACTACTACTGCTGCTGCTGCTACTACTACTACTACTACTACTACTACTACTACTACTACTACTACTGCTACTACTACTACTACTACTACTACTACTACTACTACTACTACTACTACTACTGCTACTGCTGCTGATGCTGCTGCTGCTGCTGCTACTACTACTACTACTACTACTACTACTACTACTACTACTACTACTGCTACTACTACTACTACTACTACTACTACTACTACTACTACTACTACTACTTCTACTACTGCTACTACTACTACTGCTGCTACTACTACTACTACTACTACTACTGCTACTACTACTACTACTACTACTACTACTACTACTACTACTACTACTACTACTGCTACTACTACTACTACTACTACTACTACTACTACTACGACCTCTACTTCTACTAATTAATACTACTACCATTATTTCTACGACTTCTACTACCAATACTAATACTACTTCCAATACTACTACAACTTCTAATACTACTACTACGACTACTATTACTACTACTACTTTTTCTACCACTACTACTAACACTACAAATTAGTTTCTTAGCGACGGGTGGGTGGTCCGCCCTTGGCGGCATAAATTTAGACGGCAGCATTAGTGGGTATCTGAAAAGTAAAGCCGTTTTAGACAGTCCGCCCTCCCTTTTTTTTGAAGGGGGAAAACGATTTGACAAAACGACAAAACAGTGAAGTTATTTCAAAGGATTTTAACATTTAATTTATTTTGTTTTTTATTGCATCAAAAGTAGCACACACAATGTGTGTTTTTCCATTAAAATACGTATATTCCGTAAAAATGTCTCGCCTATCAAATTAAAGTAATGTGTAAATAATTTGAAATCGTCTATTTTATTGAAAATTATTAAGATATTGGGAAAGAACATGAAAATATTTATAATTCTCCGTTAATAAACACCACGATAGCATACATAATTTCGAAAAAGACATAGATCTACTTTAAAATTTCAAGCGTCTTGGAAAAATTTACATCTGAAGAAGTAACAAGTAAAACGAGATCAGATGCTGGAATTTTAATCAGTTCAACGCAGTCTTTTTTTATTTCTATGTTGTCTCAGTTTATGGGAACCTTTTATTTTTTTTTAAAAAAAGTAATGCAAACCCATTTCATGGAATAAAGAGAAACGCTCATACAGAACGTTGTTATAAAGAGTTTGAGATATCAACTGAAAGCCGAGTTAGAGGGAGAAAAATATGAGTGGGTAAAATTCAACGAGAAATCTTTGTATCCATGGATAGAAGTATAATAAAATGAAAGAACAAGTTGATGAGTTGCATGTCCTTGCAAGTAAATATTTTTGTATAATACCATGTAAAATACTAAATGAAGATTTTGAACATCAAATAAATTTATTTATTGACATTGATAAAGAACAGTTCAATATTGAAAGAAAAAGGATTCAGGTTTTTATGGCTGTACACAGGCCGGTCTCAACTTGCGGGGTCCTATGCGGCTTAGTATGCGAAAATGATTGCGGGGTCCAAGTTTGGGTAGGCGTAAGGTATTAATAAGGATAATAAGTAAAAATTAAGAAAGGTGGAGACTATGAAAGCGCTGGGCCCACTGCGGCCGCATAGGTTGCAGCGGCCTAAGAGCATTACTGGCAGTACCTACACTACTAGAAGAGGCATTATGTTAGAAAAACGGGAAAAAGTACCCCATGGTATATTAAAACAGTATAGATTGGAAAATTCTTGCCCCACATTATAATTATGCTTTTTTTCAACAATTGCTATCGGTGTATGTCGTTGTGCTAGGGGCTTCTGCAAATTGAAGAGGATAAAAAAAATTGTCCACAATGAGTGATTTGAGATAAAATCTTGCAATATTTTCCATGGAACAAGATATTAAAAATAATTTAAATTTTATAGCATAATACACGATTCGTCTACTAAGAGAGTTAGATAAGTTAATGTATAAATATATTTACATACTAATGTATACAATTTCTTGGTTTATAATAATAAGGATAATAACATCAGTTAAAAAAAAGAAAAGAAACAAATAAAACGGATGGTGGATCGACTATCCCGACTAAGACATGCTCATTAAATGTGAATACAACAATGGAAAATAAAAGTTCGATATCTTAAAAACGTCACTTACTCATCGCCATCTCACAGTCTCATAAAACCTAACAAACTAAACAGTTTATTTTTTTTAAAGTGTTTATCGGAAAAAAAAAAAAACAGACCTAATTATCAATTTATCAATATATTGACCTAGGCATCATCAGTCGGCCATTGTGTAAAATCAAATAAATTAGAAGAGCTTTTGTGTTAAAATACTAAACAGAACAGGAAATTTTCTGTAAGACATAACCGGAGTACCGCGGTCAAACGGAGCTCACTGTTATTTGAAATCACAAATCTCCTTTTAAATGAGAAATCCAACGCTCACAGATTAGCCCGTTAGAGAATTTAATCGCGTTTAAAAGGGGTGAAAACAAATTACCTGTTTTGTCTTTGTGTTGTTCATAGCCGTGCGTCTGAGGCTTGACCTGGGTTGTTTGCCCTACTTTTCCACCACCCCCCCCCCCCCGTTTCCTTGAATCGGAGTTCCCAAACCTTGCTCATAGTCTGCACAGTTATGTATTAATTATAAACCAGTCTTCGACGCTCCTGATAAATTGAAGGAAGCTGTCTCTAAAAAAAAATAAATTAAAATCTGAAGACGAAACCATCTACATTTATGATCCATTTCTTCTGCACCGTCTTAGCCTTCTACAACTTGAGAGTGACCACAGAAATGTGAGAACCCCTGCTTCAATCTTTGCATATATTTTCACGTGGAGCAAAACACCTGACCCAAGGCATAGGGTTACTCACACCTTGTATTGTAAAGTGTTGAATCACCCCCTGCCCCCACACAGCCCCCCCCCCGCTCCTTGTCAGACAGGAAAACAAATATTGAACTGTCAATTAATGTGGTACCCAAAATGTCCGCCTTGAACCTAACACACTTCAACTTCTCCCCGAGCCTTTTGAAATGCAAGAAATTCCACAACGGAATGCATGTGTCTGGCTGTACTGTTATCAAACAAGATGAGCGTCATGAAAGTCAGAGATTAAGTTTTTTTTAAAATAGATCCCTCTAAAACTTTTTGGGAGTAACACATGCGAGAGTCCAGATTGGTGCACGGAGAGCTTCTTTATTCTTTTTTTTTTCAAAAGTAAAAACAGCAACAAAAAACAAACAGCTTAAAACAACAACAAAAACACATCCCTATTAAACATGCGATCGTGGACATCATCTCTGCTAGCCATCATTTACTGCAACGGAAATTTGTGTGTGGGGGGTGGGGACCGCGTGGCTGCAAATTGATGATAGCCAGGAATCATGGAAACTAGTCTCAGGCTTACAGAATANGGGGGGGGGATCGGGGTGTAGGAACGTTGGGGTGTGGGGGGGGGGGGGGGGGGGGGGGAGATTGTGGGGTAAGGTGAGGTGAGAGGTGGAGGGGGGAAGGGGACGGTGGCGGCGGCTGGAAAGCTAGCGCGTGCCCGGTATGTCGGAGAAAGACCTTCAGGTAGGTGAAGCTCTCACCAGGCACCCGTGATGGAGATTACTGGACACCGTCGGTACACACGAGAGTGGTGGGCTTCAGAGCCATTGGGCAGTTGGTGTGGTGAGCACTCTAACTCACCTCCTGTTTGCTGTGTTTTTCTGTTATGAGATTCATTCCTCAGTACTTTTGGATTATCCGAATCAGCCGGTAGCTTTGTCGGGTTTTGCAGTGTAAGTGTATTGAGTGCTTTTTCTTTTGGTGAGAGGGGGGTGGGGTTGGGTTGAGATTTGGAACAAAATTTTGTCTTAGAGATCTTCAATAATTCGTACTCATTACGAATTACAATACTTTACATAGGAATAGCCGATCTCATAGTTTTCTCTAATCATTTGCTAGCAGTTAATTTACTTAACAATATATATGGAATGCCTCAAAATGTTCTGTACATTGTGTTAAAAAATAATTTAGCTTTGACTTCCATCTTTCAAGTTCCACCATCCCCTGATCCTGACAACTATTTTTTTTTTTTTTTATTATTTTTATTTTGTGTGTGTGTGTTGCATTTGAATAGGATTTAAAAATATTAAATTAAATTCTCGAAAATCACAATAAAAGACCATCTAAGTTAAACAAAAAATAAATCAGATACTTTGCTTGCGCCTTTGAGCAGTTTAGTTTATAAAGCGACCGTTACAAAATAAAACATTCCGTGTTCGGACTCTTGATACAAAAGACAACTTTTCAGCTTTATTCAATACAGTCCATAATTCCAGTTCTTTGATATATATACTCTCCTGTTATATATACATTCCTGTTATATATACACTCCTGTTATATATGCACTCTTGTTTTATATACACTCCTGTTATATATACACTCTTGTTTTATATACACTCCTGTTATATATACACTCCTGATAAATATACACTCCTGTGCTCGTGTTGGAACTTAAGGATTTACCGAATTTCATGTCTACTTCATGACGAAAAAAAAAGATCAAAATATTTTAAGAGTCTTGCTATGAATCTAAAACATTTTAAAAGGATATTTGATGAATGTTCCGTTAAGTATTGTAGAACCACTAACCGCCTTCTAGTGATCTCTTCAGCTTGTTTGATAAATCACTTTGAAACCAAGAATTACCTGGTCAAGATTTTTTTTCCTCCAACGCATGGCAGGATCATCTCGACCTGAAATAAGGTTAATATCTTGATAATGTTTAGCTCAGTGACATCATCACTGTAATAACATCAGACCCCAAGACCCTAGGGATCAAATCGTGATGGAGGTTCATGGTACACGTGTTCACCCCTCCCTTCTTTTTTGTTACTGTTTGCGGCCTTGAAAGCTTCATTAAACCCCATAAATATTTATGACACTCTTCATTGACGTTTATAAATAAAAGAATTTATTTTTATAAAACAGGTTGATGATGGAGTTTTTCCTGCATATAGAATACATTTATAAACATGATGGTTTTCCCAAGCATTGGAGAACAAAAATCAGACCCTGAAAGGTCAGCATGACCTCGATAAATGTCATTGTAAATTGATCCTAGTTCTCAAAGATTAACGCTAAACCTCCATTATTTGACATACGTTTTAATACGATAAGAACTGATTTAAACAGTTATAGCTTGGTATTCATTATATTAACTCGTGGTGTCTGAAGTTTTGCTGGAATGCAGAAAAAAACCTGGAATCGATTTATCACCAACTTCCCGGTATGCCGGAGAGCTGAAATTTAGCAGGCAGACGCGTGCCGATAATAAGAATGATGTATCAAAATTTCAGATCGATCAAGTGTACTGTAATTAAATTAAATAATTTTTAGATAATATATAGATCTATTTATCTATATGTAACATGTTAATTTTTGTGCTAGTGTCGTTGTGCGTATTAAATTGAAGAAAATTTCCTGTCGCACAATAAGCTACGTATTATATTAACAATACTTTGTAAAAATATATTCCCGATCGGTGCGCCTTATTTTAAACATGTTTTACGAGACATAGTCTAGATCTAACTAAAATTTTGGATTTTTGGATTTTCTTGCATTGCGTATTATAATGAACATTTTGTTTGTTATGTCTATTATATAGTCTAAATGATTTATTCTATAGTCAGAAACTTTGGTTTTTACGGGTTTTTATTATTTTTTTTAAAGCTGTGTCCTTTCAAATTTAGTTTATTTATTGCGAAAATGAAAAGTATACGAGCTTATTTTCCAGCTCATTGTATGTAATTGCATAATTTATAATAATTGCTGTGTTTAAAAAATACATTCTGAAGAGGATGAAAAAGTACGTTTTTGTTTGTTTGGTTTTTTTTTTTTTTGAAAACTCAAACCACTTGCTATCGGAGCAATATGTTTTCTGTTCTTTTCTACAACTGATCGCAGATTATCATGGCTGACCAATCCCATCCAATTCGAAAACAACTCTTCACGCCCGACAAGATACTATGGCTAAAATACCATAAGCTGGACTTTCTGACAGGCCGTCATGACACCACTGGTGTTTGTTGGATATCAGTAGGTCGCAAGCTCGTGGATTAAACTCCCCAAAAGGCTGTGAACACCCGAGTGTGAAAATTTAGCTTATTTAATTAGAGGCAACAAGAGCGCCAACGTTAATTCACTTGAGCTGTCTCACACTAGGAAGATTCACAGACGTGCCCTTGGTTATGAGGATCACTGGTGCTAATATGGTGTTAGGTTAAAGTATAGTCAAAAGTGTAGGTCCCCATCACCTGACTAAAGAGCGAAGGGTGGAGAGACAGGGGTTCAGAAAGACAGTCAAGGTGATCAATGGATGAATGGACTGAACGAGATGGAAACTAAAATGGCAGCAAAACAGCGTGGTGGAAGGTTGGAGATGTACAGAGAGAGAGAGAGAGAGAGAGAGAGAGAGAGAGAGAGAGAGAGACAGAGAGAGAGAGAGAGAGAGAGAGACTCTAAGTAGATATATACGTTAGCAGGTTGCTTATTTTGGTAGATGTGTAGCTAGGTATATAGGTTTATTTATAAGTATAGGTAGATAGGAATGCAGGTTGAAATATATGTATTGGTAGGAAGGTAGCTAGGTATGTAGACAGAGATTTAAAGATTAAAACCTGTGGTACTTTTGACCGTGGCGTTAGCGAACTCTCTTTAAAAGTGCGATCGATAAATCTTATGAACCCGACTTTTAACCGTTGAGATTGCAGGTGTAGCGAGCACGTCGGGCTAAAGAGTCTGTCGTGTTTTCTCCACTTACTCACGTGTTTTCTCGCGTCACAAAGAATGCACTCAGATCATGAATATCCTGAAGATTTTGAGAGAAGGTATGAATGCACCACCACCATCACCATCGAATATCCACCATGTTTTATTGTCCGTATTTCGTCTAAAAGATGGGCAAGGGAATCATTGCTTGGCAGGATTAGCGAAAACTTTTATCACTTTCACATTTCGAGGGAGATAAGGGGATTCTCCAGGTGGGCAACACGAGATGATTTTCATGCCCATGTGTTACAGAAATATCTCTCTTTTCTGTTTCACTCTTTCGCTTCCCCCCCTCTCTTTATATATATCTCTCTCCATCCATCCCTCTCTCATTCACTCTCTTAGTTTTTTCTATTTCTCTTTTTCTCGCACTTTCTCTCCATCTCTTTATCTCTTTCTCTCCCCGTCCCTTTTTCTACTTTTTTTTTTCTCTCTGTACTTGTATGTGGCAATCGTCGTAAGTGTGTTTGTTTGAGTGAGTCATGTTGCGCTTGTGCGTTGTACGGTATATGTGTGTGCATTTTTATGTGTTACGTGTGGACATGAGTATGTATGTTATGTCGTGTATGGGCGTGTGTAATGGTAACTTGATATCTTTGCTGTCTCCCCCTCCCCACATCGTCTAAGTAGTAAAATACACACACATCTCATTTAATCTCGCGTTAGTTTCCGTGAAAAGTTATACTACCGGTTCGCTGGAGATTAAAGTGTTAGTATATCGGCTTTCATTAAGAAAATGAACAACACAAAATCAGGTTTAGGAATGTTGTTGACACTATTTTATGCTGACACCACCGGCGTTTTTTTTTTTTTTTATATTTATTTTTTGTTTGTTGTGAATGTCATATTTTGAACTGGATGAATGGAAATACTGAAGTGACTAAAAGGATGTTTCGTTTAAAAAGTTTATAACTTTTGGATAATGGAATCAACTATGGTATAAATTAAATTATTTTTGCAATACGTTTTGCCAGTTTTCAGGCCGGGATATGGAATATCTCTTTATGTATGTTAATCATTTTGAGAAGGTTTTCGTAAAACAATGTTTTACAGTATACAGTATACATATATGAAAGTAAAAATATGTTTGACTTGCACACATTTTACATGCCATATTGAAGATACATTAGAGATAATGTAAAAATTATATGATTTTTTTTACATTACTTTAGATCGATATGAAGTTTTGAAAGAATGCATTGTTAGGTGACAAAAGTCTATGTGCAAAATTTAAGCTCGATTGGATTCGGGAAAGTGGGTAATTTTTATTTTTCCGCGAGACCATGACAGACAGACAAGAAGTTAGTAAAAGGTATTTAAAAAGGGCAGAGCTGTAACTCGGACAATTTACGCACGGGGACAAAATGCGATCTAGGCGCCCCACCCCCATTCCTTATTTATTACCCTTGTTTACATATAATCTCGCAACTTCATTTTTGCACCCCTGTACCTCGGCCCCCTTCACCACGCCTCTGAATTCACCCATTCCGTCTGTTACAGTTCTGTGCCTTCTTGCCTGTGTGTTTCTCTGTGTCCAATTCAGTGTTTAGAAATAGCATCAGTAAATATCATTGCTATTGTAAAGTATTGAAACTCTGTCAAAGAGTTTTTTTTATTATGCTTATTTGCATATTTATGGGTAAGTTCGAAACTTGATATGAACACGGACTTATTGATGATCGTCATGCCCATAAATGTAAGGAATTACCTTTTTAACATGAAAGAAAATTGATTAGTTTTCAACAACAAAATTCTTTGGACACACATTTCAGTTAAAAAAACAAAAACAACAGCAAATACTTATTGACACTTTGAGAGTATTCAAACAAACAGATCAAATAAAAAAAAAATAGATTTAAGTTTACCAAACATTGAAAAGAAATACATCTTCTGAATCCACCGGCCCTTTAAAACTTCCCATCACACTTCCAAACTTCAGTCTTTTACGATTAGGGTAATAATGTGGGAACAAAACCGCCCGAGACAACGAACGCGATTGAAATATTGATACTGTCACCCGCTCCAACTTGTAACCACATTACTCCCATTGCTCATTGGATTAGTGGCCACCTAGTCCGAGGCTCACTGAATTAGTTTCAACATTTTACACTGCTGTCATTGTGAAGTCTGTTACTCGTCATTGTTGTGTGGTACTTCCAAATCTTTATTTTAATTTTAGATAACCATTTTTTTGGTAAGTGTTGCATTGTGATAAGGATAACTGTTAATTCTTTACACACAAGGTTCTTCAGATTTTGCGTGCATGTGAGTAGCAGGTTAAAGGAAAACAAAAAACGTCTTTCGATTTTAAGTGCCAGAAAAAAAATTATAAAAGAACATTTTGTGTGTGTGTATCCCATAACCTCGTGGTCTTAGGGGTTCTAATGTTTTGGTATTAGAACTTTTTCTGGGATTTTAGCAATAGCCATTCATCAAAATATTTATTGTTACTTTTACAAGGGCTAGATCCCTCGCCTCTCAGCTTGTGAGGCGAGTGCTCTATTGACGTTGCTTTTCTGCTGCATTATATAATAACTAACCTTTATACCTGTCATCGTTCGGGGTGGCATTCGAGAGAAACAACACTAGGAGCCTTTTACATACTGTATAAAATAAGCAAACGCAATTCGATTTTAAAAAATAAATTATCGTCATAAACGCTTTAAAATTATGTGCGTCAGCGTCTCGTTCTCTCATAGAGACCCGCCACCAGAAAATTTTGGGCCCTAGCGTACGACCTGATTACTTAACGTCTTGTAGCATTCTGGCCTTTTAAAAAGTCTCAGAAATATCCTGTCTGAAGTTTCAGAGGTTTTTCAAGCTCCTCTGACGGGCGAATGTTGTCAAGAAGGATCCGATTGAAGTTACTGATCAGATGATGTGGTGTATAAAATAGATTCAGTTCTTCCTCAGACGCCAGACTTGATTGTAAGATAAAATTCAACACAATTATCACTTGCTTTCAGTCTTGTTCAATGCGCCCCGTCTTAAGCGCTGGAATGAAATAGCAATGTTGATGATTGATAGCGGTCATTTTAAACGCACACGATAGCGAGTGGACTTAATACCTAGGGGGGAGAAATTCTGGGAATTACTTTGATGCATGTAAGAGGAAGTGATGCAGCGAAAGTGATCAATACTCGCCAGAGATCTTAAGAAGAATTAGAAGAATGTCATAAAAAGACGTCTTTCCGATATGTAAAGGGAATTTCAGGGAAATTTGAAAATGCAACAATAGAGACGTTTATCTTTCTCGAGAAGTCAAAGTGACAGAAACCATTTGTAAACGTTTTGTATCGCGTTTTAAATGCAAAGGTAAAGTCACTTTGTTTTAAAGTCTGAAAGACGCATTGGTGGAATCTTTGGATCTATTTTAAATGACAACGTCAGAGCACGTCTTAGTGGTACCATCTGTGGTAACTGGTTGGACGGACTATCTTAGTGGTACCATCTGTGGGAACTGGTTGGTCGGACTATCTTAGTGGTACCATCTGTGGGAACTGGTTGGTCGGACTATCTTAGTGGTACCATCTGTGGTAACTGGTTGGTCGGACTATCTTAGTGGTACCATCTGTGGGAACTGGTTGGTCGGACTATCTTAGTGGTACCATCTGTGGTAACTGGTTTGTGGGACTATCTTAGTGGTACCATCTGTGGTAACTGGTTGGACGGACTATCTTAGTGGTACCATCTGTGGTAACTGGTTGGTCGGACTATCTTAGTGGTACCATCTGTGGTAACTGGTTGGACGGACTATATCTTAGTGGTACCATCTGTGGTAACTGGTTGGTCGGACTATCTTAGTGGTACCATCTGTGGTAACTGGTTGGACGGACTATCTTAGTGGTACCATCTGTGATAACTGGTTGGTCGGACTATCTTAGTGGTACCATCTGTGGTAACTGGTTGGTCGGACTATCTTAGTGGTACCATCTGTGGGAACTGGTTGGTCGGACTATCTTAGTGGTACCATATGTGGTAACTGGTTGGTGGGACTATGTTAGTGGTACCATCTTTGGGACCTGGTTGATGGAAGTATCTTAGTGGTATCATATTTGGCAACTGGTTGGTCGGACTATCTTAGTGGTACCATCTGTGGGAACTGGTTGGTCGGGCTATCTTAATGGTACCATCTGTGGTAACTGGTTGGTGGGACTATGTTAGTGGTACCATCTTTGGGACCTGGTTGATGGAAGTATCTTAGTGGTATCATCTTTGGCACCTGGTTGGTGGGACGATCTTAGTGGTACAATCTGTGGGACCGGGTTGGTGGGACTATCTTAGTCGTACCATCTTTGGGACTTGGTTTGTGGGACTATCATAGCGTTACCATCTTTGGGACATTGTTGGTCGGACTATCTTAGTGGTAAAATAAGTGGGACCGGACTGGTGGGACCATCTTACTGGGAGCATAGTAGACGTACTTAATTTGAGTGAGGAGGCTCGCGTAAAAGTTTACGTTGCAGCAATTTTATGGGACTATACTGGGGGCTCTTGTCGATGAAAAAATTACAGTGTTACCCTATTTGTGAGATATGGCACTGTGGAACTATCTAAGTGGTACCAGTGTCTGTAGGACCAGGTTTGTTGGAACAGTAAATGAATTTGGTTTTTGTGGCGTCAAACCAGTGGCATCAAGATTGTAAGACCAGGGACCAATTTCGTGAGGACTCAGCTGGGGCTCTGGTTCCGTTTTTTTTTTTTTTTACTACCGCACGCGCCTGTTTGACCTCCGATGGCCGCACACTAATGATGCTCTGGAGTCACGCCAGCCACTGCTCGCACTTGTTTATAATGGAATGCTTGATGAGTTTGTAATTCCAATGTCCCATCTTGGCCGTTATGGCGCCCCGTCTTAAGCCGGCGCCCTGGCCATATTCAGATTCCCCGCTGCGTCAATGTTGCCAGCGGAGCTCATCATTATGCCATTGTTTAAGAAAACGCCATGTCACTTATTGTTGCAAGGCTAAGCAAATTTCTTTTGATCTTGAAGCGAGTAGTATGCAATTAACTA
Source organism: Radix auricularia (assembly GCA_002072015.1). Taxonomy (NCBI): domain Eukaryota; kingdom Metazoa; phylum Mollusca; class Gastropoda; family Lymnaeidae; genus Radix; species Radix auricularia. Next base: position 145,567 of record MUZC01000076.1, on the reverse strand, counting down.
AAGTCAATAGACCTCCTAAGTTTTTTCCCCCGTCTATACGGCTCTAGATGTTAATGAATGTTTTTAAAAGCAAGGTATTTTTAATCAATTCATTTTCCTTTATTTTCTCAATTCTTTTGTTTTTATTTAGTATTTTCAAAACCTCAAAACTCAAATAATGTGAAGTCCTACAGAGTTTATAGATACTATTTTATAACTGAGCGAGAAACCAAAATCATGTTACACACATTAATTACCAAACAAGTATATGACGATAGAATCCTATGGACCCACCCCCTCCCCCACCGATTTGAAGTGCGTTAGTATTTCTCAAATTTAAACCACTTAAATGAATTAAACAGCCGGTGTTAAACGAGTGCGTCCGTGCTGGCCTATTTACTTTCACACCTCATTTCACAATTCAGGTTTAAAAAGAAATGTATGTGCTACGGGTAAGGATAACTTGAGAGACGGCTACGAATTTTCAAGTGATATATGAATTTTTATTCATTTGAAGAGGAAAATAACATGGCCATTAACAAATCCATCGAATATGATCTATACAAGTGGAATCTCTTAAAAATCACATCACATCTTGTCTTGTCTTGTCTATGCAAACTCTTCTTCTATATAGAAGATTATTGCGTCCATATACCACATCGGTCTGCTGGTAAGTGACGAATGGTTCCACGCAAAGAAAAGCCGCCTTTGTTTTCCTAACAAGTATCAAATACCCATTTCGTGAACTCGAGGACACGCTTGGGCACCGGGAACAAATCCATGCCTTCACGGAGATTCGAACTCGTGATCCTCGTTACGCCAGTGGAGCGCGCATCGGTCATTTATAACAAATAGGATAGACGAAGATTAATTTCCTGAGTTTTTAGGACGCCTACAAAGTTCAAACTAAAATTCTTATGTGTTTAAAATCAGCGACTACTTTATTTGCGTAGACGAATCAGAGCGTTATCCCAATTCAAAACATCTTACTTACAAAACAATTTAACATTAATTTGTTTACAGCATCCTCTGGATAGTCGTATCTTTCCTGCTCCTCTATACATCAGACGAGCGCGTGTGGGAGGGGGAGGTTGAAGGGGGGGGGGCAATTACCACAAAGGAAAACTTGTCTTACCGACTAATGACCAGACGCAGTCACTCGTTAAACTAGGAAATTATACAGATTTACCTGTGAGGAGCAGTGATTGTTCCATCTCTCTTTTCTTCCCCTTACTCTCCCTCCCTCTCTGTGCATCTCTCTGTCGTTTTTTAAAAAAATATTTCCGCAATCTCTTTTCTCGTTTCCGTCCACTTTTCTTATCTCAACCCTATCACTTCTTATGTACGCCATCTCTCTCTCTCTCTCTCTCTCTCTCTCTCTCTCTCCCACACACTCCTCTATAATACAACCTTTAACATTCGTGTTGTCTTTCCCTCTCTTGCCCAGATGGGGAATGACGACGAGCCTGTTATTTCAGACGAGTAGCGGGGTCACGGTACGAGCAGATGGCTCTTGTTGTTAGCGGATCTGGAACTCGAGAGTGAGGGAAAGAGAAAGTGGGAAGAGAAAAACAAAGAGAAAACAAGAGAAAAAGAAAAGAAGGTCAAGATAAGCAGGTCATGGTAAGTGAACTTGTTACACCCCGTCATACATATTGGGGAAAAAATGATAAAGACATGGCCGGTAATCGGGGCATTCGAGTCGAAGAAAAGGGAAATATCTCTTTTCTAAAAATTATGGCAACTCAAATTTTCCAAGCAATGATTTTCAATTTTCTATATCTGTAGTAAAATTATACTGAAACTATGAAATTTTCATAGTCTCTTTATAATTTTAATACAGATATTGGCCAAAGTGAGAGCTAAATTAACACTACATGAAATCGTAAACAATGTTTCTCTGTCTGTATAACTTGCCAGATGTTTTCCAGCGTAAAAGCGAGTAATAAAGAATAGAAATAAAATTTAAAACAAGAACAAAAAGAAGAGAAAGCAATAACCCAACCAACATTAATATTAAATATTTTTTAAAAAAAAAACCTTTGCTAGGATGATCAATAATTTTATATATGACCACACTTAGCCACACTTACACCAATACAAGATCTATTACCAATCTTGACCACGCCCATACATGATCTAAGCATAACTTTAACCACACCCATTCATGATCTAAGCATAATGTTGACCACACCCACACATGATCTAAGCATAATTTTGACCACGCCTATACCTCTGCATCAATAATTAATAAGAAATGACTAGATCCCCACAAGTTCACCTATGCAATCAATCAGCGGATTAAAGGTGAAATATCTGCTAGTGTTTTTTCGGCTTGTAGCAAATTCTCCATTTCAACCTCGCGCCTTTGTGGTGTTTTGTATTGCGAGCATTTGCCGGCATTTATAAGTAATTAGAAACATACCACTCGTTGGAATGGTGTTTACCTGGGATGAAAAGAACGTTGGTATGTTTATATGGCATGGAATAACTAACGTCGATTACAACCGACTTTTATTAACGAATGTTAAAGATAATCGCTGCCCTGAAAATGAAATTTCTGAGTTATTATTTACACACCAAAAGAACACTCAAAGTAACCCGGTTAAGAATTAGCATGATCCTAGTATGAGCTTTAAACTGGTAATATATTTTATGATTAGCGAGTTTCCGTCTCTCTTACCGTAATATTGTGCCGCACTGGTGTCCCGCGAATGCACTTCTGTTCAGCCTCACGGATGTGGCGTTGAGCACCAAAATAAGAGTTTACGAAAGGAAAACGACGGGACACAGATTAATGAATTATTTCAACAGTGAGATTTTAGAACGCTAGAAAAGCCTTCACCAAAATAGTGTTAATATTACTGTCATAATTCAAAGATTCCGTTTAAGTCCCCCCCCCCTCTATATTCGTTTTCAAACTCATCGGCCTATTCATTCTTTTTCTCAATCCGTGATTTAGTGCAGGGGGTGGAGAACGTGTTGGCCTTATACCCCCATAACATAAACTTTTATGTATAGACGTTGCCCCAAAGTCGCGAGTTCCTGCCCACACCACTCGAGGGTTTGAGGGGAGCGTCGTTAGCTCTACTAAAAAAAAAGTGTCCTTTTTACCCAAAAGGGATAAATTTACCGCTGTTTGTCAACCACTGATTTACAGCAGGGGTCTCCAAACTTTTCTGCCGGATTGGGCGGCATTAAATGTCAAACAGTAGCTTGGGGGCTGACTACACACAGTTTAGTGGTAAACAATACGTCGAATTAGAATCTTTTTTTTTAAATAGATAAAAAGGTCTCCAGGGGTCGGATGAGAAGGTCTCGCGGGCCGTAGTTTGAAGACCCCTGATTTACAGGGACATATCTTTTTTTAAAAATACAACATAAAAGTCTCTACCACCAATGTTCCCCTTAACCTGCGCGGCTGCGCAGTTATCTGCCAGACGCCGCTATACGACAAACGACTGACCTCGCTAGTCTCCGTAATACCGTAACTTTTAGACGACTTATTTCCATACTCGAAACGGTTGCGCCAACACCTCACAACGCTCTAGCCGTGATCCTCTGATATTTCATTGTCTACTTGCCATATTGTCGAGCAGCGCTGGGACCTTGTCAAGGAGTGATTGCACTAATTTAGTCCGAATGTCTACTGATAGGATACATGAATGAAATGAATCAGAAGGATTTGCGGGTGGGAGGGATGTTGCGACAGTCAGCTGTTGCCGTAAGTACGGACAAGAACGTTGGGCGCTTTGTTATGTGTGCTGTCTGACCATGGGTCAGGAACAACGACAGAATGGACATCATTAAGCTTGCCCCCCACCCCGCTCCCACTTTACCCGACCCTCTTCGATGACGTCATGCTGGCTTAGAAGTGGTGAGTTTCTCGCGGAGAAGTGGCCTCATTTACTCCCACCCCGGGTACAAAAGAACGTTAACTCGCTCACGGGGGTGTTACCTTGTTACGGGCCTTGGGTTAATGATACGACGTCACGTGACCTAGTGGAATCGATCTTTCCCACCTAACTACCCCCTCCAACCAGCTTTAAGGATCGACCTCCTTTAAAGAAATGGTGGTCAGTGGGTGATGTTGGAGATTGATGTTATGTACATTACAAACGGTTCGGTTGAATAGTTGGTGAGGAAATCGGTATTCAAGTCTTCGCCTGGGGACTTTAATATTAATAAGGCCTGATACTGATTAAAAAATATTTTTTCGATTAATCGGTAAGATTGTAATCGATTAATTTCGATTAGTTATATTGGTATAACTCATATATAGATTATTTAATTCACGAAATCATTTTAGTCGCAATAATTCCATGGCTCCCAAATTTTGTGGCATAACACAACAAAATCGCTCTGCTGTGCAAAAAATAATGAACAAAAAACTTTTTGTTTACGTATGCATGTCTAAATAAATAATAATTCGAGGGAAAAATATGTACTTTAAAAAATGTATAAAGTATTAATAAATGGGGGAAAATATTAGAGATATTTTCTTATATTTTTATCGATTTTTTTATCAATCAATTCATTTTAATCGAATAAAAATTTACAATTAATCGATTAATTAATTGTTAGTTTCTGCAGTCCTACTATTAATTAAAGGAAACAATAACCCGAACCTTGTTGAAAAGATGACATGTTAAATAAACATACATCGTATTCTAGTATGTAAGAAATGGCCAGACATGACTTCTCAGTTACTCTCAACGAATTCCCACTCGCACTTTCTCTATCTCTCTGTCACTCTTTCTCTCTATTTCTCTCTCTCTCTCTCTCTCTCTCACACACACGCGGACACCACTGAACAAGAGCAAATCGGCGTAACTATTTTTAATGGAGAATTGAAGCTTTGAAAAAACAAAACTTGTACAATTTTAAGATGCAGGCTATTAAATCAGTTGTCAGTTTGATCGATTTTAAAATGGAAACAGAAATAAATTAGGCTTTACGGAGCGTCACAGAAAACTCTGTAAAAATTTCATGACTCTTGAGAAGTTTAATTGCTTGCTTATCAAGATAACAGACGAGAAAAGTGCTGGTCTTGGCAAAAAAAAATTTTCCATTACAAAAACGTGAAAGCCACCTTAAGTGTTATTCTATAATTTCCTCTCTTTTTTTTTTCTTTTAAAATGCGCACACTTTTCTTTGAAAAATTTATTAAAGATTATTATATTAAGATTAAATCCAAACGAAGAGAAAAATAAAATAACTAATATTTCAATTTTTGAAAGCCTCTGAGAGGAATCAACGTTTCTAGAGACTGCTTCGGAATAAATATATATATATCGTCTTGCTCTTACTAAGATGTTTGCGCACGAAACATCAAAGAATAAACCGAGTATCACAAATCGACCCACGCCCTTAGATAGTATTTTAATGTTTAATGTGCTTCTCTTATTTTGACTATTAAAAAGTCCCGAATACAGTAGTACCCCGCCATACGACATTAATCCGTTGTGGAGTTGGAATCTCATGGTGAAAATCGTCGTTTGGTGGGGCATAGAACTAGCTGATGCGTGAAAATCCCAGGGTAAAAACATCAACATTTTATATTATACACTTATTTATATTATACACTTATTAACACTTAGTAGCAAAATAGTCAGTCTTCCTGTATGGTTGTGAGGCTTGGACGCTCACCGCAGACCTCCAAAAAAGAATTTATGCGCTAGAGATGAGATGTTTTTGAAAGGTACTAAACATCTCCTACATGGCGCACATCACGAACGAAGCGGTCCGCGATAAATAAGTGCTGTCATTGGCCCTTACAAGGACCTTCTCACCTCAATTAGAAAGAGGAAATTACGATGGTACGGACACGTGACAAGATCTGGGGGTCTCTCAAAGACGATATTGCAAGGCACAGTCCAGGGAAGAAGGAAAAGAGGCAGAACAAGGAAGAGTTGGGAGGACAATATCAAAGAGTGGACCGGCCTGTCATTTAGCGATTTATAGAAAGGCAGCTCAGAACAGTGACACATGGCATGAGATAGTGTGCAGCTCAAAATGGTGCCCCAAGGACCCAGCGTCGGGTTAAGGGACAGTTCAGTTCAGTCAGCAAAATAGTATAGTAAGTATAGTGCATTACTACAGCACAGTGGTGTTACTTTAATTGTATACAGTACAGAATTTACATGTATATCATTAAATAACAATTTAAAATATATATATATTTAGGGAAAATTTTAATTTTTAAATTTTGGAAGTTGATGCCGTAAGGCAGGGAGAATAGCGTAACGAGGGGCCGAGGATACATCGTATCGTGAAAAAAAAACGTAAGCTGAGGACGCCGTATCCCAGGAGTCAACTGTACTTATATCTTCGTTGTTTCTCTCCCTTCAACCGCTACTTTAAAGCTGAACCAATCTAATGATCTTGAGGGAAGGTCGAGTGAAATTTCGTTTTTTTTAATGATTTCAAGCTTCGCAAAAAAGTTTCTTTAAGCCCTCGCAACATCGACTGGAAATGTCATCAATAGCTCTCAATTGTCAGTAACAACAAGGAACAAAAGTTGTGGATACGCACGACTGTAAACGAGATCAAAGGACAGCGATTAAATTTTCATCGAAGTTGGTTTATGCATGTCCTATTTTTACCACTCAGATATGTGCACAAATCAAAGGAATTGAACACGGAGACGTTGGGAGAAAACCCAATTCAAACTTTTGACCAATGCACAAAAGGGTAACTGGGTTTTCCGCGCCCTCGGCTAATTTATTTTTGGCGCCCTTGACAAGTGTATATAAGAAAACCCCCAAAAGATAGGAGAATAATAAATTTCAATAAATTGAAGGATTAGCCCTCGACGCCCTTGGCAACTGCCCCGACGCCAGGTTGTTGTTACGCCTTTGTCATTGCATACAGACACGGACCATTTCTATCACTAATGCGTCATAAAATATCTCCGGAGCCGCTGATGTCGGAGAGTTCGAAAGTAAGTTAGACATTTAGGAAATAATGAGTACATTCCATGCAATGTCCGGGGGATTTCTGGCGAATATCCTTTGTTTGAAGCGTATAGCTTAAGTTTCGTTGTTCATGCCGGAAATTTTTAGGGCATTTCAAGAGCGATCCGCCTTAATAATTCAGTGCTCATTCTCGTTGCATTAATATTGTTCAGATCATTCTTTGGCAATTATCTCACAATTTTCCCAATTACCGCCCCTTTCGCAAGTAAAATAAAGAACGGCTGCTTTAAGAATTAAATTATTTTTTTTTAGACATATGAGAGAAAAAGAAGTGGAATAGGAGAGAGATTTATTGATTGTGAGACAAAAGTACAGATAGATGAATAGGGAGTGAAGAAAAAATAGCCAGTGGCATAGTAAGGTAGTCACGTAAAGAGAGATGTTGAGGAAAAGAGATAATGCATGAGAAAGTAATAGAAGATTAAATACGAGTGAGGACTGAGAGAGAGAGGAAGGACACACAAAGTGACTAATGGAGGGATAACGAATGAAATGAAAATTTCCCTGAGAGAGAGAGAGAGAGAGAGAGAGAGAGAGAGAGAGAGAGAAATCGAGGGAAAATGTTAGGGGGCAGGGCTAGAGAGTGAATGGATAATGGTGGGATTGGCGTGATAAACATGAGATGGAGAAGAGGAGAGTCCAAGATAGAGATATAAAATTAGGGAGGTGGTGGGATGAGATTGAAAGACGAGATAGAGAGATAGAAAAAGTATATATATGTATTAGAACTTTTAACTATTCATTAAAATTTAATCGTTAACTTTTGAAAAAGTAACGATTAATAAATCGTTAATTTCCATTGAAGCCATAAATTAAAATTTATGATGTCATAAGAAAAACTTATGAAAAGTTCTTGTTGAAAATCTAAATAACACTGGAATGTTTACTTTATATGTGATCTTTTAACCAACAACGCAAAAAAGACAAGTGTGTGGACATTTTTTGGTTCAAAATGATGAGCGAATCTAATTGACAATATAACCAGCCGAGCTGAACAATCATTCACATGGAACTGGGGTGACTGATATATATGCACAAAACGGTCTTGGAAAGGAATTACATTATCGGATATCGATGTTTATTAAGTGTCCACTATTGTAGAGAATTAATGAATTTAGGAACTTTCATCCCCATTTTTTAACCATCTAATTGATCAGAAGAGATTTGGTCAATTTCTGAGTCAGACTTCATTACTGACATTAGCTTAATGCGCTTTGCCTTTGGTTTGATAAGTAGGCGAAGTGTAAGAACCATGAAAGGCAAACTTTACCCATATTTTTAAAATTCTCGTCAGTCAATAGTTTAAAACCAAAATGTTCGTGTATTCGTCAGGAGATTTTTTATTTATCGACCGCTATTTTTTAAAATAAATTTGTTTAATTTTTTACTTCCAATAATTTGTCAGCGATGGGGCGATTAATCTTTAAAAATAATTTAATTGTTAATTTTTTAAACGATTAATCGAGAAATTAATGTTAATTTCCGCAGCACTACTTAATTTGGAAAAAACCCTAATAAATTTGAGGGCTTGACAATTAAATAAAGAGCAAGACATTTTCTTACTATTTTACTAACGCGTCAGGGAATCATTTAGGCAACTCAAGAACACAAGTCATTTCAACAAAAATTAAGTTCACTGCTACATTACTTATATTTCTTGCTGATTTATAAATCAAGCAATAATGAATTTCTTTACAAAAATAGACTCATTTTGATCATTTTAAATTGAACCACAACTTAAACGTATTGGGTTAAGCGTACGATCTCCATGATAAAAGTCTCATAAAATCTTTATATATTCAGGGTGATTTTGAGGACTGTTTTTGTATAAGGTCAAGTCAAAGAAGAAGCAAATGTTCGATCATTCCAGGAATGTGTTGGGGTTTTAGGTCTGTTCTGATTTTTTATGACTCTACCTCTGAGAAAGATTTAAAAAAAAACTTATTGCAGACTTGGACAGCGTTCTCCAAAATGAATTATTCGAACTTATATTTATTCTCTCACTTTTAATATTATGTTCAGCTGTTATTTATTTTAACATGATAGCTAGTTTAAACTTTTAATAAATGTCACAATTTACTTTTTTTTTCAATCATATATTTATTCTCTTAGTTTGAACATTATTTCAGCATTATGTATTTAAAGAGAATAGTAAATTTACTCTTGTAATCAATGTCACAGTTTTTTTATACTAAATGTATACATACATATTCGTCAATGTCAATCGGTATTGTGAAGAATGTAACCAGTAAGAAAAAAAAATATCTGAGCAATTTAATCCGGTTGAAAATTCATTCTTGTTTACCATTCAATCCTATGAAAAGACAATGACACCACATGATAGAGTCCTAAAAGATTTATTCATGAAGTTTACACCTCTTATGGCGAGAGGAAAAAAAAATTAATATTCGTAATGTTTTAAGGGGCGCTAAACAACACATTTCCCATAAGTAAAATTTTTCAAGCGGTTGTCTCTCTTACCATTTTTTTCCTAATCGTACATTTCCTATAAAGAAATGTGCTTTTAACTTGAAGGAGAGAAAAAAAAGAGAATGATAGAGAGAGAATGGGGTTAAAGTTTATTTTTCAAATATTATGTAGAGGTGGGGTCGGGAAACCATGGCTCGCGAGCCAGAAGTCGCTATATTAATGGTTGCATCTGGCTCTCAGACAAATGATCGATTATTAAAAAAACAACAACGTTTATTCAGACTCCTTCAGTCAATTTATTAATTGCATATAAAATTAAAATGAAATCAGAGGCATAATTATTCTACTTGAAATTACTCAAAATGTAGACGTTTACTTGAATTCTTAGTTTTAAGCGTAATGTATGGCTCTCAAAGAATTACGTTTCAAAATATGCGGCGTTTATTGCTTTCTTAGACAAAGAGTTTCCCCGACCCCTGATGTAGAGGAATATGATATCGGAAATATGGAATCCACTTCCGCGTATTAATTTGTGGGGAAAATCAAACACGTTGCTACAGTAATCGTGTCGGCGACAAGTTCTCCACAGCTGGTTGGAGAGTGTGACAAGACAATACCCACTGATGTGTTGTAGCATTAGCCCCCTCCCCCACACACACACCCCCACCTCACAGCAGCAATCAGTCATTGATTAGCACGGCACCTGTCTCGCAAAACTCACACTCATCAGCTGAACAGTAAAATGAAGCTTCGTGTGTAATTCTTTCTATCCACACAAACAGTCTCAGTGGAGTGGTTTATCTTGTCGTGAAATGGAACAAGGCATTAGAAATGTTATAGGGGAACGTTTCAGCGGAATTTTTTAATATTTTAAAATTATAATCTTGGGCATTTCCGGATGGCCACACCCACACAAACACCATCGCCCACAGCCCCCCCCCCACACACCCACACACACACGCACTCGCGTACGCACACACACACCATCTCCAGTTGACTTCAGAACCTACACTTTATTATCACCCTTTTCTTGTTTTAGAGACCTGAGAGGGGCGGGGGAGGGTGGCAATTAACACTGACCCAGGCTTATGTGGCCATTTTAAGCTGTTTAAATATCTTGCATCATTTCCGGTCATTTTGAAAGAGTTCACTGGCCACTGGGTTATGTTTCTTTTGTCTGTCCACCCCTACCTCCTCTCTCCCCTTCCGCCAGCCATTTTTGTTAATGGCATTCTTCTTTCCCTGATAACAGCTATTGTAAAAAAATGTTTGGGACCAGATATCGTCTTAGCAAGTAAAATAAAACAACACCAATTTTTTTCTCTAGATGCCTCACAATGTCTCTCTTTTCTTCTCTCTCTCACTCTCTCTCATCTCATTTTAATGATTGTAAATTATCACCGTTTTTAATTATTTTTTTAAGATGAAGGCTTTCCGCCTCGTTTCTATTCAAACGTTCACAAACTGTGCCTTACTTTAATATGTCACAAACAGAAGTTAGCTTTAAGTTAATTGAAAGCGCTATTATTTCAATACACCTAATTGGCTCGAATTGAAATTGTAGCTTTTTTAAAAAAATGTATAGATCTAGATCTAAAAATATTTTATATAACTATAACCAACTTATGAATTTCCCGTTTTAGGAATGATATATCGATTTCAAAATATCGATGTTATCATATTTCTACAACAAAATATTATCATCGAATCTGTCAAATTTATGAAACATCTTAAATCGTCGAGATGTTGTTAACTTTATGCAAGCTGTTATTTGATCTGAGATTGTGTCCACTTCATACAAGCTATTATTTGATCTAAGATTGTGTCCACTCCATACAAGCTATTATTTGATCTAAGATTGTGTCCACTTCATACAAGCAGTTATTTGATCTAAGATTGTGTCCACTTTATACACGCTATTATTTGATCTGAGATTGTGTCCACTTCATACAAGCAGTTATTTGATCTAAGATTGTGTCCACTTCATACAAGCAGTTATTTGATCTAAGATTGTGTCCACTTCATACAAGCAGTTATTTGATCTGAGCTCTTGTTCACTTCATGACACATCTTCATTGATCTGAGATCTTACTAACTTCATGAAACATCCTTATTGATCCAATACCTTGTTCACTTCAGTGTTAGCCGTCACTTTCTACATCAATAAATAGATCTCTGCAGAGTCGAGAGAATGGGTATAATACGATGCTATTAATAAGTTGCGCGGTGTTTTATTTTTGAACTATAGACCCGACAGTTTTATTTATTTATAGTGCTAGACAAGACTCTCTTCCCCATCATAACAGAGGTTATCAAACTTTTCCTTTTTATTTAAAAAAAAATGGCATCCCAAGTGCCACAAGAAAATTGCAAGATCTTATTAAGACCACAACATCTCCAGCTTTTCACTGAGAGATTCAGCCTGGTGATAATCTTGCTAAAATCCGAGTGGGTGAATGGCTGGTGATTTTATGACGCGTAGACCTGTCATTAGCGTTTTGTGTAGTGTTAAAAGTTTTTAAGTGCTATACGTGCTATGAAGAGATCCCAGATGAAATACCAGTCAGATGTCTGTAGTCTGGTATATGACATGCAATGGTTCAAGTTTTACCATAAGGAGTAAATAAGAACGTTGGATCATTTGTCGGTGGTAAGGAAACATTGATTTAGTGCTGGTGTAAAGAAAAAGGTTTTAAAAAGAAATGTTTAAAAAAATATTTTTCTTTTTTTTTAAGCACTGAAAATGAAAAAAAGAAATAAAAATAACTATATATTCTACGTATTTTTTTTAAAAAAGTTATTTTGCATATGCTTTTAAGTCATGTTATTTGAAGACTTTTTAAATATTAATTTTTGAAAATAATTTCCGAACAATATTTTGACTCAAGCCATAAACACAATTTTATGTAATTCTCTACCTTAAACATTTTCTTACAACTGGTCTTTGATAAAAATTTTATTTTTTGTTAATGTTTTTAAAATTTAAAGAAAAAAAGTATTTTACTATTAAACTTGTAATGTTTAATTAGCAGCATGAACTAACTTGTAGTCCTCACAAATCCACCCCTCCCCATTCCCTAAAACAAACAAGACGCGATAAAACAGGATTAACTGAAGGTTTCATTGGTGAAAAACAACAAAATTTCGCAAAAACTCATACGGACAAACGTAATTGACTTCTATCCGGAAAGTAAATCTTTCAAATACGGCATACGGAATTTTCAGGACCCTGTAACCTTGGGGTTAAAATGCCGTACCTCTCATATCCAGTGGCGTAGCTAAGTGAGGCGGAGGGGTCAGTGGCGGATTTAGCTTTGTCTGCGTGGGGGGGNGGGGGGGCGAGGAGAGTTTCAGGGGGCGCCGAAAATTTTACTAAAAACAGATATTTGGGTAAATACTAGGGCTGTTAACGATTAATTAAAATTTAATTGCTAACTTTTGAAAAATTAACGATTAATCAATCGTTAATTTCGATTAAAGCCAAAAATGTTAATTTATGATGCCATAAATAACAATTATTTAACGTTCTGATAAAAATCTAAATAACACTGGAATGTCTTCTTTATATATCAACTTTTCACCAACTACACAAAAGTGTGTTGACAGTAATTGGTTCAAGTGATGAGCGGGTCTAATTGACAATATAACCAGCAGAACTGAACAATCGTGGACATGGAACTGACGCAACTGGTATGCTCAAAACGGTCTTGGCAAGGACTGACATTATCAGATATTGGTGTTCATAAACTTTTCACCATTGTACTGGATTAATGGATTCAAGAACTTCCATCTCCATTTTGTAACGCAGTAATTCATCAGAAGAGCTGTCGTCATTTCTGTCTCTAAGTCAAATGCCATTACTGCCATTAGCTTCATACGCTTTTCATTTAGTTTGATAAGTAGAAAACTTTATCAACATTTTGAACATTCCCGTCAGTCAATATTTTAAAACCAAAATGTACATGTCATCTTCAGGAAATTCATTATTTATCAGGCGCTATTTTTAAAAATTGTTTATATATACTTTTTTAAAACTTCCAATTATTTGTAAGTGATGTGTCAATTAAGTGATGTGTTAAAAATAATTTAATCTTTAAACATTTTTAATTATTACTCGAGAAATTAATCATTAATTTCTGCAGCCCTAGAAATAATAATTATGAGCCTACTAATTTAGTAAATTTTCCAAATCATCGAACAAGACAGACAGAAGAAACAATCTAACTAGACATGTTTTCAAAATAGTGACTTATATTTATTTCAATAGTATATTTTTTTTATCTAAGAAAGAAACTTATTTTATGCGAATTTGTATAGAGCCCTGAGCCTTATTTAAATTCCTCTCTACGTGAACCTAAACGATTCATTGTTGATTCAAAGTCAAAGTTCTCATGTTCATTTGAAATTATTGCCAATCCAGACATGCGTTCGTTTTTCATTTTTGAGCGCAAATAATTTTGATGATTTTCAATCATTGCTACCAAGAAGATTCAAGTAAATTTGTATAGAGTATGGACAAATTAGGGAGTCCTGATAACATTTTTTTTTCAAACAAGAATGGTAGAAAGTCTTTAAGTTGTAGCTCACTAGTTGTAGATAGTGATGGACGTTGTGATGGA
>MUZC01000076.1:109204-130188 GCA_002072015.1 Radix auricularia | reverse complement strand
ACTGACCAAACCAGATATTGCAGTTTTGAAATACGATATTTAGCAAGCCAATATTGTCGTATTGCAGTTTAGTGATTGATTAAAAGTTTCGTGTTTAACAATCTTTTTTTCTGCTCTAGTTAAGCCTTTTTAGTGTTCATTAAGGGCGTCTTAAGGGGGCGCCATTTTAGACCGAACAGGTGCGCGGGGGGCGACCCGCCCCCCCTGCCCTATAGCTAAATCCGCCACTGGGAGGGGTCCGAATTTGAAAGTCCCCAAAGGAGGGTCCAAAAGAATTTAAATTAAATATTACGCCACCGCCATGTATGCAGGACCACCCAAAGAGGTTAAGCCCCCCACCGCCCCCCCAGAACCTAGCTATGCCCCTGCTCGTACCTATCGAGAACAAAGAATAGGCTTATTTATCCTTAATTAATAAATGTATCTTTATACTAACATGTATTGTTATGTTAGAGCAGGGGTGGCGAACAAGTTCGACAAAAAGAGCCAAAATTTTAAACTGTGAGAGTCAGAGAACCACACCACACAAAAGCATATAATTTTAACAATAATATATTAAACACATAATATAACATGCTCAGTCAGGTGTTTTTTGTTACCTTGTGATGGGATGATAATCTCAATGGGATTTCTGGCATCTTTTGTTTTCAGTAAACTTCTGCAAATCAGGTTTGTATTCAGTTGTAGCCACTCAGAGCAGTTCCTTTACATGAGTGTCAGTCAGAATGGACCGGTGCTTTGATTTTACGTGTTTCAAACTAGAAAACATCTTTTCACAGACGTATGTTGACGAGAACATAGACAACAGCTTGAGAGCGGCTCTTTTTACACACGGGTATTTTTCATTTGGCACAGCTCTCCAAAACGTAACATGGCCTTCCTTCAAAAGAGATTTCAGTCTATCGTCCTCGCGTAGCTCAATCATTTCTAGTTCACTCGCTGCCTCATCAGTAACAAGTGGGGTTTTCAGGCAGTCGGTGTCAGCATTAAACGGTTCGATGAGAAAAATGATCTGTGGTCTTTTTTGGTCCAAGTCCTCAAACCGCAAAGTAAACTTATCTTGCAGTTGTGTAAGTTGTTTCACGTATCCAGCTATATCTGTTTTAACACCGGTCTTCTGCAGGGTGCTGCGCAAAGAAGGAAAGTGGGATAGATTGCTGTTTTGAATGTGTGCTTTAAAAAGCTTCAACTTGTTTACAAAGGAGAATATACTTTGTGTCAGCTCAGGAAGAGTTTTTAATTTCCCCTGCAGGTCCACGTTTAGTTTATCCAAGTGTGAAAGCATGTCCACTAAAAATGCCAAATCCATAAGCCACTCGGGGTCTGAAAGCAGAGGATACGCTTTGCTCTTCTCTGCCATGAACAATTTTACTGTTTCCAAAAGCTCAAAAAAACAACAACACGAAACTACTTTGCCTCTTGAGAGCCATCTCACTGCGCTGTGCAGTGGCAGGTCACCGCGCAAGTCTGCGTCAAGTTCTGCCACAGTATACAAAATACTGATAAAAGGCAAAGAGCCGCATTCATTTTGGCCCGGAGCCGCACGCGGCTCGAGAGCCGCGTGTTCGCCACCCCTGTGTTAGAGCATTAAACTGCCCGTTTGTAGCATTATAAAGTTTTCTTATCGTTGACAGTTTGTCCAGCCCGTTATTACAGTAACTACCATTAACTTACAAGGCTACCACGAGTAAATTATTATTCACGTTAATTATTATCATGGTCTGCCCAGAAACATCAATAAAAATACCCTCCTGCTCTTCACAACTTTTATCACAAGCACGAATCCATGAACCATGACGTTTTCACTCGTGTTTAAAGTACACTCCTCTTCTTTTAAAAATCAATCATTGCAGTTCTCATTGGTGATCATTTCTTTTTGTGTCATGAGTTTCGTAACATATTATCAGGCACGTCAATGTGTACTAGAAGTCATCGTTCTTTAGATTCATTTTTATTTATTATTATTATTTTTTTTTTTAAAGAACGTCTCTTTCCTTGTCATATTTTTGTCTTTTTGTATTTTGTCGCGCAACTAACAACTTGTCTCCCTAAAAGCTCACGTCAGCTAAATTTAGTTTTTCGAGGCATTTACGTCGACGAAAATAGCCGAGACAAAAAGGTATATTTAGACGTAAAATATCGAACATTGATTTCCACCACAACAAGGCGCCTCAGACGCTGTGTCATCCGGCAAGAAGGCTCGTCGGACGCACGTCAGCGTCAGGGTAGGAAGCCACCGGTTAATTAAGCCGGTTAACAAGGCAGATGACGTACAAATCCAATTCTGATGAATAATAGATAGTTGTGAGGGAAGCTAGGAAGGTTGAGGGCTGGTGTGGGAGGGGGGGTAGCGGTTTGCTTCCGAGAGTTGCGTTAATATTCACCGTCTGTAATTACCCTCCATTCCCTTACCCGGAGGGGCGGTAGGGGGTTTGCGATGGGGGGGGGTGTGGGGACGCGGCTGATGCTGGTCGATACGAAGAAACGGAAAGGCCAGTAGTAATCAAGTAATATAACAGTCTAAAAGCAACAAGAAAATAAATGTAAAATTAAATTAAAATTTAAAAAGACTTTCTGTGATCACTCATGCGTGTTTCTGACACTTAAGGAAGAATTTTTCATGAGCACATGTCTGCTTGTGTGTGTGTTTCTCTGTTTGTGTGTGTGTGTGTTTATGTGTGTGTGTGTGTGTGTGTGTGTTTCCCTGCTTGTGCAGGTATGCGCGCGCACGTGTGTGTGTGTGTGAATGTGAACTCTTTCGGAAAGATGGTGTGAGCGGGGAGAACGGATCTTCTGGATACTTGGGGACACATCCCTGTAGCGAGTTAAGGACATAGAGACCATTTGCGTGCGTTTGCCAGACTGCCTTTGTCGGTTTCTTTTTTTCTTTCTTTTAAAACTCCATCACTTTGACTGTGACTCAGTTTGTTAGAGGGTGGTCTCCCTTTCTGTGATACCTGGAGAGTAGGAGGGGGCGGGCGGAGGGAAGGTGTGAGATGTATCTCTTTACGCTTGTTGCTAAGACCCCTGGGTAAACACAAACAGCGGGTAATTACCTCGCCGGCGTTGTATAGTTAGTTCGTCGTTTGTCGTTTTATTTTTTTTTTATTGAAGGATCGACTTTGGAGATTGCTCAGCATGAAATCAGGTATTTCAAATAGTGGCATTTTTTTTAGTGTGCGTGTGTGTGTTTTGTTTAGTTTTGTGTGTGTGTGTGTGTGTGTGTGTGTGTGTGTGTGTATGTGTGTGTGAAGTTCATGTTTTTATTGTTGCCTCTCTTTAAAATCTTGTAGAGCTCTGCGCTTTTCCACGATTACTTCCGTTATGCATCAGTCAGTAACAAAGTCGAACATATTTTTAAACGTCTCCATTAAAAAAAAAATCCGATACCACAGAAGTGATACGTGATGATCAACATTTTTCATTCTGATTTCCACACTTACTTTTGTAGCCGCTCCGAGATTACATGCATGTACTCGCTCATCCGATTCTACGAGACACCCTTATTGCTATATTATGGTTTCTGTTCATATGTTACATAGTTTCTCATTTAATCAAAATGCCATATCGTTTTTCAAACAGGTCAAAGTGTCGTGTGTCAAACTGTGTCACGAAGATGGTAATCTTATACTTAAATTGATGGATTCGTTTTATTACTATGTTTTACTTAAAATCTCTCTCTCCCCCACCCCCACCGTCGGCCCCACCCCAGACTGTGGCCATAGCGTTCCAAGGATTTATTGATTCAAAAACCCTTTACACAATGTTCCTACCAAGAGACCAGGACTTACGACATGATTGGTGCACTTTTCACACAGTAGAGGATTCGATTAAACTTTAATTCATTCTTTTTCTCTATTTCTCTGTTCTCTGTCTCTCTCTCTCTCAATTTCTCTCAATTTCTTCCTCTTTTCCTCTTTCTCTCTCTCTCTCTCATAATTTCTCGATCTTTCTCTCTCACTCTATCGTTCTCTCTCTCTTTCTCTCTCTCTCAAATTCTCGTTCTCTCTTTCACTTCCTCGTCCTCTCTCTCTCACTCTCTCTCTCTCTCTTATTCTCTCCAACTCTCTCTCTAAATATCTCTTTCTTATTTTTTCTGTATCACTCTCTCGTTCTCTCTTTCTCTCACTTTCTCCCTCTCTCTAACTCTCGTTCGCCCTCTCTCAATTTCTCCCTTTCTCTCTTACTCTCTCTCAGTTTCTCACTCTCTCCCCTTTTCTATCTCTCTCTTTATCGCTCCCCCTCTCACTCTCCGTATTTTCTATACAATTGAGAGTTGTGGGATTTGGAGAAGCCAGCATTTTCTTTGGTTCGCTCAAATAATATGAACGTTTTCTATTCATTTGGTGGGGGCTGGGGTGGGTAGTGGTGATCAATATGCAATGAATGTTTTATCATCGTGATTTTTACACAACTGTATCAACAATGGTCACATGCAAAGATTTGATTTTTTTTTTAGGTTGTTTTTTAAAACTTTGCTTGGGAAGATTCATTCAATGCTATACTATATAGACCAACATCAAATTCAACCCGCAACCGTTCAGAATAGTTTTTAAAAAATAATTATCATATCACACAAGAGCTTTCTATTTCTTAATAGATATTTAAACAACATTTTTTTTTCTGATCTTATACTTTGATGAAATTCTTATTTTTTCGATTGCTTATTGTTAAATGCTAAAAAAAACTAGACCAATCATTTGCTTGTTTTTAAAAATTATTTTTAAAAATCTCCCTTCCTTCCGAACTGTCAATATGTTGTTTTCATAAAACCAATTTTGTAAGCGTAAGTGCATCTCTTGGAATTCTTCGTGCTATCTTTAAATGTTTTCTGCAGTTCTTCTAAAACCTTCAATGTTAGTACCTTCCAAGGCCTTGTGTGTTTCGTTTAATTACGATATGTATGTTTTGTACTGAAAGAAATGTGTGTGTCTGTGTATATTTATTACTAGTATTTCATGTAAACAGCGGTGAACTGAGCTTCTGGCTGCAGCTCGGCGCTAGATAAGTGCTCAAATTATTATTTCTTCTTCTTATTATTACTTTCATTATCATAAGTATTTTTATTATCATTATTGCTATTATAATTATAGTTTTCACTAGTAAAATTGGTTTAATAACAATTATTATTATTATTAATATTATTACGATTATTATCAATTAGGAAATATTTCGCTAAACGTCATATGATTTATGCGATATATTTCCGCATCTTTCGACGCATTGTGGTATGTGCTTCACAAAACCCGCCACCATCTCTACAGGACAGCCAGCAATATTTTTCTGGTGTTGGATTTTCCATTAATGTAACTGTACTGTTTGAATCATATTTTATTTGAATCGTGGACCATCATGCAACTGTTCGTATTTGAATTCACTCTCTCGTGTCTCATACACCACCAACTACCGACCTAGGCTTTTATACACCGAGGGGTCAAGCTTTGAGAGTTGTTAACAAGAGACAACGAGGCCAAAAGTGGCTGTGTTATCCACTCCTTCACGGGTCTCCCACATGCAGCTGTTGCCGTAAAACGACCCCTGCAAATAGAGAAAAACCAGCGGGCCGGCATGGCACTTGGGGGTCAATCAATAGATTAACATTGGTCATCTGCGTCACTTGTCAGCGCTGTCTTTATTTCCAGTGTCTCTGTCGCTGACAATTTTTGCATTCATTCCTATCTTCAAAGAATATTTCTTTGCCGTTGCGAACATGTTAAAAGGCGAATCGATTCGTTGTTTGTTTGTTTTTGTTTTTTTAAAAGTCTGCTATTTTTTAAAATCCTTTGTATTAACTCGTGGTGTCTGCCTGGGCCCTTGATTGCTTGCCGAAAAAACATTTGATCGATTTTTGACTCACTTCCTCGTAAACTAGCCAACAAAAATTTTACAGGCAGACTTGTGCCGATGATAAAAATGATGTATCAAAATTTCAGATCGATCTAATGTACTGTAATTAAATTATTGAATTTTATTTTTTCAAAATTTATCTATTATATAATGCGCTAAGGCGCATTTCCGTCCGTCAGTGTGAAGCCCCTATACCACGCAACTCTTGATTACTTTTTTTAAAATTGAAAATATAGACGTAAAATCATAATGATTTTGGGTTTGAGATTAACAGAGGGTGTGGTTTTGCGCGCTGTAAAAAAAATTAAGTGGCGTCATGAAGCTTTTATTATATTAATTTATTTGATGTTACTTTTTATCTTGATTATAATCCGAGTGTGTGAATAAGCATGTGTGCGAGTGTGTTTATGTGTATGTGTGTCTGTGCGTCTGTGTGTGCGTGTGACTGTGTGTTTGTATTAGTTGTGAAATAACGATTTATTTCATAGATTGCTAAAAGTGAAATTAAATATTGAAAAGACGTTACCTCGTAATCTTTTATGTATAGTTAAAATTATGCACTGGATTATGAAAAATTCCGTTAATTTTATGAACACAAGTTTCTGCCGATGCGATCTTCGTGGGTGCTTTAATAAAAAATAATGATTTTTTCAGAGATTGTTTAACTTTATGTTTCATTTTAGAAGAAATGAGCCATTGAGCATTAGTTGGACGATTACTCGCATGAATTGCCACAATGGAAAATAAACAGTGAAAAGAACTTAAAGTCGCCATTGAAATTGCATTATTTATAGTTACAATATTTAATTGGGTAAGATTGAGGCTAATTGGCGCATATTTACTTTTAAAGAAAATGGAACCTTTCTAAACTTTTAAATTGTATTTTGCTTGAGCAAAATCACACGAAGATGGCTCGAAGTCACTGTTAAATTACTATAGAAATAAATGTGAAGAAATTATTTAAGTGCAGACGACATATCAATTTTACATTTTAATATAAGCTTTTATACATCTACGTATATAATCGGATGGAGGCAAATTTTATACGGGCTTATAACAAGTCAAAATTACGGAAAATGAAATTTCTTAAAATAGGAAAATTAACACGGAACCCCTTTTGAAGCATTCAACGAGTGATTTAGCATAAAAACAATTGCAAATATTTGTTAGGAGTAAGATGTATTTCTCTTAGGTGCTTACTTAATACAAGGAAGTGTTTTGGATCGATTTCATCATAAACTGACATTAAGGAAATTCGTATGGAAAGTAAACACTCAGGGATTTTAAATAATAAAATGGTACGTGTATAAGCGTTTATACACTGTTGTAAGAGTGGGGTTAAATAGCGGAATTGTAATTTTTATAAAGAGGGGCAACTTTGTGAACTATTTGAGCTATTTCATTTCTTGGGTCATGAGTTAATAATATCGCCGAGCCCTGAGTGGCACTATTTCTTAGCCACTGATAATATCCTTTTTGCAAAGATTAAGAAAACCAACAGTGTAAGATTTTAAGCCCAAACCTTGCGATTCAACGTGTGTTTTTTTTAAAACAAATAGACAATATTAAAAAATCTCCCCAACCCTACACATCCCGATCACATAAGTATTAAACAGCTCAATAGAAATAAATCTAATGTGTCCTAAATAAAGGTCATGTATAAAATGTAAAGGAATGGATGGTGTGGATTAATTGGTAGATTAATGAAAAAGCTTACGTAAAAAAAGACTTATTGCTAGGATAATGCAATATTATATGGTACGTGCTATGGTTAAAACTGTAGAGTTATCTATTGGTGCAAGTTTGTGTGTGTGTGTAGTGGAGGGGCTATGTGCGTATGTGTGTGTGATTTGGTTATTTCTATGTCTGCTAATGTTGCGCCTCTAACATGACAATCAGTATTTTAAAAAGTGTATATACAAACAAAAATAATAATAACTTTCTACGGTGTAGATAGAATGGGGTCGAAACGTCCGGGGTCGAAACGCCTTAGGGTCGAAAAGTCCTTTGGTGGAACTGTCCGGGATCGAATCGCCCCGGGGTCGAATCGACCGGAGTCGAACCTTCCGTGGTCAAACCGACCAGAGTCGAAACGACCTGGGGACAAAACGTCCTGTGGTCGAACTGCCAGGGTCGAACAGTCCGGGTTCGAATCGTCCGGGGTCGAAGTGTCCAACCACCAAATAGAAAATACTTTTTGCACAACTAAAGTAAACCAGCAGGGTACATTTTCAGCTCAAACCTTGCGATTTAAGGTGTTTCTTTAAAACAAATTAACTCATACATAGCTTAATTTAGCATCAATATTCACATAATTAATATCTGGCCCATATAAAAAAAATCCTAGCCAAGAAATAGAAATAATGTTTTGGAGAGCTTTTCCCCTG
The DNA here is from genome assembly GCA_002072015.1 of Radix auricularia. Lineage (NCBI taxonomy): Eukaryota > Metazoa > Mollusca > Gastropoda > Lymnaeidae > Radix > Radix auricularia. Next base: position 121,954 of record MUZC01000076.1, on the reverse strand, counting down.
AAAAAAAGTAATATTAAAACATGTATTTTATTCTAAGAACTAACGAATGATGAAACATCAATTTTGAAAAAATTTGCATGACATACGCTTTGCTTAATAACTGTTCTTTAAGGTGTAAATATATCAAGTGTAAAGAAATATCACGGGTAATACGACTTATAAATAAGATCTAGCATAAGAAAGTGCGTGTTATGTCGAAAAAACACACTGACAACAACTCATTTTGTGCCAAGCTGTTTTGAGTTTATTAGTTGAATAGTATACAATGGGAATAAAGATTGATATAAAGTGAATTGTTACTATTAGAAAAAATGTGCGGGAATATATAATGATTGACATAACATTTATAAGGAGATCAATTTCTCACCATTTTCTTAAAAAGCAGCATTGTTCTTATGTTTTTATTCACGTTAAAGGAACATGTGCCTTGATAACAAATAAACCATATTTTCCTCTCTCCCCAAGCCACAATATTCACAGATATTATCTGGCGAAAAATATCCTATTCGTCTTGAACTAATTTCATGCTTAGACTATAAATGAAATGAGTGTTTTCTAAGAACCAAAGGAATCATGTGGAAAGATATTGTTTTCATGTTTTGATTCACGTGAAAAGAAAGTGAGCCTTGCCCGTTAGAATTTTTTAACTGTTAACGACATTTGTTATTATGTTAGAGTATATAGCAAGCGTTATTATAGGGGTTCGAGCATGCTGAAAGAAAGCCACCAATCGATCTGAATGGAAGGATGAGGTTGAGCAAGCCAGGGCCCTACATGGGCTTTAGAGCCAAGGATTTTAATGATGATGCTATATTAAAGCAGAAATACCAAGATTGATGGCTAATATTTAAATTAATAATAGTTTTATTTTTTCTCGACACACATATCGTTGTTTTTATTAAGAAGGGGTTTGATTTATCCCTACCCGAATTTTCAGATGCGTTTACATTCATTTTTAAGGAGAATTTGAGACCAAAAACCAAACAAAGTTATTCTTATTGTGCCTACCCCGTTGCGTAGCACGGGTATTTTGCTCGTCTCTATAAATCAGGTTAATTTTTGAGATAGTGTCGTTGTGCGTTTTATGTTATACACCTTTCCTGTCGTGCAATAAGGTGCGCATTACATTGACAATACTTTTTAAAAATATATTCACGATCGGTGCGCATTATATTAAACACGTTTTACTAGAATTTTGTATTTTCGGATTGTTTTGCTCTGCGTATTTAAATGAACATGCTTATAGTTATGTCCCGTAGATAAAGGATTTATAGTAAAAAACTTGTTGTTTTTTATTTACTTTTAAAAAAAAAATTAAAGATAACTTTCAGTTAATAGGAAGTATATATTAAGTATGATTTTTTGTCCAGGGTTGCATTTAAATCGAAATAAATATTTTAAAAAAAATTATCATATAGACTATATAGAGCAAGGAAATAAGAATTTTGCAAAAAAAAAAAAAATAATAATATTTTTTTTTTAATTTAAAAAAAGAAAAATACTTTGATTTCCCATTTTTTTCTGAATTTGTTTAATAAGGCGTTGTTGTTCGGCAGGATATAAAATTAAATAGGTTTGAATTAAATCAGAATATCCCATTTATCAATTTGTTTTCACATCAAGTTAATTCTTTTTGTTAAAGTCTTAGAAATATTTTGGTGGGGTGGGGCTGGGGTGGAGGTTGTGTTTGGGGGTTGGGGTGGCATCATGTAAGATAGCGTTTTTTGAAAGGCATTAACTGAAATAAGCTCGACGAAATATGAAACATTTGGAACCATTGATTCTGTAGCCGCGTTTTTTTAAAAACCCAATACCCAATACCAGGTCTGCCATTGGTTCACATGAATGGTTTATTAACCCTTTTTTTGTACAGCTAATACTATAATTTGAAAGTCTAATTTTGTTTGTGTTACTTTTGAACATTGAGGCATCTTATTTAATCTCATGCTGTATTTCACGCCCGCCCTGTATCTGTATCTCTTTGTCTCCGTCTCTCTCCATCGCTCTATCTCTATGTCTCTTTTATGACGTTATTTGACCACCTTTACCCCCGTGGAGAAACTATTACTCGCCTCGTACTTCAGACAATGATTTTGCCATGTCCATCGCTTTCAATGTGTTTTGTCCTCGTGATGTATTGGTGCGAGCGTGTCTCGAGGCGGGCCCGAGTGGGTAAAAATCTGTTAATAACGCGGCAGCAATCCTTGCTCGTTCTGGTCCCCACCCGACTTAATGTTTCTACATTAAACACAACATTCTGATCGATATGTCTGCATGTGACTAGGCACCGCTGACGACAACAACATAATCAGATAATGAGATTAGAAAGGGAAACACATACACACACACACACACACACACACACACACATATATATATATATATATATATATACACACACACACGCGCAGAAACACTCACATGCATACACGCACATACTCACACACTCGCTCACTTTTCGTCATCATTTTTCTTCGACCGGTGATCAAATTCGTCCAGCGTAATTTGTTCTACAGCGCGTATTAAACATCTGATTCAACCTGGTGGTATCGAAATGGTCCAATTAGAAGTGAAACCCATGGAGCGACAGAAACCACTACATGCGCACTAAAGTTGTCTACTAATTTAAAAAAAAATTAACCACACAGAGAACATAATAAATCTTAAAAAATGATGCAAATTTTCTTTCGACGTCAAGACTCTGTCCGAAAAAATAGAGATACTAATTTTAGCCTTCCCTCGCGCTCTAACCCCACCCCTCCACACGCATACATAAATGTGGAAGAATATTGTCGCACTACTTTTCTTGTAGACAAAATTTAAATCACAATTTGATGTCCATAAATGTTTCGGGAATTTCATTAGAGAATAAACCTTCCAGAGTGTCTATTGTACATCAGGCATCCGTTAATGGTGATGACAGTGAGCTTTCCTCTTTAGCAGTGATGGCGAACCTATGACACGCGTGCCACTGTTGGCACGCAGAACCTCATTTATAAAAGCCCCATATTTAGAGTTTTCATTGGAGTGTCGGCACTTGGCTATAAGTATTTGGGTTTTGTTTTGAAGTTTGGGCAAGCGTCCCCTTAAAAAGGTTCGCCATCACTGTTCTATAGCGTCAACTGTCCATTGCTAGTCCAACAAACTCACCACGCTCCAATCATCGAAAATTCGCTTAATTTTTTCTTTTTTTTTTACTCTAACATTATTTTATGTGTCTTTGTTGTCATTTCCTTCAATTTTTGAAGACAGTTTGTTCCATAACTTTTTTGTACAGCTGATTCGAAGAACTTCTCCTCGTGTTCATCCACTCCGGAAACTTTCTGAAAGCACTGCGTTTTTGGGGAACGATGACATTCTGTAGATTTTGAACTCAGATTGTTTAAATAATGCGGTCCTTATCCACCTACGCAGTCGTAAGCAAGGGACATAATCGTTAATTTATTCTCTCAGCTACAGATAGCCTTGATGGGAACCTTAAACCCCTGTAAGATGATCGTATTTACGACTTCTGCTGGGCATTGGTTCGATTATATTACAAATTGAAAGAAGGTGAAATAATTTTTTTTTTTAACGCAAACCTTGTTATAAAAAATTAGTAAATAATAACGAACTAAATCAATACAATTGAAAGGGTCATAACTTTCAGCGTGTTATAAGTTGATGGGATGTTGAAACTACATGTTTGATGTCTACCCTCACCCCCCACCCCGCCCGTCGTCTTGAGACATTTGTGTGGTTTCTGTTTGTCTCTCACCACCAGGATATCTATGAACAAGACAACATATAGTGAAACATGCTTCTTTGGTTTTTCGCACTGTTCATTTTTAAATTGTATGCATTGCCTGACAATATTTTATTATTATTCTTCATTAGCTTATTCCAGCTTCTGATGGGTTTTAACAAAACTTTCTTCTGGCTTCTTTCATATCTTCGGTGACTTAGTACACGAGGGTATTAAACGAAGCAAAGAAACAAACACAAAAAATGACCCAAACAGAGTTTAGTGCAAATAAAAAATCCGCACTCATGTGCGCACTTATTACATTGAAACTTAAACATTGTAGTCTGAAATCGCTACTTCACTGTCTAGACTTGGCTGAAAATGTAAATCTTCTCCCCAAAAAAGTATCCGATGAATCAATGTTTATCAAGAAATAAAAATAGCAGGAAACAAGATAAATTGCCAGCCTTGAATTTTTTTTTTTTAAATTGTTCCAAGTGTGCATCTTCGACCCAACCAAGTGTTAAGATAGGGAAGGGGACATAACTGTAGACGGCTCGTGTGTTTGTCGCGAGCCATTTCGTGGGGTTGACGCACTGCTTGCCGGCCACCTTATCTTATCCAAGCCGATATAGATTAAATTTAGATGGCCCGCTGCCAAGGGCAAGGTCGGGTGGGCTGAAACCGGTCATAAATAAAGGATGGAACTTGATCTGCTTAGACTTGAACAACAAAAAAACAAGACAAGCTACGAACAATGAAAAGGCCACAACACATTCTTTGGGAAACAATACAAAAGAAGTAAAACGTACTTGAAAACTCTCAGAAGGCAACGAAATTTTATCAGACTCTGCATCGAGACAAAAGAATCAACCCTACCCCACCCCTTCCGTAAACCCTGGACCCCCCTCATACACCCCCGCTGTTCGGTAACCAGATCTAAAAAAAAATCACTGACGGACCAGATGATCCCACACGAGGAGATGTGGGCTGTTTTCAGTTAGAACCGCTTACCCGAATTAGCAACGCGCTGGCGCCCTTTCCAGGAAATCACTGTCGTCCTCATTTTTATTGAACTCACAACACCGCATATCTGTGTTTACATAGTGAATAGGAATACATATCGTGCTTTAGTGGGGTGGGGGTGGAGAATTACAAACATGGTGAGTGAATTTGAAATAATTTAAACGTAACATCAGTATATCTCGCACCATTTGATGTCACGTCAGACTTGAGGTAGATATTATATCAACACTGTCACAGAAGAAAAATAATAAAATAATAACAACTAGCCGACCCGTGTCGTAGCAATAATTTAGTGACGGGTGAAGACTCCCCGAAAAACAGTTGTCCAAATGGGGTGGGTTAGGGCAAACGAATGTGAGTGAATGAAAACAAACTCTTTAAACAGGTTGTGGAAGATACAGCCATATCTTTTTGAACGTTTGGTCCTGTTAGCAACCCAAACCAGCTGGAATCGAAGAGAGCATTGGAAAGGCAACGACGCTCAGACGATTGAAGGAGATACCAAAGCGACGTAGAACACATGAGCGATGAGGTACACACTGCAACGGGAAACTTAGGGAGGGCGCTTAAAGTATACATTTTATGAAAGTAATTGTTGAGGAGAGTATGTGACTGCTAATCTGTCACTGAGTACAACGGAGAGCATGGGCACAAACACAAACATTTAAAAAAATTAAAAATGTAATGTCTTAGCTGGGGCTTTAACCTACGACCTCCCACGTGTTAGGCGAATGTATTAACCACTACACTACGAAATACATGCTATTCTGTTGTTCTGAAAGAATAAAGTAATTGACCTCAATTGAACGCATTGTTGGTCTCGATAACCCCCAACCCTCTGCAGTACCTTTTCTTGCCAGCTGATTGGTCGGTGGAATTAGACAGCTTGGTGTCCGTTGAACCATGAGGAGAATTATATATCAGATTATTTAATTTATGCCTTATCTTTAGGATAAGCTATAAATCGTGAAAAAAGAAATAAACGTATATTAACCTTGATTTTACATTTCTGTTATTTCGTCTTATCCTTCCAGAACAATTTGACAGATGTTTCTAGTTTCTTTTCGCTCGTACATATTTATTCACAGCTAGGCCTGTCAACAGATACTTGCTAACTCGGGTACCCGTTGCAGAGCAATTACCCAGGTAGTAAAATTGCGCCCGGGTACCCGTGAAACAGGTTGCTGCTGTGTCTAGAACTGTGGCTCTTTTGTGTTCACATTTCGGCTCGCTGGGAATTATGCTGTGAAATACGTTTTAACATAAAAACCCTTATAAAGTAATTTTATCTTATCTGTTACAGACGCTCCTTCTATCCAGAAGATTATTGAGTCTTATGCTTATCTATAATAAAACCGGAAATAAAACGTCCCGGCAAACTACAATGTAAATCTATTTTGATGCACCTTTTCTAGGAACGTCCAAACAAAAATAATGTAACACAACAAAGATTTGGTTCTTGGAGTTGTTCAAGTAAGGAAAATAGACCGCATTGCGGAGACTTAGGAAGGGGGGAAAATGACAGAAATGACCTCGGCTTTGGCTTTAAAATACGCCGATCACTTTGACTTACCGATTGAAACTAACCGATTTTTTAAATCTACCCCACCCTGTTACTTCTTTCTTCACTCATATCCTCACCATACCTTCATACTGTAAAAAAAACACCCCCTCTAGTTTTGGGTTCTTTAAAAGAAATATTTTAGTTATTGAATGATTTTCACTGTAATAACATAAATAAATGCTATTGTCAGGGTCCACACAACAGAGGCTGGTCCCGGAAACTTTGATTAATTAAAACAGTTGTCAGCTATGAATTAGCAATAACCCACCATGTTTTCAAACGATAAATGCCCATATCTTTAAAAGACTTTGTTCAGTGGGGTGCTTTTTTCTACAATATTGACAGCCCTGCGGCGGATTCGTTGTCTAGGTCCTCCCTTGGCCACAGATATCAACCAGCGTTGTCATTCCGACAGAGTCTCGGCTGGTTAATGTAGACACAAAGTACAACACTGGAAGTATTCACCGAGGATTGATTCATTTCACATCATCTCAACACGTCTATGACCATAACGTTTACAACTTTCTAATGACTTTCACATCGTTCAAAGTCCATCACGACCCAGTCCCTCTTCTGAATGTGTATTCTGTTTAGCTCTTAACTGTGTCACTCGACACCACACTATTTATAGACCCTCTGTCTTCATGAATTCATGACCGACCAAAATTCCCCTCATTATTTACAAGTGAGCTCTTCTCTTAAGTATTAATCTGATCAGAGCTCACAACAAAATCATCTATATATATATAATTCTCATCATGGTCCAACCATGCCGGACACCAAGTAGCAAGCTGTCTGACCCCACCGACCAATCAGATTGCAAGAAAATTTAGTGCACAGCTTAGGGGGTCATCGATGTTGAATTGAAGTCAATTAGTATGTTCTTTCAGAACAACAAAATAACATGAATTTCGTAGTGTAGTGGTAATTACATTCGCCTAACACGCAGAGGTCGCAGGTTCAATCCCGTTCTAAGAAATTACTTTGTTAAATTGTGTTTCTTTTCGATCATGACTACGCAACACCATAACAAGCACAAGACGAGTGGAAATAAGATTGACGAAAGACCTTTGTCAGGTTATGCCAATTTGTGTTTGATTGGCAAGCTAGGGTGGTGTGGGGTGTGTGTGGCAAAAGTGGCTAACCACAGTGCACATGTTTCCAGATCAACAATGCGTCGCAGTTATCCCCGCATCTGAGGTTCATTCGGGTATTTCCGATTTCATCGTGATATAGTTTGTGTCTGTTCTACCCCCCCCCCCCCCACACACACTTTCTTTGCACTATCTATTAGCAAATTTGCGGCGTATACTACGCCGCGTACATCTGGTTACATTTAACAATTGAGATTCTCACACCACAACATCCACGGTATCCGACTGTGACAAGCCCAATTCACAACATTAATAACCAACAACAAACTAGGTAGTGTGTCATATATCGCCTGTGAATATTCTTATCCCATCAATTTTACTGAAATGCATCGTCTTGGGTATTTTTTTTTTATAGTTCAGGCATACAAAACTTCGGTATTTTTTATAAATATTTCATTCAAAAGCGTACTTGATTTATTTTTTTCAATTTTTTAATTTTTATGTTATTATTTTATTTTTAATTTTTTTTTTTAACATTTAAGATTATTTTACATTTTTGACATTTCTTAGACTGTAGCCTAACTACCTAGTTTCCCAAATGAAGGTCTGCGTTTAAAATTTATCGACTCCCATTTTAATTATACTGTTCACCATTAGCATTTTTGTAGTCATTAAAGCCCTATACTTTCATAAGATTATCCTTAGAAAGAAACCATATCCTCTATGTACTTTAGAACTAAATGGACTGCAAATTATTATAACACAACAAGAGAGGAGTTTAAAGTGTAAGGCTTTCGCCTGTATCAAATTGCAAATCTCACCGAGGTATGATTCTACGAAATTGATGAGTGAAGTCCTTAGGATGTGATCGTGTGAATAGCAGGTTACTATTTTGTTACTCAGCTACAGAGACGAAAGAAAGCTCACGACCCTTCTCTCTCTTTTTGCCTCTTCTATCTCTCTTTTTCCCCCATTCTCTTATTCCCCCTCCCTGTCTCTTTCACTCACATGCCAGTTAAAATTTATTTAATCGATAAAAAGTTTTCTCCTATTTTGAATGTCTAACGTCTTTCAGGCAACTTCAAACTATAAAGCAAAACTTGATTTCCGTCATTTAACGGCATACACTATATCATCGTATATATATATATATATATATATATATATATCAAGGAGTACTAAAGACAGGAGATGGCATTCTGATGCCCAGCCTCTGCTAGCGAAGGCCATTCAATGCTCTACCTTAAGTGCTATTTACAGACTATAAACGTGCTGTTTAGATACAAGGTTTATTTAAGATTTAAAAGTACTAAACTATGTCATACAACATTTTTTGGGACCAAAACCTTATGTAATATGTATTTGTAAAGCACATTTGATACTCTTCATTAGAAGATACTTTGTTGCAAGTAAACACAAAATGCTAATATTTAAATGTTAAAATGAGTATTTATTTTGTTTTCTTTTAAATCCTAATGTCTAGAAATTTTGGAATAGATGGTCGGTAGGCTACTTCGACATACGTGCCTTCTGGTCTGATGTCTGCAGGAGCACTCCGTCTAGGTTCACAGAAGAAATCACTGCTTGCACTTTCCTTTTGTTGGGCATCATCAGGTATTCTCTCAGATGTTCAAACGAGCAATTAGGAAAAGATTCTATAGCAAAGCAGTATCCTTGGGTTGAATAACGTTTTTCACACAGAAGTTTCAGTTGATGTGTGATGAACTCCAATTTTTGTTTTTTTGCTGCTTCCTGTCTTGGAATTCCAGTTGTTTGAGAACTTCTGCCATTTCAAGAATCCTGTCAACAGTAGGAATGCCGTAATTCCTAACAGTGTGAACTGCCTCGTGGAACTGTGAGTAAGAAGATAATCCATTGTTTGGATTCAAAATTTTTCCAAGAGGTACTCTGATTCCTTTCTTGTATGCAGTGAGAACAAGAGGAGAGCAAAGTGTTGCCTTATTCTCTACTATGATGGCAGTGGCTATTGAGACGCTAGCGCCTTAATAGCCCACAGGCTATTGAGACGCAAACAAAATAATAAGCCAATGAAAATTAAGTATTTAAGGTTGGCCTATTTAGGGGTCGTCCTTGACTGATAACACGCGTCAAGTGGGGTAAGGGAGTGGGTCATGCCTTTGTGCCGATGTGTGAAAGTGTGTTAGATATGATGTCACATGTAAATACGCAACTTTAAATACAATTTCTACAAAAATATTATATTGCCTTACAGTAAATACATATTTAAATGTAACATTGTGTTTTTCATGTGGAATTTATTGAAAAAATACAATTGAAGTAATAGAAAGTTCAAATTTTATTGTCTTCAACAATGCATGAAGGGGCCGTCCATGCATGACGTCACGCGCCTGTGGGTGGGGGCGGAGAAGGGTAACGCATGAGTGAGGATGTAAGACAAGTGGGTGTGGCGACGTTTAAGAAATCAAAATGTGCTACTTTAGATAAAAGTTCCACTTGATTGCTCACAATTTATTTAGTTACATTTTCAATGGCTTCACGCGTGTTAACGATATTTGACTTTGAGTGAAGACTTGAACTAAATACATATGAAATATTTCTATGACAAAAATGTTAATTAAAACGTGGTAATTTTGGGGGGGGGGGGATCAGAGCTTTGTGCCGTCATATTGTGGAGAGGGGGGTCTACGTTTTGTGACAATGGGGAAAGGGGGGTAAAAATCGCATGGCGTCATTCATGGACGGCGAAAAAACTTATAAAATATAAAGATATAAGCAGCGAAATCGCCATCCCGTTATGTTTATATAACTTAACGGCTGAAACACTGGGCGAAAGAGAAACATCTTCTAATTTCAAGAAATGGAAATATAAATCAGACGGATATATTTTAGCAATGTGTGAACGTTTCCGTTTGGTCTGAATTTAAAAGTTCAGAATTTCGTTTGCATTTAAATATAATTTATAAAACATTATATGCATATCAGTCTTGACTCAATCAGTCAGTTACAAATGCCGTTAGAGTCTGCGCGGTTTACGTTACTAGGCTTGGTATTATGCAAATTATATTTGTTGTGCGTAAGTACCCATTCAGTGGAGACACCCCTCCCCCTTCCTTCGTACGCATACATACGCAAAATCGTTTTCCCGTTGTGGCTTTCACTGTTACTTTAGATACTTTAACTTCCTCCTTTTTCCTATATTATGTGTCCTTCTTTGTTTTTGTTTTTCATTTTTTATCATAATATAATATGTTTTAAGATTTATGTAAGTAATATTTATGTTATTGTACTGATGAAGGCATTAGCCGAAACGTCTACTATCATTAGTATTAGTTCATAAATAAAGCTTAAATTTAAGTCTTCTTACCCAAATAGTTTGTGTAATTTGTTTTTTTAAAAAAAGAAATAGCAAGCTATCGAACATTTTTGTAGAAGTTTTATTTTAAGTTGCTAATTTACATGTGACATCATATTTACACTCTCTCACACACCGTCACAAATGCATGACCCCACTTGGTGCGTGATGTCAGTCAAGGACGACTACTTAATTTTCATTGGCTTATTATTTTGTTTGCGTCTCAATAGCCTGTGGGCTATTAAGACGCTAGCGTCTCAATAGCCACTGCCACTATGATCGTCGACTCACATTCCTTGAAATCCTTCGACATGAAAAAACAAACAAGCCTGTCATAAGTCCTTGAAATAACAATGTTGTCATATTTCTTCAGTTCTTTTTCAGGCACAAAGTCAGAAAATGAAGTTATTTTGTCCTTTTTGAGGAAATGCTGCAACTGCTTATATTCTTGTTTTGCTGGACGAGAATATATTGGGGTTGGCAAACATGAAAGAGCCACATCAAAAATACTTGGAGGTTGTGTTGGTCTTGTAAATTAAATGTAAATCCACCTGGTATTTTCAACATTGGTGTGTACTGTGTCAGAAGGCCATGTCTTTCACATATTCATATGTAAAACTTGGCTGCATCAACAATCAAAAACAAAGTTTTTTCGTGGCTGAAGAACAGCTATCCATTTCTGTCTTTCTACTTCGTCTCGGGGCAATTTAAACACCCTACACTTCTGTGATTCATTGTAATTTCCAGACCAGTTTGCAACACCACATTTGTTAGGCATGATGAAGCTTAGAACACGAACAATTTCACAAAACGCAAGAGAAGAGAAAACGTAAATAACAATTATCGGCCATGTTTAGATCCGACTACGACTAATTTGCACCACTGAACTTTTACTATAGATACGACTTATAATGCTAATTTGTATTCCCTGTTTCCTGTGGTCATAGTTGCGTAATTGTTCAATTTTAAACGTTGACCTAGTTAGATAGAAAAACAGTTTGCAACACCACATTTGTTAGGCATGATGAAGCTTAGAACACGAACAATTTCACAAAACGCAAGAGAAGAGAAAACGTAAATAACAATTATTTGCTATGTTTAGATCCGATCAAATAGATAAATATTGTACGGAGTCCCGACGGTAGAAATAATTCAATGGCCTTCGCTAGCTACCCCTGAAAGTAGAAAACGCATCTCCTGTCTTTAGTACTCCTTGATATATATTTAGGGCTGTTATCGATTAAATTAAATTTAATCGTTAACTTTTGAAAAATTACCGATTAATTAATCGATAATTTTGTTAAGCTAAAAATAAAGAAGTATGACGTCATTAAACTGAAAATTTCAAGGGAAGTAATAAAAACAGGCAATTAGCATTTTCATTAAGTTATTTTTTAAACAGTTAGCACTGAAGAGAAGTTAAATAACGTATTAAAGTTAAGGCACTTGAATGAAAATTTCAAATTAATTTTATAAATATAAGAGTCATAGAAATTGTTTGATGGTTAGTAAAAACAAAAAGATCATATTTTTATCCCAAGTGGTTCGAAAGCTATTTTTTTCTCTAAGATCTCATAATCTCTTTTTTCACTATTTCGATTTCCTTCATATTTTGTGCCCTTTTATTGCATTTTTTAAAATGCTTATAACCTAAGTATTTAATTTAATTAAATTTAAAACACGTACTATTGATAGGGGATATATTTAAAAATAAGTAGTTCACTCTGATGTCAATGAATTAAAATTTTGTTATTGTTAAATAGTTAAAAACTATGGTTTTTTTATATCATTTTCCTTATAAAACAGGTTGTTTTAAAGTATACTCCTTAGTAACTCCCTCAACGGAGAAGTTTGTACGTAGAAAAAATAATAATAAATAAAAACTATTATTAATTATTTATTAATAAATCGAATTTAAAAAAAAACAAACATTTTTTTTATTTTTAATCACTATTTTATCGATTAAAATAATTTTAATCGATAAAATAATTTACCGATTAATCGAGAA
>MUZC01000076.1:73236-108763 GCA_002072015.1 Radix auricularia | reverse complement strand
ACACACACACACACCCACAACCACCCACCCACCCACACACCCCCCCACACACACACATATATATATATATATAATTTCCATCAATACAGAGCTGCCAGATTCATTATTGGAGAATATTATTCAAATCTGACAAGATTAAAATAATTAATTAAATCATTAAGCCTTGAAACAATAGTGGGTGGAAGAACAAGAGTAAAGTAGCAATAGATATACATAAAGCAATTCATTCTAATTTAGAAATGCAACACAAAGATAACTTAATCTAACCCTAGGAGAGACATGAGGATAAAAACACCTTTCTTATTCCGTATGCAAGAACAAACATATACAAAGTCGCATTTTTCCCGTACGGAATTCTGGCGTGAATTTGTTTGCCTGAAGAAACCAGGAAAAACAACACTTTATCAACATTTAAAACTCCAGTAAGAATGCAGGAGTAGACACAAACCATAGGACGCAATAATCTTCTGTATAGAAGAAGTGCCTGTAACAGATAAGATAAAGATAATAGGATATCATTGTTTGTTATTTTTATAAAATATCCCAAAAGAAGGAAAATTTATGTCTATTATTATTTAGCAATGTCTGTGGAACTCACTTCCTGCTTTCATTTCAGGTCAATGTTCGAGATCCCTGACACCTAGACCGGCTCAAATCGGCCTGATGACTTCACCACTGGCCGGCAGCCTCAGTCCGGCAGAGCGGCACCGGTCGGCGAGTCCACGGTCGGACTTCCTGGCCATCCCGGAGTTCGGCTCTCCCAACTACACCACCTCAGCCTCCAGCCCCACGAGCCTCTCTGTCCCCGGATCCTGGTGGGGGTTCGGTTATGTCGGCCTTGGAACTGCAGGTGACTACAGGTGAGTGAGCCGATTTGCCACATTGTAAAATAAATGTGTTGGGGGGGGGGGGGAGATTAGTGACGGAGAGGTGCGAACTGCAGATGAATACAGGTGAGTGAGCCGTTCTCCAACACGGTAAAATAAATGGTGGATATTTGTGGTGGGGAGGTGCGGACGTTTTAGTCGGTCAATGGTCACACGGCAACGACACTCACCATCTATCAGGGAGTTGATGTTGCGGCCTAAACGATTAATCCGGAAATCTTCATAGACTCCTAACGTCCTATTTGTGTTTCGTTCTTTCTCTTGCTAGACAGCTTAGTTTGCCAGTGGGCGCCACTTACTTTCCTCTTTCTCCCCCATTTCGCGTTAATTCGGAAATTTTATCCGTTGCTTCTAAATTCACTTCTAGCAAAAACTTAAATAATAAAAACAACCCGTAGGGCTATAAATCCTTTATACATGAGACAGAACTTAAAGTATGGATTACATTCAAAACAAACATTTACAGACTGAAAGTGACTTAACTCCCAAATGATCTAAAATGGGGACGGGTGGGGATGGGGGTGTGTTCATCGATCGTTTGAGTGAACTCAGCAAACTCGTGGATGTCAACAACAAAAGACGGCTGTTATACATTTATATAGAGATAAACTACAAGTACATCAATTTTATTACGGTACATTCGATCGCTCTAAAATTTTGATACAATGCATTGTGGGGTGACACGAGTCTATGTGCAAAATTTCAGCTCGATAGCGTGATGGAAAAGTGGTAATTTTTAACTTTTGTTTTTCCACCGCCCCTACGAACGCCACGATGGACGGACGAACCAAGAGACGACAGTGAAGTTAATATAATGGATTTAAAAGGAATTAATTTTATATTTATAGCCAAAGTGAAGGAAGTAAAACCGAAACCAGCTACGTGGTTTTCTTTTTTCTCCTAAAATAGTTTTAGCCTTGCATAGCAGCACCCTATACATGAGCGATTTTATGGAGGAAGTCCATTATTGCAAATTTTCAGCCTCTTAGCGTGGTCGAAGAGCTGTTTTCAGAACTCCAGTGTGAAGCTTGGCAAGAAGCCCTAGGGCTATATTCACCATTGCTTTATATTGGGTGTCTATTATTGAACATGGTTTATGGCTTAGGCGAAATTAATGTATTATATGGAATTTGTTTTTAGCCTTTTATTTGAACTAAAGTGCATCAAGTTCATGTCAACCTGCGTCAGTTTCTCCAAAATTTCCTTAAAAAAAACACATTGATATCTAGAAACGTAAAAAAAAAAAAGTTTTAAATAGACATTGTTGTCGGCTTGTTAAGCATTCGGAAAAAGCACTAATATTCATATAAAAAATAAAATGCAAAGCACACAGCCTCCAATAATATAATTGCGCTTCAATGTTACATTTTTTTTGTAGTTCTCCCTCGCAGCCAATTTCAACAATTTCTCTTCCACCCCTGTTGTCTCACAACTCAACTATTGAACCGCGCCCGACGTCTGAAGCGAGATCCCCGCGTCTTTTGATGGCAGATCGATACGAGGCTCGCCCCCCACCCACACCCCCCTTTACCAACACCTCCTGCCCTTCACCTCCATTTTTTAAAATTATATTTATGACCAGTTTTGAAGCTGGCTCTTTTGTTTTCCCAAGGCTGTTGTCAGCTGTCTGTTTAAGCATTCACTTTGTGCTGTCGTTAGGTGCTTACCAGATGCCTGTGACAGTTATGATAGATACTTGCGCCATGTAGGCAAAGCGACGGGGCTCCGGGGCGTTCATTCTCAGATCTCAGCTTTCTGGACTCGGGTGAGATAGAGTCGATGCGACCCTTTTAGGTCTTGCTAACGTTCAGACACTTTATCGTGAACGTATGCATCCGTGTTGGGGAGTGCGGATGAACTGCGATTTAAAAGAAACCCAGGGTCATTTGTAAACATTCCAGAATTACATATATAACTCTTGTTCTAACATGCGACCAAGTTTTTTAAATTATTGTTTAGGATATTTCATATTTGACTAGTTAGTAGCTAAACACCGGCGTAAAATCTTATTCTCATGTAAGACTTTCTATTCACTCAACTTGCAAGTGACTTACGAGACAATCGTAACTTTAAAAAAATATATATAAATAAATTTACTTTCTTGGTTCTTGTCCTTTCTCCTGCATCTCTATAAAAATCACAATGCGTGACAATTCTTACACCGATCCTTAACCAAGACTCATTTAAACCGACTCGGGATGGTTATTGGTGATTGCTGCAGTCTAGTGATAATAATGTACCAAATTATGCTTTCTTATTATTGACCCAGTGAGACTAATACCATAAATAATTCCTTTGAATGCGAACTCTGTCTTGTCATTTTGGAACATTTTGGTGGTTTTCGATTGAGAATTTAAAATTACTGGTTTCTCATTTAAAGAATCCTCATGAAAACACCAAGTGCACATAGTCTATGAAGAGCTGAATCATAAGATAGGCATCTTGTTTGTTGCACCATGGCTGCAGTCGTGTTAACCAATCGTAACGTTCAAATAAATTGATTTGAAAATTGCAATGTTGTAGATCAATATCTTGTGTGGAAACGGTATTAAACTATATTAAAGCCTTTTTTTTTTATGTCAGACGGCCACCTCATCGCTCACCGGATTATGTGTTCATCAATAATTAATAACATGTGTTGCGTTTGATGCCTTTTGTTGCAAAACTTTTGCTTGATGCTAAGATTAAGTCTATTGTTTATTATACATATTTCCTATTCATTCTGACGCTTTCGCACAGTGTGGAGCTTAGAAATGAGTGAGGTTGGGGAGGGGGCTGAAATCTTGATCGTGATACGAAGATAAATCTTACAAAGACTGCTTACAGAAATGTTTATTTAAAACGTACAAATAATTTGATGTTTACAGTAATTTTATGAAGAAAATGAGAGCGCTGTCCCTTACATCTAAAACAAGTAATAAAAACTCGAATGTGTATTTAAACGCAATTTCCAACAAAGTTTGAAATTATTTTTTTTATTCAAGTGAAATCATTCTAGATTGCATCAAAATTCTTTTCAAATCAATAATTCTGAAAGTAAATAAAACAATCGCTATCTAAAAATTGATGCTAAATGACGAGAGTCGAACGAAAAGAGATTTTTCAAAACTCCGCCTCAAACATTGTTTTAAATATTTGTATCTGCCGTGGACGTTTGTTTCAACCCGATAGATGTTATGGTTGGCGAGAAATTGAAAATATACTGATATATTTTTTCAGTTTTCTTTGGATTTTCTAGGAAATCCAGTAAACCTTTTCGGGAATTTTTCGTGTGTGCCCCTGCACACCCTAGGGACCCACTTAACTCATTTGCAAAAGACCCATGTTTCAGGAGCAGTTTCTTGTGCAAGCTCAAACAGACAGGACAGACATTTAAAATATATAAACGACTCTGGGAAATTGGTATAAAGACTAAAAAGGTACCGAAATTTATTACGCTATTAAATCAATGCACGGAGCCAGAGCCGTCACTAGAGTTGGTGTCACCCAGTGCGGCGGCTCATTGTGTCACCCACTCACGACTTACCCCATAGACCTCATCCGAGCCTGCCATGCCAAAATTGGTAGCGTACAGAGTTTTGCAGTTTTAGTGCCAACCGTTGTCCTCAGCGCCCCGCCCCCTATAGTGAAACCTCTTCATGGCACGCCTGTCCTTTATGGTCATATTTCTTTTTTGTGAGCCTTAAGTTTCGTGAGGTGCCCTCACACTCAGGTTAAGCTGATTAAACTTGTTATTTTGAATTGTTATTTGTATCTCCGCTCTGTGAAAGGCTCCAAGGTGTGCCTCAAAAGAGTAGAACACAATTGGACTAAATTATTTCTAAACCTAAAAAACAAAACAAAACAACTTTATGTTGATTGAAAAGTTAGCCATCATCGTTTGGTAGATGTCCGATCTTATACGGCTAATATCCGGCGTTCGGTTTCCACTTAAAGTGTGTCCTACAACACCTCATCGTGGACCATTTGTCCGTGAATGCAAGCGTGTCGAACGATTGTGGTAATGGAATTTATTTGACTCGTTAATCTAAAAATAGTCACCAGGCCGAAACAGTCTTAGCACTGACAATGGCGTAGCCTAGGGCGGTTTCAGGGGCTACATATGTCCCCGGGCGCCAAGGTACAGTGACGCAAAGGTACAGGGGCGCCAACATCAGGCTGACAATCTCATATTATAAAAAGTTAATTAGCGAGAGATATTAAATGAACTGTGGCACTGGGACATATTTATAGTTTCCCCCCCCCCCGGATGCGAAATACGTCACTGACGTCCCATTCTAATATTCATTATATTTGGATGTATGGGTCCATGTTTGTGGTGTCTTATGTGGCTTTTTGATTTTGTAACAATCTTATGTTTGTCATGTGAAGCGGTATTAACATAACTTAAATTTAGAAAGTAAATAATTGTTAATAGAACTTCCTGTCTGCTTGCGATTTCCTTCCTCTGTCAAATTTTTGAAAAGAGATTTTAGAAGTAGATTTTTAAAAAAGATTACAATATAACTTGGTATACAACCATTGAAGATATTAATTTAGAAGTTTCTGAATTAAGGCGCAGAAAAAAATAGACGGAATAGCGAGAAAGGAGCACAAATCTAGATTTTGAAAATACAATTTAATTTGTACTACAAACTAGTATATAGAATTACAATAAAAGCTTTTTAAAAAAAAAAAAAAATAATAAAATTAGATGATATAACCAGAAGAAAGAACTAGATATGTAACAACAACATTATAAGAGTATCCTCGACCTTGTTGCGCGACGCAAATTGTT
This sequence comes from Radix auricularia, assembly GCA_002072015.1. NCBI lineage: Eukaryota > Metazoa > Mollusca > Gastropoda > Lymnaeidae > Radix > Radix auricularia. The sequence continues at coordinate 103,099 of MUZC01000076.1, read as the reverse complement.
TATGTTTGGAAGCAAGGAATCCGGCAAAAAAGAATGTGCAATTTTACATTATTTACAATTTACAACACACCTTACAATTAGAGAGAATACGTTTAACTATCAATGTCATAAATAGGCGTCTCCCATTATTAAAATTTAAAAAATATATTTAAAAAATCAGTGTGTAAACACTTTAATAGTTTCACTACGTTAGTTTGAATTAACCCTATCAGTTAATCTGAAAATGTTTTGGTGGGGTCGGGCGGTTGGGAGAGTGGGAGGCGCTTATGTACCGAACCCACCTTTGACTTTTTCCTGGAGTTATCTACTATGAGAATTTATTCATCGACTATCTCGTCATGCAATTAAAAAAGATCTCCACCCCCCTCCCCTCGAGCTCTACCCGTCCCAGTCATGTGGTGTTTGCGTGATGCGTGGTGTCATGCTACGATCTCTTCAATGCCTTAGTACAAACACTGCCTAGGCGAACAACGTATACTTAAAATCTTGTGTTTGTCATGCATACTGGGGCTCCGCATATTTTATGAGGTTTTTTTTGTTTGTTTCTCACTGGAACCGCGTCATGACGAGACGTTTGCAATGAGATATGTCTAGGAACAACAATGGACATTATTATATTGACGTTGTGAATGGGTGAGTATTGAATGGAGATTTTTATGAAGGAGGACAGTGTGAAACAAAAGTGCACATTATTTCTGCCTCACTCAGTTATCGCCGCATGTTTGCGGTTTTATTCGTTAAATTGCTGGATACTCTCGACTAAAAATGGGATGCTACAGGTTGAAAGTAACAAACAGTGTCAATAATTTGTTTTACTTGGTATACATGTGTCCAAAATCCGGCGAGAGAAACATTTTTTTAAAAAAAAATAGACAAACTTAACAAATTGGTAAAATCAAGTTTCAAAACTTAGATTTGCGAAGTTGGAATAGTCCAAAAATATATTGCAATTAAATAGGGCATGCGGAAATTACCGATTAATTGTCGATTAATCGGTAAATGTTTTTTATCGATTAAAATTATTTTAATCGATAAAATATTGATTAAAATTAAAGAATTGTTTTTAATTATTTTTTTCCGATTTATTAATAAATAATTAGTTATTAATAATAGTTTGTTTTTTTAAGTACAAACTGCTACATTTAAAAAACAGTCTCTAAAAGTGTAAACTTAAAAATAACCTGTTTTATAAAGACAATGATACTAAAATCCAACATTGTTTTAAATTAACAATAACAAAATTTAAATTCATTGACATTATATTGAACTACTTATATTTAAATATATCTCCTAACAATATTATATTTTAAAATTAAATTAAATAAATTCTTAAGTTATGGGCATTTTTTGAAATGTCATAAAAGGGCACAAAATGCGAAGGAAAACAGCGTAGTGAAAAAGATGATTATGAGGTCTTAGAAAAAAAAATAAAAATAATAACTTTTGAACACGTGGGATAAAAAGATGATCTTTATGTTTTTGTTAATCATCAAACAATTTCTATATAGCTGTATTCCTTATATATTTTAAAATTAATTTGAAATTTTCATCCAAGTGCCTAAACTTTAATGTGTTATTTAACTCATTATTATTTCTAAATATGTTTTAAAAATAACTCTATTTAAATAAATTCCATTGCCTCTTTTTATTACTTCTCTTGAGATTTTCATTTTAATGACGTCATACATCTTTATTTTTAGCTTCACAAAATTATCGATTAATTAATCGGTAATTTCTCAAAAGTTAACGATTAAATTTAATTTAATCGATAACAGCCCTACAATTAAACCATTAAGGTATAAATCGTTCTGCCCTCTTCTTTCTCTCTCTCTCTTTTTATTATTATTTTTCTATTTGAAGCATTTTATTTCTTAGAATTTATTGCTTCGTTCATTTGAGTTTTTTATTATTTGTGTATCAGCTATCAATTAATTTATACTCTCCACTAACTGACTTCAGGAGAACAAGCAGTGCCGGGTCGTCCATCTTTGACCTGAGTGCAGAATGTGATCAGCTCGAGAGGGCCCTCAAGGAAAATGACGTGGCCACCGTCAAGAAGTTCCTGCAGGTTCGTTAAAAAAACAACAACAACAAAACAAACATTATTTATTTATTATTATATTATAACATTAGTTGATCGTCTCAAATCATACGTCATCAAACTTTACTTTGATCAGGATACTAAGATATTTATATTTATAATAACGCATCTCATCCTATCTAACAGCCTGATGCTGTCTCACCCATGACTTGATCTTGTAAAAAATTACCAACGGTGCAAGTATCGTCATCTATATTAAATGAATATCATGAAAATTTATTTATCCATCTATTGAATGAAAAATATGACAGAAGCGCTTTGTACAAGAAGATTCTATATACTGGAAAATGTTAATAATTACTTTAAAAATATTTTTTAAATATATTTTTTTACAAAACCAACCTTAACTTAAATTTTAATGGATCAAACTTTTTCTTTAATCACTTTTTTTTGCCGAAGCCGCCCTAGCTTCCGATTTTTATCCCCTTGATAACTCTAGCATATCACAATGGGAAACTTTGTCTTAAGACGAACGTAGTCTTCTCCCCCTTCGATCAATCCTCCTCTGTACACGTACGACTCTCTTCGTACGCCTTCCTTCTTACACATGGCACCTCACCTGCACGTACTATAGATTTATGCAACACATTTTAAAAAGATAATAAATATCACAGATATTGACTAACATAGAAGAAGGGATCGGCTTTGTGAGCAGAGATGACATTGTCTTACTGTCATCGTCATGTTACAGTACAGACATTACGTTCGTCTTCGCGTCTCCTTGTATCATAAAGAATAGGACTGCGTTGAAGCTTTCAAATAAAATACAAGATACACAAATCAATTTATGAAACCAAATAGACATAAATTAAATCTTTATTGATTGACTTATAAACGAGTAAAGCTTTCGGCTAATGCCTTCATCAGTGCAAATATGTAAACACACGTATCAAAATTAAATTTACGTTACATAATACATGCTATACCATTTACGATATACTATACTATATAACAATGTGCGGTGGGGTTATAGCAAAGCAGCACATAACTTAAATAATTTTAGATGTTAATTTATTTTTAAAAAATCGATGTTGTTTTCAAAAAAATTAATTCAACGGCTGGTTTCCCAAATACCACTTCTACTTAAGTTATCTTTATCACTTTAATTCATTGACACAGGCAGCGTTTCGTCATAATCATTAAAGTTTTAAACCAAGCAGTATTCTATTCGTCGTTTATTAAAAAAAAAATTAAAATCAATTATTCGTAGATCTATGTCCTTTCTAAAAGATAACTTTTTTTTTTATTGTCATAAAACGTGTTTAGAAGTATTTCCATTTATTGTTAACTTTTACATCTTGGACAAAACTACCGAGAGGACGTGCGCGCATATTAATTAGCCCTCGGGTTTGTGTGTTTGTGTAAGGCAGACATTGTGCAAGACTCCTGATGTAAGACTGCCTGTCACGCCAACCTGTCACTCAAAGATGAGTTTGTGGAAGACCTTTCACAAAGTCTTATTCCTTTTTTTCCCCATTCATTTCTCGTGTGTGTTTTATACATATCTGCATACACTTCACATTTAGTTTAGAATATAAATTTTTAAAAACAAACAAAGAAAAGCAGTCATTTGTTTTTGTTTTAATGTACCGATTTTATGGTCGTTTCCCTGTCGTCGTGTTTATCGTAAAGTTGACCTTTTGATGTTCCCTGCCTGGTGTATGTCCGCAGCTTATGTTTCCCCGGCAATTACAGCATCGATTGCTAACTTAAGGTTAGTCCACGAGCCTAGTTTTCTCTATGTAACATCGGCAGTCCAAGAGCATTTTTAGATTTCTTTCTTGTTAATGTTAAACGATGTTATATGGCTTAAACGACATTGTTCTGCTTGTGTTTGAGCTCACGTTAGCTGATCATTGGTTATCTGAATATGCATAACATAACATACGGTTCTGGTAGCCTTACGAAATCGTTTCATATAACAGAGATTGTGGGTTTACAAAGTACTCAGGGGCCTAACCTTTATCTAGTTTTAAACTAATTTGATAGTATCTTAGGAATCGCAAATATTATTGGACTTCACAACAGTATTTACTTGTTCCGGACAGCTAAACAAAGAATGGGTCTCTGAAGTAAGAGGCCGTAATACTCGATAAAGCTTTAAAAATGTTCCCTTCGGAAATAGAAGAAGAAGAGACCCATAAGCCACATATTTCATCTGGCTGCGTATGTGTTACTAGGCTCATTCTAGAAAGCGAAAATTTACTCCCAGTGAAAAATTAATTCCCTTTTTCATAATTTTCTTTTTTACGTTTTCAAAGTTGAATGATCATTTTCGTATTTTGTTCTTAATTGAAATTGCAGCGCTGCAAATAAAAACTATGCAGTTTTTACATAAATTATTTCTTTTTCAAAATAATATCATCTATAGTCAGCAATAAAAATTGACCAAGTGACAGTGAATTGAACTGCTATTTAAATACTTTATCACCATTTGCTGTACCTTAATACGAAGTGTTTTTTTTTTTATTATACGGCTTAGAACTGCGAAAAGTATTTTTTTGTTTGCGAAATCATCTTCAAATAAGATACAAAAGTATACAGCATGCACAATGTACCACTGACTCGTAATTTGACCATCTTGATATCCGCCCCTGTCCTCTACAGCTGCACCACACGAGGTTCCCCCTTGACGTCCACGCCAGCTTCCTGGACAAATCTAGCTGCGACTCCCACAGCCGGAGGCAGAGTCACGTGAGTCAGGACGTCGAGATTCTCCTCCGCAAGAGTCAGACGCTGATTGACGCCCTAGAGCGTCACCGGGACAGTGAGGTGACGGATGACGCCCCCAATATATTCAGGTAATGCTTGCCTCGCCCTACCTAACTCGGAACCACGAAAAGTTGTGTTATCTTTCGATAGGTGACAAACTCATTAACTTTATTGTTGGTATCGCTTTGACTTGCAAAAATCGTTACACGCAGCGTCATTAAAACAGTCTGCTGTTTAAAAAATACATACATGCATACATACATACATACATACATACATACATACATACATACATACATACATACATACATACATACATACATACATATATATATATATATATTGAGGGATGTCGGACAATGTAGAGGCACCAAAGGGCGCATCTCACATAATAGACAATACCTACAGGCAGTAAAAAAGGAAGAGAAATATTGACTTTAGAAGAAACATGCTCAGTTGCGTAGCTAGGGATTTGGGGCCTGGGGAGGGGGGCAGGCTTGACCTCTTTCGAGGGCAACATCAATTTGAGCGATGTCATAACATGTAATATTTAATGAAAAAATATTTTCAGACACTCTTTGGGACCCCCCTCAAGTTGGGACCCGGGGGATTTTCGAATGTGGACCCCCTTCCCCTCCCCTAGCTACGCCACTGATAATGCTATTGGCTACACAATAACATTCTAAGTAAAAATTGCGACTAGGCGTGTTTAAGGTTTGAAACAAAATAACAAGATAACACTCGAAGAAAAGAATGCTTCCACTAAAAGCCTTCTTCGCCAGACAAAAACTAGAAGAAAAAATAAATGGTTTGAATAGTGCCATTAGGTTGCCGTGTAGCGGGCAGTGTTTGAGGCGGTCTACTGACATTTTAAGCCAATTTCTTTTCTTTTGTTCCCCTTCTTTTCTTGTTCAGTCTGCTGACGCAGGTTTTATACCGAAGCATACTCTTATCATCGTCCTGTTATTTCATATTAAACTTCAAAATGCAAATGACACAATATTTTCTTCACCGTGCATATCTAGAATGCTTTCTCTCAGTTATTTTTACTTCTAAACTAGATGCGACCACTTCGTGGTTGGCGTATGGCAGGGGTGTTCAACAGGCGGCCCGCGGGCCACAACCCGGCCCGCCAGACCAGTTTCAGTGGCCCGTCAATCATATTTGATTTTTATACAGTGCAGTTTAATAATTCGTATATTTTTAAAGATTTCTAAACGGCTATAGTATTTTTACCGTCTTCCATATTAGAGATGGGTTGCATAATGCTAGCGCACTATAGCGCTGCTATGTTATGCTTTGTAAATTTGAGTGACTGTACTTAAGTAACTTTATTAAAGTTATCAAGAGTACATTTTTTACGGGTACTGGCCATCGTTGTTGTTACCATGTTCACATGTGGTCCAACGTTGGAAAATGTTGCACAACCCTGACCCTTTGCCCTGGGTTAGAATATTTCCATACATAGATCAACAGACGATGAATTCAGCACTTTGGAAAAAAAAAACTCTATGCAAGTTGCGTCGTATAGAAGTCAAGATGAAGTCATAGCTATATCAAGTATATAAATAAATTATAATATAATATGTAAAGATAAATAATTTTTAGAATATTGGATTCCGCTACTTATACATTGCTTAGGCACAGTGGGGTAGAAAGGATGAAATAAGCTTTATGTGGGCTGTTTCTTCCCCAATATCCTCCCCATGCCTAACGTTAAAATACTAAAATTGGTTGCCTTTTCGGCCGATTTAAGAGTTTTGACATACAGAGGCATCACTAGGGGTGCGGGTGTTGCAGACCACACCGGGTAACACCATCACAAGGGGTGGCACCAAAGTGTAAAATTCTGTATGTCCCCGTTATTTGGTATTGTTGGACTCGGAAGGAGATGTATGGCGTATGTTGTGAGAGCTACCACACTGGATGACACCAACTGTAGTGACGCCTCTTGCTTCAAATGGAAAGGGGCTGTGTGCTGTTTCGTCCCTGGAGTAGCAGCCAATGTCAGCATTAATTGCTAGAGGGCTCCCAAACGTACCCCAGGAAGAAGGAGAGGGACGAAACGTTTAAGAGCGTTAATGATTTTCCCAATGCCGAGAAAGAACCTTGACGAGTGGTATGGAGGAGCTTTCTACCTGACATACATAGCGTTTAAGATTTCCGTCACCCGTCTGGTCAGTTGAAAGGGAATTAACAGTCAGAGACATTCCTCAACACACCCTTTGTGGCCCAGTGGTACCTTTAAGAGATCCGGTCATTCTGTGTAGGAGTAGTTTCAAGAGATTCTTCTGTTATTCTTCTGTTAGCTCCTGGGAAAGGGTCGTGAAAAAAAATCTTGATCCGCCCATGACGGCATTAACCCTGAACACGCCTCTGCTTAACATTGAGGAATTTCGATGTGGTAGCGAATACGTTTGTCTGTCCGAAAGCCACGTGATCAAACTGCCCCCCCCCCCAAAAAAAAAAAAAAAATAAAAAAATAAATAAATAAATAAATAAATAATATTTGAATTAATTTCTCCTGATCAGAAGTCAAAATGGTTTGGTTTTAAATTTTTTTTACTTTTGTACATTTTGAATTTCTTTTTTTTTTCTTAAAAAAAAAAAACCCCATTAAATTAAAAAGCAAGCTAAAATTTTAAATAAGTCTAATAAAAGTGCATCTGAAGGAAAAGCTTGACTCAACCTCTAAGGCGGGAGATTCCAAGCGTAAACAGTAGTTCTTTGTTATTTATGTGACATTTTCCAACAGCAAATTATTCAGGGGACTTCCGTGTTTTCTCCGCGAGCCAAACTGGGAAGTGGATAATTATGCTGGATGGCTCTATTAAAACAAGGAGATTCCAAACTGGCAAGATTTCTGATATCAGGTCATGACCACCCGTCCCTGGCCAACTCGATGATACCAGGTTCCGCCATCTGTTGGATAGTGGGGTGACTGCAGCTCGCGGGGTCACGTTTCTGTGAATTTCATCAACAAGCGCGGCCTAGAAATGGGCAGTTGTTGCTAACACCGACCACCAGTCCGTCCCACCCCCACATTACGTTGTCCCCTATTCTCTCCGACCACTGAGTTTGATAAATAAAAGTACCAGATGCGTTCACGTGTTGTCACGTGACGAGAACAGCATGGCGCATTGGTTTATTGGAAAGTCAATCCTGGAGCACTGAAACTTGTATTCAATTATTTCTATTTGAAAAACACAAAAAATTAGCAAGGGACTGGCTGTTACTTAGTATATCACATCTAAACATGTAAGTACACACGATTTTTTAAGTTAAAAAAGTGTTTATTGAACACATAGATTCATATCATTTGAATTATGTCTACATCAAAGTCTATTTAAAAATGGTTTTGTTTTCTTTTTTCTAAGTGGTAAATTTGATCTTCATTGTTTATGAGTTTTGTAGAAAATGTGTTAGAAATAAGTGCAACATCTATAAAATGTACATATTTTTTACTGGTCATCGGATTATTTTGGTTTCAATTAATAAGGGATTCATTAACAACTGAAGTCCTGACTGGTGTGTGCTTCATCATTTTATGTTAATGTCTTCCTTCTCTAAGAATTTTTTTAAAAATCGTTTAATATTTCGAATACATAATTGAAGTTGTCTTGAATTGAGGAAACTAAACTGTGACATAAAATTAACTCTAGTTTTGGCAGTTACAAGGAATATTAGTGATATAAAAAACAAAGTTTAATGCCTGTGCTACTCACACACGACAACTCTAAAAAAACAACAAAGGGTTAAAAGAAAACAACACATTTTAACGTTACATTTCCATAAGTACGTAATTTGAACGAGATTTTAAATCATGTAAACTTGAAATTCCTATCGGTCAAACAAGTAAAGGACAAAAATGATATTTTTTTAGAAATGAGCAACTATATTTTGAGCGGAACGAGCAAAAAAGTCAATACTAATAAACTCATTTAAATTACCCCCTTTACAATTTTTGGGGTGCATTTCTATTTTTTCATATAGTTAAAATACACGGGAAAACAAAATTCATTTACTGTATTTGTATTTGAAACGTTTTTAACTATATAATGTAGAGAAAGATTAGGCTTGCATTCTTAATCGGCACAATTTCATATCAGTGATCTTGATGCCGTTGAGCCGAAATTAAGATGGTCTCTTGCTGATCGATGTCACAAGGGACATTACTTTTGATACAATTCAGAGATTTCAAGAGATTTCACCAAACAATTTTAAACTCTTAAAAACAAAACTAAAGTTTCCTTGACTTAACTTTCAAGACACCACACAGCATGACTCTAAGTCGTATGACCAAATTCCCTGACACATATTTATTCTGTTTTATCTATAACTTGTCAACTGTTATTATTATGCGTATCATAGTGTCAGCTGCCTAGCAAGGAGAGTGGCAAAAGGGGTCCGAATTTGAATGTCCTCCGGGCCTCACTAGAAGGGCCCCAAAGGAGTGTCCGGATTTTTTTTTCCATGAAATATTACGCTACCGCCATGTATGCAGGGCCCTCCAAAGAGGTCAAGCTCACCGGGAACCCGAATCCCTTCAAATCCCAATCTACGCCACTGAGTGATGTTGGTTTACATCTAAAGTTTAACATTTAAAATTTACGCCATTCCACATAACTCATTATGCGGACTGGCGATATGACTGATCGTGGTTCTTTTTTTAAAAAATAATCTTTTTTCCCCCTAAAGTTCTTGAAATTTATTCGAATCCGTTATATTCACCAAATCACATAGAACAAAATCTGAGCTCTAAAATAACCGAATTCATTCTATTGGTAAGTTACGTCTTCTTGAACAACGGCCCTGTAGTGACTGTTTGGTTCACGAGGTTCCATAAGCTATCCGCATGGCCATGTCCCAGGTTTCTGTAATCTCCTTGTCATCAAAACAACACAGTGGCTGCCTAGTGCTGCGATGTTTACTGATTTCAAGATCACCGAATCCCAGCCTTTCTACGATTGATCCTTCAAAAGTGTTTTAAACACGGTCATGTAATTGAATTTTTTTTTTCCTTAAAAATGTGGATAGTTAAGAAAAGAAGAAATGAACACGGAATTTTAAAACTTTTAACACTTTTAACACGTCTTTTATTTTAAAAGGGTGTTGGAGAGCTTGGGCAAGGGGGGAGGAGTGGGCATTTAATGTGTTTAATGGGTTTCATCTCCCATTAACGTAACAGAAAATTTAAAATGCTGTAAAATCAGCGAATAAAATCTTTATTAAAAAACTTGGATAACGTAGAGAAAATTTTATGTTTGTTGTATAAATAAAATTTGGTATATTATGGCGGGAAATCTCTTTGGAACGGACAAGTATGTGCAGCTCAGCTTCCTCAATGAAGGTTTTTTTGTGGAGGTTTTTTTCCTTTTAATCTTCTTGGGGAATTAAAAAAAATATTTGTTTAGTATATGTTACTGAAATGTCTTCAAAGAAAAACGTGAATGTATCCTTTTTCTAACTTGAAACATATATATAAATATATTTGCCAGGTCGTCACTTCACATCGCCATCCAGTACAGCTCTCTCGACGTTCTGAAGGTCCTGCTCAAGTACGGCGTGGACCCTAATGAGCCCTCCAACAACACACTCCAGCCCAAGAGCAGACGCAACAGCCACCACACCAGCACCGACGCGGTCAGCCCCATTATCCCGTCCATTTCTGTGCCCTGTCTCCCGCCGCCACCGACGCAGCAGCAGCAGCAACCATGCGGCGAGCCCCGGCAACCCTCGCCGACACTCATACTCCCTTCACAGGACTCGCCTCACGACGACAGGTCCGACACCGGACATCCGTGCTCTTCGCGAGCTCAAACAGCCGTCGCCTCTCAAGTATCGTCGTGCTCGCCTGCCAACCAAAGCCTTAAACAGAACCACTCCCAGCAGTCGACGTCGTGGCTCAGGGGTCACAGGAGGAGTTCGGATTTAACGCCGTGTTGCTCCGGCGCGCCCACCCGTTCGCCGGTCTCGGGACGCAAAGGTCTCCTCGGGGCCCACCTGCCGGAGATCGTCGAGACGGCAGCGGAGAGCGGGTTCAACTTCTCGGCCCACTACGGCAAGGACGAGCTGCTGAACCTTCCGTGTCTGTACCTTGCCGTCGTGGACGGGAACCCTTACGTGGTACAGCTCCTTCTGCGGTACGGCGCGCAGCCCAACGTTCAGGACGCCCACGGCTGCTCGCCGCTGCACCTTGCGTGCAGCCAGGAGTACTTCAACCTCGAGAACGTGCGCAGCCTCCTGAAGTACGGCGGGAGGATACACCTGAAGAACCTCAGCAACGACACGCCGTTTTCCCTGTACCCGGACGTCGTGGGCGAGCAGCGTTCCGTGGTTCGTGCGGCCCTCGCCAGGGTGACCTTCGTCCAGCCACCGGGGAAACCAAGGTCAAGGGCGTCGACGGTGACCAGCCAGAATTTTCGAGATTTCCCACTGCCCCCGACGCCGACCCACGAGCAGATGGTGTCGTGCCGAACGGGGAGCGTCAGTCGGTTTTTCAAACGTTTGAGCTCGGATCCCAGACCTCGGAGTCGACGAATCACTCGTGACGAGAGCTCGAACTTCACGTCTGATGTAGTGAGAGAACGCACGTATTCGAGCGGCTCGTGCAAAAGTCTGCGGAGTCGCCACTTTTCCTCGTGTGTCCAAGATGATATGGAAAGTGACATTTCACTGGTAGGTACATTCGACATCGATAAGTGTCTGATTAAAAAAAAACACACACACAGTAACACACATAAAACACACTGAGAGAGAGAGAGAGAAAGAGAGAGAGAGAGAAAGAGAGAGAGAGAGAGGGGGGCAGGAGACGAGGAGGGATAAAGAAGGGGGAGAAATAAGGAGATATCTCTAATAACATAGACATGGAATAAAAGGATTTTAAAAAGTTGTCTTCGAAAACTGTAATACAATATTTTTTTTTTTAAAGAGCTACAAGATTTTTGTGAAATATAAATTTTAAACTAGCTTGCGTTCTTTACCTGTAATTATATTACTTCATAAGTATCCAAGTAGTGTAGCTTTAATATAGTCCGCGTAACCACACTTCCTTTCTCAAAACCTCTTTTCGATGCTTCCGTTTTACACACCAAATCTTCAGCGATTTGGTACGATCCCCCCCTCCCAACTTGTACACCAAAACTCAACTTGTCTCTCCTACCTCCCCAACTAGTTTGGCATCATTATACATACATTCATTATTTAAAAAAATGACCAGGTGGTAAATGGGATTTGTTTGGTGGTGAATGTGGTTCCTCTGGTGATGACTTTGGTTTGTTTCGTGTTAAATATCGTTTTTTATTTTATGAACGCCCGTCATCAAGATGAGCACGGTATTATACACCTGCCCTCGTCGAGGCTCAGTGGTTTTAACCTTGAGAGAAGGCGTTTGCCTGTTGTAAATATGTTTTTGAAAAAAAAAAATGAAAAAAAAAATGTTTTTCTTTCAAAAGGCATTTCTAGAGTGCTGAGTACGTACCTCGACAAATTGAATTCATCCAAAACTATATAATGATACTTGTATGCTGTTTTCGTTTTTTTTTATTTCAAATTATTTATTTTTATGACAAATAATCTTAACATACGATGACTAATAATGCTCTAATCAGTTGTGGTATCTTTTGATTTTTTTGTGTTTTGCATATTTAATCCGAAAATAATTACTGGTTGTGGTCATCTATAGTGTCCGCCCTAAGATTCTAAACAAACGTAAACAAATCTCCAGCTGACATTTGTACTGACACGTGGCACTGAACCAATGATAAAAAAGTTAATTATAAATACACATTTAGCCATGTCAGGGCTCGCGATTTTGACGAAACATCGACTCACCAAGTCTCGTCTCAGATGGTGCAGCCTTGGTGGGACGTTCGCTCCATTTGACGTGCAGATAAAACGAAACACTATAAGTAACAAGATACCGGTAGGAGCTTTCTTTTCTGTCGACCCACAACACATTTTTTTAGTTGCATGTTTTTACACAATGGTGCGCATAAAAGAAAACCAGCTCGTAGCGCTTCGACAGATGAACAAGTGTATCAAAGAGTCGTTGTATTTTCAATTATAGTGGCGATCGTTAAATCGTGTTTTTAAAAAAATTAGATAGAATAATGAATTTAAAAAAGTAGTTTTGCAAGAAGAAGGTGGTTAGCTGGTTGAAGGTGGATCACTTTTAACGGCGGAGAGGAAATTGGGTGGGAGGGAAAAAATCAAAAGAGAAGCGGGAAGGATACAAGTGAGAGAAAGATCGTGGGGTATGTTTGTGGAGAGTGGGAAGTTATATCGGATAGTTTACTGCCAGATGGAGTATTGGCCAACATGTCCAGGTCAAATCGAGCCAATGTTGGACATTGAGCCACAAACACCAGAGTTTCATGATTCCAATGAGAATTGAGCATTGCATGAACAACTCGTGTTTTAACGGGATTGTTAAGTGCATCACTGTCGTCGGCATTGCATACTAACCTCTGAGACTGTGGTAAACCTGTTGACTAATTGTCCCGCAGTAGACATGGCCGGCCGGGGAAGATAGGTTAAGACGGCGAGTGATTCCCTACGTAAAGACAGTGTTGTATGGCACTATGTGGCAGATGGAGCACGTTTCCCCAGGAGTTAGGCAAAGTTTTAAGAAAGTAATCTCAAGCTTCTATATTTTTTTTTCTTTAGTGGAATATTACATTTTAGTGGACGATTTGATTTTGAGTTGGATTACGGATAGTGGGTTCTTTTGGTTTTTTTTAGATCGTGTTTTTTATATAGTTTTTTTTTTTCAAATTAATTTTCTTTTTTTATGGGGTGGGGGTGGGGGAGGTTAGCTTATTGAATTTTGGATTTTATTATTGGATTAATGTTAACTTATTGGATTTTTGTTTGGTTAACTGGATTGTGGGTGTATGATTGTTTTGTTGGTTAGCTTATTGGATTATGATTGGCTTTATTAGATTATGGATGCGCTAATTGGATTATTATGGATTTGCCTATATGTATTATTTGTTAACTTATACAATTTTCAGATGTCTTAAACGTTCCTTTATCTCTAAAACCGGTATCAAAAGAACAGTAATAAAAATATTATTTACCAAATTATAAATAACACACACCGACCGGTGCGTTTTTTTTGGTGAAGTAAGGTTTTCAACTCTAAAATGCTGGTGGAACTCTTTACTCTGAAGCTTAAAGAAAAGTTACGAATCTACCATCGCAAATAATGCACATAAAAACATATTAACATATATAAGATATGTGTATAAAATATAAATATTATATAACATCGAAATGTATTATAAAATAAATAAAATGATTTGAACTCTTCATAAATGTCCAAGAACTGCCGGTCGCCTCGTGCCGGGCGTATCACGACCTTCCCGGCGGCTTAACAGATTACTTTGATGGATCAGCGAGGATCAAATGCGATGAACAAATTGTTTCGCTTATCTGTGGGTATAAAGAATGGAATATCTCACGGTGTTTTCTCATTGTCAGACAGTGTTAGCTTTGGTCGGGTGAATTCCTTCCCATCTTATCTTTCAGTTTTGGTGCACGCCGTTTGTCATAATTTACCAAGTTTGAAGGGGCGGTTATGATGACGGCTCCTTTTCTACGGTACCAATTGAGGACGAGAAGTCTTTTTTTAATTTTACATATACGTAAAAGTAATTGGTAAACATTAATAATATTTAATAAAAGGCAGTTGTTTGTGCGGTTCTGGATAGCGATTGGTGCCTAAAACTTCTACAGCCAATCACTAGTGGAGAAAATAGAATCTCATTTCCATATTGAAGAAATCTACGCGGACGTTCAAAGCCAGTTATTTTTTGTGCAGTATTTTTGTCATAATTCAGTACTGAGTTCCCATCTTGAAGTGTTTCACTCCTGCTAATCACTACTGTTACCATCTATCCTTAACATCTAGATATTTCATATGAAGTGCCAAACCCCTATTTATGTTTATTTTCAACAATCGCTTTCGACATTTATTATTTAACATCAAAATATTTACTCCAAATCCAACCAGTTTTTGAACAAACAAACGAAACCAAAGTTAAACAACTGTCACCGAATGCACTTGGTGTGAACGCTGTTCCCATTGCACCAAGTCCCGTTGTCTATAGTTGTAAACAGTGCGGTTAGACCCACCTGTTGCCTAGAGCGCCTCTAATTTATCACCTCGGCTTCCGGTTTCGTCGAACAAATCCTTTGGGGCATCTCAAGTTTTTAAGCGCACGGTGCTGTTCCCAAACTGCGGACTTCAATACAGAGGCGTCACTAGGGT
The DNA here is from genome assembly GCA_002072015.1 of Radix auricularia. NCBI lineage: Eukaryota > Metazoa > Mollusca > Gastropoda > Lymnaeidae > Radix > Radix auricularia. The sequence goes on along the minus strand of MUZC01000076.1, from coordinate 88,013 downwards.
TGGTTTCACCCAGTGCGGTGGATCATGGTGTCACCCTTTCAAGAATTATCCAATAGACATCATCAAGGTCTGTAAGTGCCAAAGAACAGCAACATACATAATTTTACCTTTTGGTGTCACCCCCAGTGTTCCCTTTAAAATTCCTTGGTCCGTGTGCAAAGCATAAAAACTCGTGTGCAAAATTGCACAGCATCCATTTTTTGTGAAATATATTACAAAATTCCCTGCGCAGTAATACTAACTGCTGCGCGGTGTTAGATATCTGCGCAGCCGCGCAGCTTATAAGGAACACTGGTCACCCCTTGTCATGGTGTCACCCGGTGCGTTCCTCACGCCCTGCACCACTGTAGTGACGCCTCCGCTTCAATGTCGGTTGGCCACTTGCATATTTCAGTTATTGAATAATAGATACATATTAAAATTAAGGTTACCATAAATTCTGAATAACTTTCACTTGAAGGAGGTCTCATATAAACATTTTTCTTTTTGGTTTGACAGATACAATGATCAGGTGACTGAAATTGTAATTCCAAAATTTCAATATTAATTTGGATTTGTTTTGCACCCACTTTGGTGGTAATTACGTGCATCTTTGTCTATAACCAAATTACGGAGGATTGAAATATCAAAAACAAGAGCACGCCGTGCAGCTTTGACACCGCTGTAAGAAAAGACCATGCAGCAATACCACCACCATATGTTCAGGGCATACACCCCTCGACCAGCATGCTGCACAACTGTCGCATATGCGGTGCCAACGATACTCTGAAATCCGGTTTGTAACTAATTTCTAGTTGGGCCGCTTTCACACTTGTAGGCGTGTATTACTGACGCACTCCGGCTCACATTAAAACAAAGAAGTCCTTTGTAATATTATTAACTTTAATCCAATACTAGGACTTATGTACACTTTTTACAAAATAATAATATATATCAATCAGTCGAACACATTCAGTGACCATCTTGTCTACCTCTCAACTTCTGCGCATTGCCTTCTGGTCTTCATACCTCACATGATCTCTCTCTATCAATCATATATCAAAATTATCATGTGACACGGTCTAACCTTTAAAAAAAAAATTCCGTTTTTAACAAAAATATAGTTCACCACAGATTTAGCGGTAATCGATTCAGTTCTTTTCAGAATCTCATAACCAGCACTACACATCATGTGGACAACAGCCCTTGGGCGCCATCCATTACTTAGCATTTAGTCACGACACAAGAACACAGACAAAGGCATTTGACATTACTTGGAATTGTATGGCGGCATATGGACACATCCCTGGGCATTAACTATGGCTTTAGTTTGAGTCACGTCATTCAGTAACTGTCCTGGGCATTAGCTAGGGTGCAAGTTTGAGTAACTGCCCTGGACATTAGCTAAAGCTTAAGTTTCAGTAACGCCATTAAGTAACTTCCCTGGGCATTAGCTATGCCTTAAGTTTGAGTCACGCCATTAAGTAGCTGCCCAGGACATTAGCTAAAGCTTAAGTTTCAGTAACGCCATTAAGTAACTTCCCTGGGAATTAGCTATGCCTTAAGTTTGAGTCACGCCATTAAGTAGCTGCCCTGAGCATTAGCTATGGCTTAAGTTTGAGTCGTGCCATTAAGTAACTGCCCTGGGCATTAGCTAAATGCCTTAAGTTTAAGTCACGCCATTAAGTGGCTGCCCTGGGCATTAGCTATGGCTTTAGTTTTGGGTCTTGTCTTAGCACCGTGTCAGGTAAACCCTTCGATCCCGTCCAAGATGACTTAATAACATATTTCCTGGAAAGATGAAACCCTTCTTCCACCCCCCGCCTCTCCCTCCGACCGGTCAGACAGGGGGCACCCCTCAGCGGCACCCCGGGTTACAATCATTCGTCAGACTTTCGTTAGGCGACGCCGCTTTTTATCGATTTGATGGGTCTAAAAACAAAAGCCGGACAATTGATGGGGGCGGGCGTTACGCCAGGGCTATTCTCGGCGTCCGACTCTATGTTCACAGGAAGAGAGTCTGGGTTATCAGAGAGTAATGCTGTAACAAATGATTCTTTAAAAGAAAATAAATATTAGCCACTCTTGTATAATACTCAGACGATGATATCTCCCAAATAAGTATTTCAAAAGGATTTTTTATTAGAAGAATTGAGGGGAAAATATACCACAAAAATTATATTTATCATCGCGACAGATTGATTTTCAATAACATGAAAACAAAATCCTGTTTAAATAATAAAGATAAATGTGACACAATAAAATAAACAAATAAAAATATAGTTTTTAACAACACTTGAGATATAACATTGAATGGCTGGATTCCCATTTGATAACGTCGCTATTTTTGTTGCCTGCAACCAATTAAGTCAAAAACTTCGGTAAAAAACACATGGTTAATGGATGTTGCACCTCACTTTTGAATTTGTCAGATAAATAATATATTTTTTTAATAATCAGAACAAAATAGCTGTATTATGATTTTTAAAAATTATTTTTAGAGATAGTTTTAAAGAGAAACAGTAAACAAACAACATTAAAATAATGTGACGAGTGTGTTTTAGGATGCGTAGATTGCATAACTTTTTGTGTTGGTAGATCATTTCAGTTTGAATATTCTTTGAAAAAATTAATGTGAAAAGTGAGAGAGGTAAGAGAGGATAAGTTTCAATTTTGGTGTTGAAAAAAATGTTGTTGTTTTTTTACAGCGACAAGATGGTGGTGGGTTGTGTATGACTAAAAGGGATTCTTATAAAATGCTTTATTTGACTTAATGTTTTCTTAAGTATTAAAAAACGATGTGTATATCGAAAACGTCGACCCAACTCATGTGGCCCTACTCTTGCTACGCCACTGGTTGGCACTGATCTTACCGCTGTAACCCTTGCTGTTTGGCGTGTTCAATATTGTGGAAGTCGTTGCGCATTATTTCGTTCCAGCCAGTACTCGGATTTGTTAGTCGTGGAAATCTAGCATGAACATTGGTTCCACGAAGTGAAACTTTTTGTTTAGTGTAGCTGACCCCGAAAGTTCATCTGTCAGGCTCCACGGCCACATCCTAATATTTTGTTCTGTTTCCGCACCACTGCATCGAGCCATCGCGTGCTGAAATCCTCTTCTGATTGTGACTCAAACGACGCCGAGATCCATAACAATGTGGTGGCCGTCTGGTGGGTAGGGATTGGGCGGGGTTGGAGCAGATAAAGCCTTGATGTGTGTGTGAGCGCGTGTGTGTGTAATTATATTTAGTGTGTCCGTATGTTAGCAACTGTGTGTGTGAGGGGATTGTTTACCCAGTGTGTTGTTGTTTTTTTATACCCCAATGCTGTTAGCAGAAGAGGACAGAGTTATAAAATATAGATGAATGGGAAAAGTGTGATCGTCCGGTAAACACAGTGCTCAAGGGCGTACACCCGCTGGGGCTTTTAAAAACCAGAGCGTTTGTGTGGAACTTATCAATAGTAATGACAGACATATAATAATGCACCACAGGTTAGCCGAGTGCAAGTATTGATGGGTGAGTAATATCCGCTATATGCAATGAAATTACGGCATCCGTTCATCAACATATGGCGATGGCGTAGACTTCGCAGCCCTGGTATTTTTTTCGTTGGGAGGATAAGCTGCCCCACCTTACAACATATCACCGCGTCCCAACCAACCCATTTGGATGAATCAAGTTCAAGAAGATGGAACTAAAATTTCTTTGCCTTAACATCACATCACCGACGGGACTCTCTGTCTCGGGGGTTTAATCAATATTTTCCCTTCACTTAGACCACTGGTGGGCAAATATTTTAAGGCCAGGATCTCTTCAGTGGGCCGTGAAACCAACAAGTGTTGCACCTTTAAAAAAAATCATCCTGAATTCAAGCACTAACATGTCGACTTTGATAAATTTGATATATTTATTGATGTTTTCGAATCTACTGGACGTTTCCGCTGGCAGCGAAGAACCCGTAGCGGTCGCATGTTGCCCGCAGGCCGAAGATTGACCTCCCTTGTTGTACACGTGTTGTCAATGTCAACGAGTAAAATGTTGCCCAGATAAGAACCGTAGTCACGTTGCAGTTTTATCGCCCATTAACTTTCCCCCCTCTGTTTTCTTTTGGTTAGACTCACAGATAAAGATAATTCACTCCATTATGAAAACCCTTGAACCCCTTTGGGAGCATTCACCCGATATGACCCCTTAAACTCACCAGCAGTACGTGTCTTGTTTCTTAAAAAGTCGTAATCGAAAAACAATCTCAAAGTCCCCGCCATAACCGACCCGGACACGTTAGGCGGACACAGTCAATAAATGCAGCATTACAACATTTGATATTGTAATTACCCTACACAGAGAACTCTTTGCATTGCAGGATAGTGATCAGGGATGGGGGAGTGAGTTGAAATCCTGCTGACCCGGAAACGTAGGTGGCAACATTACGTTGAATGTTTTGTTGTTTTTTCGTGTGATTTATACAGTCGCGTAGAAAATAGATAGCAACTTATTATTTTTCTACCAGATAAGAGCAAAATGTTCGGCCCAACTGCAATTTTGTGTGAGTCGAATAGGGATACAGAATTATCAACACTAGTGCCGCTAGCTCCCGGGAAACTAATGAAGATACTAAGGATCTTTTTACATGTCTCTAGCTCCCTGTACACTAATGAAGCTATGTAAGGATCCTTTTACATGTCTCTAGCTCCCTGTACATTAATGAAGCTATGTAAGGATCCTTTTACATGTCTCTAGCTCCCTGTACACTAATGAAGCTATGTAAGGATCCTTTTACATGTCTCTATCTTCCTGTACACTAATGAACCTATGGAAGGATCCTTTTACATGTCTCTATCTTCCTGTACACTAATGAAGCTATGTAAGGATCCTTTTACATGTCTATAGCTCCCGGTACACTAATGAAGCTATGTAAGGGATCCTTTTACATGTCTCTATCTTCCTGTACACTAATGAACCTATGTAAGGATCCTTTTACATGTCTATAGCTCCCGGTACACTAATGAAGCTATGTAAGGGATCCTTTTACATGTCTCTAGCTCCCTGTACACTAATGAACCTATGTAAGGGATCCTTTTACATGTCTCTAGCTCCCTGTACACTAATGAAGCTATGTAAGGGATCCTTTTACATGTCTCTAGCTCCCGGTACACTAAGGAAGCTATGTAAGGGATCTTTTACATGTCTCTAGCTCCCGGTACACTAATGGACCTATGTAAGGATCCTTTTACATGTCTCTAGCTCCCGGTACACAATGAACCTATGTAAGGATCCTTTTACATGTCTCTAGCTCCCGGTACACTAATGAAGCTATGTAAGGATCCTTTTACACCACAACAAGGACAGCCACCCCGTCACGGCGACATCGATCAAAGTGCGACAACAAAGGTGTTTCAATTGTTATGGCATCAGCCGGTGTTCAGTCATGGTCACTGACATTGGTGGTGATCTTAGCAAACAGGGAAAGGTGTCTAACATTGGTGGTGCTCTGAGCAAACAGGGAAAGGTGTCTGACATTGGCGGCGATCTTAGCAAACAGGGAAAGGTGTCTGACATTGGCGGCGATCTTAGCAAACAGGGAAAGGTGTCTGACATTGGCGGTGATCTTAGCAAACAGGGAAAGGTGTCTGACATTGGTGGCGATCTTAGCAAACAGGGAAAGGTGTCTGACATTGGCGGTGATCTTAGCAAACAGGGAAAGGTGTCTGACATTGGCGGTGATCTTAGCAAACAGGGAAAGGTGTCTGTATCTTTCGAAACAGCGATAATGTTTGTGAGTGATCTTCAATGTGTATCATCGATTTCATCAATATCTTTTTTAATACCGTTGACCATACCAAGGGTGCCTCAAAGGTAGATGACTTCAATGATCTCTGATATGTCGACCTCGAAAATGATGTTTGTTTTTATTGGCATCAAACATGCTACTTTTGAAGACATCACTCATGGTGTTTCCTTTGCGCTCATCTCGCACGCTTTTTGTTTTGATGAGATACAACTTTATTCTGTTTTGTTTTATTGACATCAATCATTATGTTTGTTTCATCGACATAACACATGCTATTTATTCTGTTGACAAAACGCATGCTATTTATTCTGTTGACATCAAGCATGCTTCTAACATCTATGATTCATCGTTCTAAAATTTTGTATTTATTTGAACAACGAGACAAAACAAAAAACAAACACAAACCACTTGACAAAGAGACAGTGAAAGTATTTTTATAAGGAGTACAAAGTGGAATGGTCATGATAGAGGAGAAAATTATTGAGTATTTGATTCTGAAATTTTCTGACAAAAAATAAGACGTTGGGCTTGTTAGTAGTTAAAATAAGAACAATTATAATTTCATGCACCGGGTGGGCTAGTTTTGCAGCCCTTAAACATGAACGCCGCTTGTCCCATCCAGGGGTAGAACACTTCTTCATCTGCCATCGACGCCTCTTCGTAGAATAATAGAATAATGGGGAGGGGTTGGGGAGTGGCCTAGCTAAAAGAGGGGGAGGGTGTCCAAATTTAAAAAAAATACTCCCACGTTCCCACTTGAGGTGGACCCCCAAAGGAGTGTCTGAACATATATATATTTTTTACATTAAATATAAAACTGTGGCAAAGACTGTCACTCAAGGATAGGACTGCACAGTCACTCGAGGAAATGCAACCCAACCCAACGGTGATGCACCATCGTCTCGCGAGACGGAAGGATGCCGGAAATATAATATATTACGCTATTAATCAAAATGAAGGGCCCCCAAAGAAGCCAAGCCCCCTGGCCCGTAAGAGGCCAAGCCCCCTGGCCCCAAAGAGGCCAACTCCCACTGGGCCCCTAAAGAGATGAAGTCCCCGGGCCCACAAATCCCTAGCTACGCAACCGGGGGGGGGGTTGGAGAAGTACTTGACAAAACAGTATAGTTCTCGTAGTCGATAGTATTTTTTACATGGATATCTTCAATTTTCTTACCATTAATTAGAAAGAAAAAAAGAAACCTCTCTACAAAGCTAACAACTGTGGTTTAATGTTGACGCCAATATAAAGTACTGAGAGATCTATTTAACAACGACTAATCCAAACTACCGTAAACATGCGCTCTTAAAGCAATCTTAAAAAATCAGTACCGAACACTTTCCTTTCCCAACAAGTCTTCTCAACGGTATACACCAACATTAAAACCCACATGAAATAGTTTTTTTTTTTTTTTTAAACAACACAATTTTAAAATAAAAATCAATCTTTTAATTGTCTTATGTAACTTAAATTTTTTTGTTTACAGCAACTGATCTCTCGTCCGCTAGACCCCCGACCCCTCCTCCCCGTTCACGACCCCACCCAACAGGACACCCCCACGAGTAAATCATCAAGTTGACGGGCCCGACCACATCAGCGGCGGCACGCGATGGATGCCCTGCCTGCTTGCCCGGCCGCGGCGGTGGAGAAAATATCCCGATCGATACGAGGACCCATGGCGGGAGGGGGAGGGGAGGGGGGACACCGCCGCTTACTACCAATACAGTCTCTCCTCCATTATGACAGGGAAGGGAACCGCATCCTCGTAGCGCCCCGGTTCGAGTTGTTAACCACAAGAGCCAGGCCGGGGCCCCACGAAGTTAGTTATTGTTGTGAGGTGGGGGGGCCACGACACGAGCCTCTTTTCTAGCAAGTGGTCGGCTGCTCCCGGAAGTCAGTGTTCGTGTGAGCAGTTTTCGGGGGGCTTCTCTGATAACGCGTGACCTGGTGCATATGTTTCGTGACCGTGTTGTATTGGAGTTACGCTCGTGTGAGCTACAACTGTGAGTGATTTCATCAGTTCATTACTTAGTTGTTTTTCTTCCCCCTTAATTGTTTCACCTTATAGTTTTGTCCATTAAGATAACATTGCATTTGTTTATTTTATTTTATTTATTTACTTATGTATTTTTAAAATATATTATTTCCGTCATGTTTTTGGTGTCGTTAAAAAAAAAAAAAAACATTTATCGTGCTGTATTAACTTTACGCTGTTTTCCTACATGCTTACGTTGTCTCCATGGTTACGGTTGTTTATTCCATTTGTGCCTTCTCTGAAATATATGACCATCTCCCTTCCCAGAGCAGTTGCCTCTCTTAAACAACTGTAAGTGTTTGTTGTCTTTTTCTTCTCACTATAGTCAGTTAGTGTAAGTAAGGGTGTAGATTTGATCGCAGAGCCAGCCTATAGATTTGTTTTGACCAGTCCTGAATGCAAATAGCGGAGTATGTTAACGTGTTGATGTGAGCGGCTCAAAATAAATCTGACGCTCACCAAGACATGCGCTGGGTTTGTTTACGCGCCAGTTAACAACAACACTAACACCACCACCAACAACACCTCAGCCACCACCACCAACACCACTACCAACACAACCACCATCACCACCACTACCACCACCAGCTTCATCACCACCACCACCAACAACAAAAACAACAACAAAACGAAAACAACAACAACGTAACCTAGAACACAGGTCGGTGGGGGGGGGGAGTGAGTCACTGGCACGATTTGGTCTCGGGGTATCCTAATTATTTTTGTTTTGTTTGCCCTTAGTCTAAATTGTTATATAGCACGTACACGTTGATTATTCTGGAGCTACACTACAGCGACACAATCCGGTCACTTGTTTTATATATTATCATCATCATCTGAGCGACGCGTTTTGCTGCCGATGTGTCGCGTGAAGCTTACGAGCATCCGAAGTTAACCGTGAATTACAGCATCTATCCGCACACCTTTCGTGACTCTGGGTATTAAGTTCTCACAGGTTGATATGGAACTCCCTCGCTAGCTCTTATACTCTCTCTCTCTTTTCTTTTTCTCCTACTAACACAAGCCCATCCCCCCCCTCTCTCTCTCTCTCTCTCTCTCTCTCTCTCTCTCTCTCTCTCTCTCTCACACACAAACACACACACCTATATACATTCAGTTATGATTTTATTTAACTGAAACCGAGTCATTATACTCTACGTTTATTGTAACAAGATAATACCAAGACGTAGTTTATAATACATAAATTCATTACTATTGGATGGGTGATCGTTGGTCTGTAATCAGAAATAGTCCGTTATCGGTGGATTTTTTTTTTTTTTTTTTTTTTCGGTTGAAAATAATTTAACGCATCAAGATTTCGCTTCCGATAAATTCATCTGGCACAAAGTCGTGCATGATTTATCGCACGCAGTTTGAAGATTATGATCAACGCCGATAATTACCGGAACATGCAAACAGGATTGGTAGGCTTTAAACTTTGACTACAGTGAAAGGCATTTATGACTGTTGGAGTTCTTTCGGAAGATAAATCTCCTATTGACTCAGTGCTTAGAACTTTCTGTTTAAAATTTCCAGAAGCATTCTATAAACTTTTTTCTAAAAACATTTAAAACAAAATAAAAAAACCTCATGAACCAAATGTCATCTGATACCCGGTATGGATTCTAAGCTGTAACCTCTTATATGTGCCCTCGTCAGCTCCTCGGCGCCCGCGAACAAATTATGGATCAGAGGTGATGGCAGCCGCGTTTACATTCGGCGGCAGTTGGTGGCCACCAGGGAAATAAGATCCCACAGTTAAAAGTGATTTGGATGCGATACGGTTAGGGCGGGCGCCCGCCTCCTGGTTTAAAGTAGTAAACGTCACGTGACCTCAAGGGAGCCGGGGGTGGGGCAGGGAATGTATTTGTTATGGTGCACTTTCTAGAGTGTCGGTTTGATTTTTTAAAAAAGTATTTGATTATATAACGTGCGTTTGTTCAACGCGTGTTTTGTATGTTTTTATACACATCTCCATGCGCCAAAAAGTTGCGTTGTATTTGTGCTGCACACGGGTTAAACACGTTCTTTGCGTGCTTTCCACGTGTCGGGGAGACAGGCCAGGTAGCATCGTACCTTAAACCATCTTCGTGACGTCCCGATCCTCTATGGACGTACTTTTCGGCCAGAGATCGGTCTTAAAAACCCTTCAACGAACTCACCTGGCTGTTCATATAAACAGGATGCTCAGAGTGGCTATCTTCGATTAGAACAGACCAACAACACTGTTCATATAAGCAGGCTTGTCCATGGGAATGTTTTTGCCATGGGATTCCCATGGGAAACTTCAAATGGGATGGGATGGGACAGAAAAATATGTCCCATGGACAAGCCTGCATATAAATAGGATGCTCAGAGTGGCTATTTTCTATTAGAACAGACCAACAACACTGTTCATATAAATAGGATGCTCAGAGTGGCTATTTTCTATTGGGACAGACCAACAACACTGTTCATATAAATAGGATGCTCAGAGTGGCCATCTTCTATTAAGACAGACCAACAACACTGTTCATATAAATAGGATGCTCAGAGTGGCTATCTTCTATTAAGACAGACCAACAACACTGTTCATATAAATAGGATGCTCAGAGTGGCCATCTTCTATTAAGACAGACCAACAACACTGTTCATATAAATAGGATGCTCAGAGTGGCTATCTTCGATTAAGACAGTCTAACAACCTTTCAAGAAGCGTGTAGCATGAAGCTATGCGAACACTGTTCAATGATGTTCACCCCCCCCCTCCCATCAATATAGCTCATCTCCACTTGCCTTCCACTTAGTCTCTGCGACCTTTAACCTTTTCTCCGCGATTGCAGACACTCGACGCGGCGACTCCGATAATCGGAGTAAGAATGCATCACGTCGACCCTGCGTGACGGGGTCCTTGATCTTTGGCCGTATAGCAAGGATATGACGTCGCAGCTTCGTCACTGCTACCGATGCTATAGTGACGACACAAGTGTTCGGGGGGCGCCTCCACACAGTAGCTAGAATTTTTGCCGGTCGGGAGAGGGTAGATCTATAGCCGTAAAATATACGAATGAAAAATTCTGCTCGGAGATGCAAGCCGACTTACACCACCTTCAAAGGCCAAAGCTTCCATGATAAAGCATCTAGAAACAAGTAATGATGGGATTCATGATACTGTTTTCGAGTTAAATTTCTGACTCTTTACTTATGCATACTACCACGTCTGTGATGTCTAATATGAATTGGGTAAGACTAAGAAAATGCAATTTACTAACGAAAGCCAATCAACAATTCTTATGCTTTGTAAGATGCTTTTTTAAATGAAGTAGCCGTGTGCCCAAATGATGTCGTGTGGTGATTGCCCTTTCCCTTCAGCAAGTACATTTTTCAACACACAAAAAAAAAAATTGCGGTTAACTTTGAAATGAACTGTTATTCCAAGAATTTTGAACAAAAAAGTCTAGCAATTAACAGGTTTTTTTTTTCATAATGGGCGATATTCGTGATAGTAATTTTGATTGGCGGCAACATTAGTTCTTATGGATTTGTAGACCTTACATAAGTATAATATCTTAGAATTCATAGGGAAGATTACATATTCAATTATTACGTAAGTGATTGTTTAGAGTTAGGTTTTCAGTGGCAAAAATTATATTTCCTGCATCTGTTCGAGATACAATCTCATAAATTGAAAATATGATGATGAACTCAACAGTATGATTTTAATATGTCCGCAAATACCTAATACTTACTCTAAGCATGAAGTCGCTGGAGTGTTGGTTGATTGATTTAACCTACAATCATAGACTCGTACAATAAGGTCAACCACGTGGGGCCTACGTCATATTAGAACGCAAGGGTAGAGGACGTTTAACTCAAGCGTCATAAAAGGATGATCTTAAGTTGAAAGACGGTGTGCGCACCGAGTCTATTTGTGACGGTGCGCATTTTAGCAAGGTTATAGGGCCGGTATCGAAAACGGCTGTTCGTCGTTAACGCACGCACGCGTGCAGTAGTTAATTGCAAGATATAACAGGTGGACGCATGTTTAAATATGGCGATATTGTTGTTAGGGGATACGGTGAAAGGGATTATTTAATAGTACTACATGGTATTTGCCTAAAATGTTTAGAATAACAATCACGCATGACACTCTTACAAAAAGGTTGCACCTTGCCACATATAGAAACTAAATTAATGATATGTGTGGATACCTTCAAATATATGATTAAAAATTAGTTTCCGCGAATTCTCGCAAGAATATTAACGGTGCCATGCCATGACTCCAGGCCAGTGATCTTTGTTTCAACAAGAGGTGTTTAACGTGGAAGCTGCTTAGTGCAGTGTCTTGCTTCCTTTTCGGACGCAACCAAATCCTTGCTTCCTCTAATATTTTTGCCAAGGGGCCGCCCATAAAGAACGTCACGCTATTTTTTAAACCATTTACCCCTCCCTGTCACAAACTGTCACAAACTGTCACACTTTCTAACAACCCCTCACCCCCCCCCCCCNAAAAATATCGTTTACAAAATATTTTAAAAAATAATTTCTATTAGTTGACTAGGAATCGTTCGACCGCATTTTATTTTAATTTAGACCCTCAGCAAAACGTACTGTAGAGTTTCAAAGCCAATTCTATTGCTTCATGTTGCGAGTTTTTTTCTCTGATTCTTTTGGCTACATTTAACTTTGGTTACATTTTACAGTATATGATATAAGCTGAATTGAGGTATCCTGAAGAAAATCTAACCATGTGCCATAGCTCTGCTCATTTGCTTCACTTGTACCGCTATTAGTTGATTTATGACGAGCGTCCATTAGATATCGCTATTAGCAGGCTGCAGCATTCGAACCGAATACATCGATCCCAAGATAACATGGCTAGCGTCTTGAACACACCATGATATATCAATGACACACACACACACACACTCTCTCTCTATCATTTCTTCTCTCTCTCTCTCTCTCTCTATCATTTCTTCTCTCTCTCTCTTTCTCATTCAGCCTCTCTCTTACTCTTTGTCAATCCTTATTTCTGTTTCTCAGACTCTCTTTGTCTTCCAATGCTTCAATCATTTTCTCTAATCTTTTTTGCATGTCTGGGTCTCTCTGCATGTCTGGGTCTCTCTGCATGTCTGGGTCTTTCTTCCACTCTCTCACTGTTTCTCTCTCTCTCTCTCTCTCTCTCTCTCTCTCTCTCTCTCTCTCTCTCTCTCTCTCTCTCTCTCTCTCTCTTCTATTCTTTTCTGTTTCTGAATCAGTTTTTGTCTTCTCTTTGTTTCGTTCTATGTCACTTTCCAAACCACTTGTTTCTCAATCTCCCTTCAATATATAAATATATGTAGAACTGTATATCTATATTAGACGAAAATTCGCATGCAAAGAGATTTCTGTCTGGTGCACCGACAAGGACGGGAGAAAGCAATCTCAGCCCAACCCCAGATCGTTGGTAAGGGTGTGTGGGGGGNGTTGCATTGTTTTGTTGACACGTATTTGATGATGTGGTGCTACTAATATTTAGACCAGTTGCATTGTTTTGTTGACACGTATTTGATGATGTGGTGCTACTAATATTTAGACCAGTTGCATTGTTTTGTTGACACGTATTTGATGATGTGGTGCTACTAATATTTAGACCAGTTGCATTGTTTTGTTGACACGTATTTGATGATGTGGTGCTACTAATACACAGATCAAGGGGCGCATCAACTGACAAGTCAAAATCGATCAATAAAAGATAATGCCTTGACCTTAATGAAAGGGTTGATGTGAATTCTCAAAACGTTTACATTTAATTGTAAATACGATGAACTGTCGATACTTTAGTCTTTTTTCTCTCATTCTGTGACAAACTTTGCTTGTTACGTTTCATGCGAAATAAATAGTTATTTGTTATTTACTTGTGTAAATAGTTACATTTTTTAAAAACGTGTTTTTTTTTGGTAATGTTGTAGCAATAATGTATAGACTAACGGCGAATAAACTGACAAGTCATAATCTTCAATAAAGCTTAGACGGCTTCAAATCACAGATGTACTTGATATAGATCACATTACAGTCACCTTTTTTTTTATTTTTTAACGCACTTGTGCTGTATTATTGGTGCAGTCACAATTGGTACGCACTTCACTATTCAATGCCGCAAGTTAAAAATATTTGTGAATACACAAACACTGTGTTTCGAACATCACACTGTTTTGCTGTAGTATCACTTTATGCTGTGTGCTATTCACTATGCAATTAAAATAATCATGATTATGGCATTATTATTCATACAAACTTAAATAGTGCGCAGCTTAAACCCAGACGTTTTTTCGTTACATGTATATCCGTATATATAATCCCGTATGTATGTCCGTTCGTAACGCTAGATTTTAGATAGCGCACCGCTTAAAAGCTTTGAAAAAATAATTACTGCACCAAAAATAACTCTTTTAGAACGTCCGCATAAAATTGTTCAATATGGAAGTAAGATTTCATTTTTCTCTCGTTGTCTCTATGTTTTCTGATTATTTGCTTGATCTTTACAGCTTTCGGGCAGAAGGGACAGTTTTTTTTTAGTCCCATAACCTCTTTTTTTCGAGGTCGTAGGGGATTCTAATGTTTCCATTAGAACATTCTCGGGCTAAATAGACAATGGCGGCGCCCACCCCTCTCCAGGTCAGCGGAGGACTTTCTAAGCGTTAGTCATTTCACAACATTTTTATAGAGGCTTTTTCGTGGGCTCGATCCCACGCCCCTCAGCTTGTGAGGCGAGCGCACTACTGACCCAGCCGCCAAGGGACAGTTACAAAAACTAAAATATATTTATTTTGAAAACTCCCGTCATTTATTGACTGGTAATACACTAGTCATAATAATAATATTAAATAATCAAAATAATTTGGTAATTTATATAGCGCAGTAACCGGCAAGCAACTGGTCTCACAGCGCTTCACATAATGTCTCACCCAGTGTGCAATAGAAGAAAACTCACTCTGTGTGACATAGAAGAACT